>CM059425.1:129438117-129881583 GCA_030390025.1 Squalus acanthias | reverse complement strand
TAAGATGTAGAGGTGTAGAGATGGGTGCAAGTGTGGAGTGGTAAGTATGGAGGTGAGTGTTAAGTGATAAAAAATGTTCACTTACCTTGTTTTCTGTCTACAGCCCTTCATCCACCCTGGATTGGGAGACCCGACATCTTCCTTGTCGATTTTCACAGACTGGCTGTTGGATCCTCCAACCCAACAGCCCACATCTGAAAATCTAACAAAGTTGAAAGGTTTGATGACGTCCTGAACACAAGGACTCATTGAACTACAGAGAATGTCCGTGTGTTGACTGCTTCACAGAGCTGTCAAAACCCCCGCTGACATTTCTTCATTCAAGAAGTCTCTGACAGATAGCCCCTCAGACGTTGACAAGCTCTGTCAGTGACTTCCCCCTAATTGGCCTGCTGAGCCCGCAGGGGCGGGCTTAACCACGGTCAATCAGGAGGAAAATCCCTACTGGTTGGTCAGAAGATGATGGAGGTGGACATTGACCCAACACGCAGCAGTACAGCCTCCATTGAGAAATCCAGCCCAGGGAACAACTTTTCAATTTGTACTGACCAATCTGTATATTGTGTGGGGAATATATGGTGAAGGTCAAAAATGTATATAACTTAATTCTTGGAAGTTCCTCTAACCCACCTTTCTCTTGCATTTGAATCATAAGTTCCCATCTCTTCCGTTATTACACATATACATGTATGACACTGAAAGTGTGATATGATGGGCCAAAATGCGCACTAGGTATATTTTTAGATAGATAATATAATATATGAAGTGGCATAAAAACTTGGCTGAGACAACCTATAATATGGGAATCTATGTCATGAATTTGACCCTGGTAATAAAGCCGTTATTAATCCTTGGTGTCTGCTGATGTTCATAAACTGCCTCAACTACACTCCTCATAGTTTATGATATCATTAGAACTCCTGATTGAATGAGAACTTTAAAACTCACTGCCAACTATCTATTATCCTGTATTTATTTGGGAAGCCAATCACCAGGTCAGAGGTTTTCGACAGGGTCCTTGCTCAGAATGGTTTTCTTTGGGGAACAGGGTACACTGAGTTATTCTATCCTTAAAGACACATGACAAAAACACACACGAAGAACTATGCGATGATTTATTACTACTGTTTCATTTGTAAGCAAGACTCAAGACTAAACTCAAAAATTCCCTGTGGTTGTCAGCATTTAAAGGGATATTGTTGTCTGATGAGGGAGGATGGAGAATTCGGCAAAAGGTAATTATGTAGTGCAGCAGAAACTCCTAGGAACTGATAATGTGATGGTGGGTGCCAGATCCTGTATCATCAGACTCGGAGGCTAAGGCCTGCAACATGCCCGATGCGCCCAGCACACCCTAATGTGACCAGCCAATGCAAAGAGCACTGAGACCTGGAGCATAATTTGTGTGCAATGCTCAGTAAGGCCCCAAAAATAATTTTAAACTAGGATGTCTCTCAATGATGTGATCGGAGCATCTGAGCAATTAAAAAAATGACAGAATTCCCTGCCATCCCTGTCTGGTCTCCCTCCAGCACCCCCGCCTTGAGTCTCCAAACATGCCATAAAATCCTGCCAGTGATCACCATGCAACTCCTCTCCTCCAAAAAATCCAAACCCTTGACCCCCTCCTGTCCCATGCCGAAACGACCACCCCCATCCATGCAACCTGCCTTTCCTCTCCAAAGTCCTTTGAATGTGCTTGTTGCCTCCCAAAATCATGCCCCATCCTTCCCGGAAACAGAACGGCCCTCTTAGCAAAAGTCCACAAATTGCGCCTTTATGTGACTGTGACAAAAGTAAAAATATCCCTCCTCATCCTTCTGCGACCTGTCTGCCAGGCCTTTGACACGGTTTGACCACCACCATTCCTCCTCCAACGCCCCTCTCCCCACCCATCCATCCAGCAGGGTGGAACTACACTCCTGCCTGGTTCATTCTTATCATATCCCGTCGTAGCCAGAGAATCGCCTGCAATGGCTTCTCTCCGTTTCCTGGCACGGTAACCTCTGTGTCCCCCAAGATCTATCCTTGGCCCCCTCCTATTTCTCATCTACATCCTGCTTCTCAGCGACATCATCCGAAAACACAACATAGTTTCCACATGTACGCCTGACGACACGCAGCTCTACCTCCACCACCACTTCTCTCTACCCCTCCATGTCTCTAAATTGTCAGACTGCTTGTCTGACATCCAGTACTGGATGAGCAGAAATTTCCTACAACTAAATATTGGGAAGACCGAAGCCATTGCCTTCCATCCCCCCACAAACTCCGTTCCCTAGCCACCGACTCTGCTAAACAGAGCTTCCGACCACATATCCATGCCATCACTAACATGGCCTATCCACCTCCGTAACATCGCCCGACTCCGCCCCTGCCTCAGCTCATCTGCTGCTGAAACCCTCATCTATGCCTTTGTTACCTCTAGACTTGACTATTCCAATGCACTCCTGGCCAGCCTCCATGTTCTACCCTCCGTAGACTTGAGGTCATCCAAACTCTGGCTGCCTGTGTCCTAACTCGCACCAAGTCCCACTCACCCATCACCCCTGTGCTCGCTGGACCTCCATTGGCTCCCGGTTAAGCAATGCCTCTATTTTAAAATTCTCATCCTTGTTTTCAAATCCCTCCATGGCCTTGCCCCATCCTATTTCTGTAACCTCTCCAGCCCTGCAACCCTCCGAGATATCTGCGCTCCTCCAATTCTGGCCTCTGAGCATCCCCCGATTTATCGCTCCACCATTGGCAGCCATGTCTTCAGCTGCCTAGGCCCTAAACTTTGGAATTCTGTCCCGAACCCCTCTCCGCCTCTCTACCTCTCTCTCCTCCTTTAAGATGCTCCTTAAAACCTACCTCTTTGACCTAGCTTTGGTCATCTGTCCTAATATCTCCTTATGCTTGGTGTCAAATTTTGTTTAATAACGCTTCTGTGAAATGCCCTGGGATGTTTTTCTACATTAAAGGTCCTATATAAATGTCAAGTTATCAGGACTGCGATATCAGCTATTTACATGCATAATGATATTTCTGGTGGTCAGCGTGTCCCCTCAATGTTAGATTAAGCTGCAAACCCTTTCTCTCCCTGAAGGCGTGGACTTGATACGAAGAGCCCAGATGCCTACATAGGTCCCATGTGTCACTCCTTACACTTTAAGGAATCCCACCATATGGAAGCTGTATATCTTGTCCAACTCATGGCTCCTTTCCACAGGAAAAGTGATGAAGATGATGCCCCCTGCTAACAAAGTGATTGTCATTTCAGTGATATTTGTGTGCACTGCAGACTGCCTCATGTGACTGATGTCTCTTGAGTGGATCAGAAGGGTGCAGTGGCATGGAAGCTTCATATTGTGGTAGCCTTCACATTTATAGGAACAGCTATCCTTGATTTGAGTGTGCAGATCATTGCCCAACGGATGGCACAACTTTGTGACGGACTGACTTGTGAAATGGAGGCAGTGCACACAGGACTCCTCTAACATGTCCCAGTGGAAGCCCTGGGATAGTGACAAATGTGGACAGAACATCTCAGGGGTCATTACAGTTATATTGTTAGACCTTTCATGAACTTGTTCTCTTTATTTCAATTATTCTGCACATTTGAAACTCCCAAAAGTACTGTAAGGTGCCACGTCAAAAGCAAACAGAAACTAAAAATAATGAAAAGCGTTAGTGGGAAAACCAAAAATGCCAAATTGGAACCTTCCCTGCAAAACCATTTAATGTATGAAGCAAAAATGGCACATAAAAGTTAAAAAAAAACCCTAAATACTTACCTTAGCCCTTTAGAGCCCATACTAAGCAGGCCTTGTTGGTTCCATGCCTCTGGCCTGGTTTTATGAGCGAGTCTCCTTCTGTTGATAGAACTTCACCCACGATTGGGAAATTCAGTGTGGGCTCATTAGCCCTCATTTAAGGTAAAATCTTGTGTCTCGTGTATGTTTACAAACGTTCAGATAGGGCCCAAAATGAGTCTAGGTTCAGATCGGTCATGGCCCTGTGGGTAGCGTAGCGGGCCCAGGGGCCGTGTAGCCCTGATCCTGCTCCTATTTCGTGTGTCCAATTCTGTTAGGTTCAGGAGATGGTTTTGTGATAGTAGATTGGCAGTTAGGATCAGATCAGCCATGAGGGGCCAATTGGCCTACTTCTGCTCCTATTTCTTTTGTTCTTATGTAAAATGTCATTTGGATGCAGTGTGCACCTGGTTCCTGTGCCTGATTTCCTGATGGTTTACAGTGGCTAGCAGTGTGGTCCCTTGGAAAATAAAGCCCCTATACTCTATCAAATTAGGTGAAATTAGTGACATTATGGTGGGGAGATTGCAAGGACCTCCACAGAACTTCTACCATATTGATTTGGAAGGACATAGGCACAACAGAAATTATATTTAAGTTTTCATGATACCAAATTAGGGAACATGATAAACTGAGGAAAGATGCAGGAGATTGTAGAAAGACATAGACAGGTTAGTGCAGTGGACAGGTAGGTGGCAGCTGCGGTTCATTTCAGAGAAATGTGAAGTAGTACATTTTGGGAAAAATCAGCGATTGCTGTTAAGTTTATTGGGCCAGGATTTGCTGAAAACTTATGCATCTACAATGTTCGCCATTATTATGGTGCAAAAATTCCAGGAAATTATGGCATGAGTGACTTATGCCATTATGTATGCCATGCCATAATTTACTGGGATTTTTCTGCTGCTCCACAGAGACCCTCTTCCAAAAAGTTGAATAGCTAATTATCATAGGTCCACCCTCATTAAAATTAATGGCGAGATTGAGTTGCTGAATTAACACCACTGTGATTGCCACAGCCACTTAGACCATTGTAGAATGGCGGTGGTGGGCTCAGCATGTTTAGTATAATCACAGGATTCGTAGTTTGCTGTTTAAATTAAGAAATAATTGTGCTCTCCTCATTAGATGTTTTTTTTAAAATTATTCAGTAGTGCTGTTGAAAGCTGAAATCCAGAGGTGAGGTGAGAGCAACTTCCCTTGACATCAAGGCAACATTCGATCGAGCGTGGCACCAAAGAGCCCTAGTAAAACTGAAGTCAATGGGGATCAGGGGGAGAACTCTCCAGTGGTTGGAGTCCTACCTGGCACAAAGGATGATGGTTGTGGTTGTTGGAGGCCAATCATTTCAGCCCTGGGGCATTGCTGCAGGAGTTCCTCAGGGCAGTGTCCTAGGCACAATTATCTTCAGTTGCTTCCTCAATGACCCTCTGTCCATCATACCATCAGAAGTGGGGCTGTTCATGGAAAATTGCACAATGTTCAGTTGCATTTGCAATTTCTCAGATAGTGAAGCAGTTCATGACCAGGCTTGGGCTCGTAAGTGATGAGTAGCATTCACACCACACAAGTGCCAGGTAATGACCATCGCCAACAAGAGAGAGCCTAACCACCTCCCCTTGACATTCAATGGCATTACCAGCAGCAAGTCCCTCACCATCAAAATCATGGGGGTCACCATTGACCAGAAACTCAACTGGACCAGCCACATAAATGCCGTGGCTATTGGAGCAGATCTGGGTATTATGTGGTGAGTGACTCACTTCCTGACTTCCCAAAGCTTCTCCACCAATTCAAAGGCACAAGTCAGGAGTGTGATGGAATACCTTCCACTTGCCTGGATGTGGCAGCTGCAACAACATTCAAGAAGCTCAACACCATCCAGGACAAAGGTGACGTTCTCCACCAGTGGCGTACCGTGGCTGCAGTGTGTACTATCTACATGATGCACAGCAACAAGTTGCCAAGGCTCTCTCAAACCTGCGGCCTCCACCACCTAGAAGGACAAGGACAGCAGGTGCATGGGAACACCATCATCTTCAAGTTCCCTCCAAGTCACAACTACCCTGACTTGGGCATATATCACTGTGCCTTCATTGTCGATGGGTCAAAATCTAGAACTCCCTTACCTAATAGCATTGTGGGAGCACCTTCACCACATGGACTGCAGCAGTTCAAGAAGAAGGCCCATTAGCCTGGGTAACTATGGATGGGCAATACAATACTGGCTTGCTGGCCTGGATCCATAGCACGAGAAAGGATATTAAAAATAGCTTGGACAGTGTCACTGGTGAAAGTGCAAAAGCAAACAGAAAAAATATATATATTTGGATCGGATTGCCGGTTCCTATCTTAACTACCGTCTGAATGAGACTTTTTTCCTAAGTAATTTCGGATCATTAATCCTATGCATTGTGAATGTGGTTGTTTTTGATCAAATTGCCACATTTACACCCTTTACTAAAATCCAAGAGTAGTAAATCAGCAATAGCACTGGGCATTACAGACTGCTTGAGCAAGCAGAAGAATTTAAAGCCTCCTGCTTTCTGTGCTTTTCGTACACCCCAAGGCGTAAAAATTCACTTGGTTGGCACTCCCGTTAGCGCCTTAAGAGGGCGCTAATGGGGCGCAAAGCCGCTAACGCCCTCGGGCGCAGCGATGTTTGCGCCGCTCGAGAACTTAACTTGAGATTGTGCGGGCAGCGCTAAAACTTACCGCTGCGACCACCTGCGCGCGCAGATTGTGACATCATTCCATGGTGCAACGCCCTTGGGGCGCCCCGTAGCGGAAATTGAGTGGCGCCCCCTGCCTTACCGCCTGGCGCTTCACAACGACCAGAAGACTGGAACTCTATCAATCGCTGTGGGGCTGGGTGGGGGGCGCTATTTAAAGGGGGCCTCTTCCGGTCTTTTATTGTTGGTGGCATTTTTGACTACGCATTCTGAGAGAGAGAGGGAGAGACTTCTGGAGAGATTCAACGTTGTGTGAAGGAGTTTTGGGTACTGAGCAGCACTTTGCAGGTTCATTTTGATTTGCCATTCCTTGTACGATTTAGCAGAGAATGTGGGAGCTGCACTCTGGAGCTCTTTGCCTGTACTCTCCCATTGTTCTTTCCAGCACATTTGATGTGCAAGTCTCTCCAGGCCGAGATTCAAGGCAGCAATGAACAGGATGTGGATGGAAAGCAAGATTAACCATCCCCTTTAAGAACTGGCCCGTGCCATTGTGTGTGTGTGTTCCAATTGCTGACTGACATTACATGAGCTTCGCCAGCGCTCCGAGTTAGCGCCTCACTCCTTGGCCTTTGCGCCTTAAGAGAGGTGTGCAGCGCCTGCTTTAGCGCTCTCCACTCACCTCCGGGGCGGTAAAAGTGAAGTTCCTGTCAGTGCCGATAATTAGCGCCAGGCGCTAATATTTTGCGTCCGGACGATATTTGCGCCCCAAATGGGGGCGCGACCTAATTCTACCCCCAATAGTTTCTAATGAACTAATCAGCAAGATATAAATAGAGTCCTTAAGGCAAATCAGCTCTCCACAATATTAATTTTTTTCTGTCCCATAGTTCAACTTTCAAACATCTATTTTAAAACAGTTTCCAGGTCCAGGTAGCATCAACTTCACAATGGGTTTTTTACTTTTGATCATTGTAAGTGGCACTTATTATCTGTGAAAAGGAGGACTGCAGTACTTTTCCATAAATGACTCGAACAGACAATCCAAGTCCATTGCTTCCCGATGGTCTTTATCAATGGTGATTTTGGATGGCATTGAATAGGATGTGTGATAGTAGACAACCTAGCCTCACTCTTCTTTCAAGAGAGAAAGGTTCAGTGAGTCCTCATCACTCCACCTTTAGACAGATTATAGAGCTGGAATACACATCCTGGATAAAATTTTTGAACCATGAGGGCAGCATACAATATTGGGTGGAAAACCAGTCACATCAAAGTTGCCCTCGGGCCTTACGGAGCTCTGTAATCTTGAATACAGCTACAACCTAGACAACCCATTCCTCCTGAGAGTGGAATACACCTTCTTCCTTTGTTATTAGTCCTTAGGTTTCCAGAGTTGCTACAACTCAAATAGTCACTGTTATCAGTGAGAATTCCTTGGTAGTTTTTGGCTTATTAGAATCACTCTAATAATCACTGTTTTCTATGCGGATAGAAACCACAATGGTATTCTGAATAACTGTTGAGACTCACATAAACACCAAGAGAGAAAGGATAATCTTGGAGAAGTAGGGAGTTTGGCTGAGGGGAGCAAATCATGTAATGCTTGATTGCGGCCAGACAGATTTGGTGATTGATGATTAGTGTGCAGCAGGTATATTCAAGTTTGTGCCCCTCTTATTTGAGTAAATGAATATGGAGGCTATACAGGGGTGTAAGACAGTGATTGGTTTTCTGGGAACAAGATTGTCCAAGATAGAGTTGAGGGAGTGGTTAAGCAAATCGATAGCAACAGAGGTGTGACAGGTAAAGGGAGTTGGGAATTTGAGAATGAGGTTGTAAAGCGCTACTTTCTTAGGACCTGTGTTTGTGAAGCAATTCCTATCATCCTAAGGAGGATGGAATAAATCTTCTTAATAGCATTCATTTAAATCTATTCCACAGGAGAAAGAGTGGTACTGGACTGCGCTAGAGATCTATAGCAGATGGAAGAGGAAAAATGACCTGTCCCACCAATTGACCTTTCAAAGTACACACATGGGAGCCCTGTCTGATCAGAATGTAGCCCTGAATCCAATTTATCAAGTCACTTGCTATTAAAACTGTTTTATAAAATTGATGGCTTAAGCTTGGCACATAAACATGTAATTCTGATCAAGGCTAAATAGTTTCTTACTTATCATCTGAAAGAGAAAGATAAGTTGATACTTTGGGTGTAACCCTTCACCAAAAACATTAATCTACCTCTTGCTTTCAGATGTTGATCGACTTGCTGCATATTTGCAATATTTCCTGTTTTTATTTAGATTTTAGCATTTGAATTTTCATTTTAACCTCATAATTATTTATCTTCTGTTGATCAGTGCATTGGATAAAGGTTAATTTATTATCCATGTGTGATACACTAACAGCTCGATATAAAAGATAAAAGTTACACTGTAAAGGGTTTTAATTTAGGTTATGTTTAACATTAGTGATTTAATGGACTGAAGTACTAATATTCCAGCTGTGTAAATTTTGTTTATAAGCAGTGTTTAACAATTTTGGTCCAAATAGCAAGCTAGTAATAAATTTATCATGGCTTCCTATATTATTTTACATGTTTAATATGGCATACAGGGAAGATTTAGAATACTGCCACCTTTTTATCATGGATAAAGATTTCCCTGACATTGCAGTGGAATGAATCTGTGTGCAAATTAGTTTATGTAGCAAGTCCCTCGTGTAAAACAGCAACTTTATCTGATTTTGTTGTAGGACTTTTATTGCAGTGTTATAAGTTTGATTCAGGAGTTCCTCAAAAGAAGAACCAGGAATTGCACTACAAGGCTTTTTCAACCGAGTGACTTTATTACAGAACTGTCAGTTCAGAGCTGTACTATTTACAGCCTGAAAATCACTAATAATTTTTTTTGTTACTCTACTTGCATAATCCTCTACTTTGCCTACATTTGACTTAATTTGATCTGGAGTTGCAATTGTACAATATTTAGCTACAAATACACAAGGACCATATGCAACTAGCCTTGATAAGCAACTGGAGCCAAATAAATCGTTGTAAGTGCATACTTTGCCCTGGGAGATAATGGTAATGATAAAGCTGTGTTTAAAGTGGTGAGCAAAAGTGACAATGGACTTTTCTTCCATTATTACTACGTCTCATGTTTGTTCACACTCTGAAATAGGCGAAATGAGATTAGTGAAAGAAAACCTTGCTTGTTAATGACTGATGGTTCTGTAAAAGGTTTATGTTAAGAATCAAATGGGGGTCGATTTTCACCTGCCTTGGTTATTGGTATTACGTTAAAGGTGCTATATAAATGCAAGTTGTTGTTGCATTGCTTCCCACAAATGAGGGCACACAGGTGAAATGGAGTAGAAAATTGGGTGAAGATCAGTAATGCCTGATCTCTGCCTATTTTGTGCATGATGGGAGTGAGTTTCCTCAGTGATTCCCGCACGCTTTAACTTTGGCAGAAGAGCCAAGGACAGCAGGTGCATGGGAACACTCCGGGCAATCTGCGGATAACACCATAAATGTTGCATATGCCTTTGTTCCAGGGTTTCTGCTGCTCTTCTGCCGAAGTTACAGTGGACAAGCGGGAGAATCCACCCATGGAACTTCTCTCCCTGTGTACTTTTGATTTTGGCTGGTGCCGGAAGCTCATGTAAAGAACAGGTGGGAGCATCATTATAATATTTTTAATGAGGCAGAAATAACATCATTTACACATCCATGCCATTTTCCAGTCTTTACATTGGAAATAGACCTCTTTTTAATATTGTCCATATAAATTGGGCTTCGAGGTTTGCAAACTGCGTGTTCAAATATGAAGGTATTTAAAAGGACACCCAGGTGTGATTTAGGATTATTTTGTTCCACTTTAGCAGAATTATTTCTTTTTGCTATCAACTCTGTGCAAAGTGGTTTTTAGGGGTCTTTTGGTGAACCAAACTTTGGATAGCTACTACACCAGTGGATAATTGGTGCCTGTATGGAAATCCCTGTTTGCTTGTCTTATTTGGATGAAGAAGTGGAGGAAGAATGCAGGGTTAGGTAAGCTGCAGTACATCATGGGAAAACTGCACCCACACTCTATCACTCCAAAGTGGACATACCTGGACTTGCCAGAAGAGCAATACATGCGGAGGCTAGGGAAGGCAGTGACAGAATTGTGTTGCATGCTACAAGATTATCTGCAGCCAAACTCCAGGGCAAACACTGCAGCCAGAGCTTATGACATCTGTATACACCCACATATACCTGATGAACACAGGTATAATGAGGTCAATGCATCAACAGAGGCATCATTGAGAAACCATATTAATGAGGAGGATTTTGCAGGTTCAACTGAAATTAGTATGTCTTTATCATATCCTGATTTGATGCCTAGGTAGAAGCTGAGTGGTCAGCGTCTGGCTTGATTCTTGTTTTTATACTACCAATTTGACACAACTGACTGGCTTGCTAGGCCATTTTAGGGGAAGTTAAGAGTCAACCGCTTTGGTGTGGGATCCTTGTCACATGTAGGCCAGACCTGGCGAGGACGGCAGGTTTCCTTCCCTAAAGGACATTAGTGAACCAGTTAGGTTTTTGTAACAATCCAACAGCTGCATGGCCACTTTTACTGTATCTAGTTTTTTATTTCCAGTTTTTTTTTAATTCAATTCTCAACCGTCCTGGTGAGATTTGGACCCACATTTATCTGGATTACTAGTCCAGTAATATACCCACCACTTTAGTGCCAGCTGTGGCTCAATTGGTAGCACTCTTGCCTCTGAGTCTGAAGGTTGTGGGCTCAAGTCCCACTCCAGAGACTTCAGCACAAAATCCAGGCTGACGCTTAAGTGCTGCACTGTCGGAGGTGCTGCCTTTTGAATCATACATTAAACCAAAGCCCCGGCTGCCCTCTCAGGTGTTCGTAAAAGGTCCCATGGCACTATTTCGAAGATGAGCTGGGGATTTCTAGCCAACATTTATCCCTCAACCAACACCACTAACACAGATTATCTCGTCATTATCACATTGGGCCTGAATTTGCGGTCGGAGGTTTCCCGCGGGCAAATGCCTCCGAACCGCCAGAAAAGTACAAACGTACCTGATGGTCCCGGAGGTTCGTAGACTCGTGCTCCTGGGTCTCTAAGCGAACGCATGCGTAAAGGCCCATGTATCCCAGGGGCGCATGCAGTTCGCAAACATCCCTGGGATCACGTAGGCCAGGCCAACCAATGAAAAAGGGGGATCCCCATTATGCTTATGGGGATTTCATTTACATACGGAATCCCCATAAGCTTAATAGGAATCAAATAAAAAACACAAATTTCACACCAGTTAAATAAAAATAAATCATTAAATGATCAAAATTAATTAAAATACAATTAAATTAAACATATAAAACAAACATTTAATTTTTTGAAAAATAAATTTAAACGTTTTAAAGGGGCTAAAAATAAGCTGTAACTAATTTTAAAGTTTTTTTATGTTTAAATAATTTTTAAAAATGATTTTAATATTTATTTAAACTCTTATGCTGGTAAAAGAAGGCCCTACGCCAAATAGCCCAACTTTCCACCAGACTATTTCCCGGGGATGCAGTGGATCTGTCAAGCTGAAACTTGACAGATCGCAAGTTCCGGGTTTTCGGGTTTCCGGGTTTTCACGTGTACGCGGTCAAAGGCCCCAGAAAATCCGGACCATTATTGTTTGTGGGACCTTGCTGTGTGAAAATTGACTGCTGCATTTCCTACATTATAATAGTGACTACACTTCAAAATAGTACTTAATTGGCTGTAAAGTGCTTTGGGATGTCCCAAAGTCATGTAAGGTGCTATATAAACGCAAGTCTTTCTTTTTATGCTACAGTACTGTGTAGAGCTGAAGTTAGTGACTGTACCTGTTCAGAGGTGTTTGCTTCCAAACAGATTGGCCCAGATTTTGCATTCATAATAACAGTGAGGCTGTCAGGTCCCACCGTTATTATGGAATGAATTGGACAGCAACTTCTGGAGTACGCACATGCGCAGTAAAACGCGGAAATCCAGAAGTTGCGGTCCAAGTTACCCTGCTCCTCCACAGGCGACGCTATAACAGTACCTCGCCGATAAACTTGGCATTGAAATATATGCAATGGCGTGAAGTTGGGGTACCCACTAAACACTCCAGAAAAAGTTAGGGCTGGTGCATTCAGAGGTAAGTGAATTTTTAACAGTGTGCTAAGTGATAATTACTGCCAAACAACCTTGCTGGCCCTGAAAAATATAATTTTACAAGTGTCGAGTTCCATTCCTTCAGAAGTTAATTATTGTTGGAGATTTAAAAAAAATTAAAATAACTTTTTTTCTTTTACTTTTTCCGTCTGTCTTTTATGTCTCCCTCTCTTAATCCCACCTTTCTTTCCCAATCTTTATTTCAATTTCTGTACATGATTTAAATCTAATTTATACTTCCTGCTTTATACTTCCTGGTTGAGACTCTGCGTGGCTCAGTGAGGATTCTTTAATCTGATTGGTTGAAAAGTCTCCCCGTTGCTTGCCCACAGATGCTACAGATGCCCTGTAGAGGACGCTGCGCTGGATCAGATGCCGGATTAGAGCAAGTATCCGCTCAAAAGCCCGCAAAAACTTTGTGGCAGCTGTCAGCATAGTGAATGGCAAGTTCCTGCAAAATCCAGGCCATTACCTCGACATTCATTCATTTACTATTTGTTGGTCCATGATGTACACAAATTGGCTGTCTACATAACAACAATGACTACACTTCACAAGTAATCCATTGGCTGTAAAGTGTTTTAGGAAGTAGTCAGAACATGATAATATGCAAAATAAATGCAAGTTAATTTGTTAAAACAACTTCCTGATAATTTAAATTGATATCCCCTGGTCCTACTTTCCTCACTTAATTTGAAGTAATAATCTGGGTTATCCTATTTATACCCCTTAATAATTTGTACTATTTAATATTACATTTTTGGGCTTTCTTTCCTTTTTTACTCTAGATTTTTTGCCTCTCGTATTGCTCGCATAGATGAGTCATGACTTCAAAATCTTTCAACAGTGTCTTCAGTAGCCTAGATATCTAGGTAAGCTTTTGGTATAAATGCCCAGGATAGCAAACAGATCTACGGGCTGGATTTTGTCAATGGGGACGCGTTGGGGGCGGGACTGCTGGTTGTCTGGTTTCAGTCCCGCCCCCAATGACATCCAGCCAATCCACGCTATTTTCCCTTGATTGACTTTGTTAAGCCCACCCTGCGGACTTAGCTGGCCAATTAAGGGAAAGCCGTTGACAGAGGACGTCAGCGTATGATGTTTCATCTGTCGAAAATTTTTGACAGATGAATTGTCAGCATTTGACAGCTTTGAGAAGCTGTCAAACACTGACAATCTCTGTTCTATGGTGAGCCCTTGCACAAAGACTCACCAAAACCTCGTTCCTCAGCAGAAATCAGATGGCTGCTGCATCTGAGAATGCAGCAGCCATTCTGTCATCTCTGCCGTTGAGATGAGGCACCTCTGGATCCCCAAGGGTTGAAGCCTGCAGGAAGAAGCAAAGGTAAGTAAACTTTTTCTAACACTTTACACTCACCTCTCATACTTACCTCTCCACACTTGCACCCATCACTCACCTCCGCAGCGGACTTTTCGATCCCTCTCACCCCCCCAGACCCACTGCTCGCTTCGCTGACCCTGGCGAGGTTCGCAGCCGTCGGGAAGCCCGCACTTGTGGGGGCAAAATGGGGATAAGCCTCAAAACTGCCTGTTAACTACCTGTTAACAGGCAGTTAATTGGCTGTAATCCCCTTCCCGCCTCGAGGAAGCGGGTCCCTGTGCGAGTCGGGGACCCACCTCCCGGAGAGATGGCACGGAGGCGGGTTGGGAGCGGGTTCGGTACCCGCTCCCAGTTTCTACCATTTTCCCGGCAGTCCCGCCTACATACCCGCCTCCCCAGGGCTGGCAAAATTCCATCCTATGTTTCTGTTAATTGCTTTTAACTACTGGAATTAACCAGTGCCTCCATAGGATCTACAGTTTTTGACGAGAGAATTGAGTATCAGCTGCATCTTTTTAGTAGAAATCTTTGCACTTTAATTCTCAAAAGCAAGATAATAAAATGATCACATCTCTAAGTACTAAGCCAATCCTTTGTAAATAACTTTTATATAGATACAGTAGGGCTGATTTTCATCTTGCAATACAGTTTCTGTCAATACATGAGGTGGTAACGGGATGAAAATTGCAGAAACTATCGACTTACCGCTGGAGGTCCACCCTTTCTGATTTTCGGGCAGACTATGATTTAGGTGGCTAGTGCTCCCACTAGTGACAGACGAGTGCTATTCAAAGAGAAACCCACCTGCTCTCAGTTAAAATGCTACAAAGGTTTGGGAAACACTTTGCCGGTAGTCGGAAGTGGATTTTGGCTACTAAGACAAATTTAAAGTGCTTGTAATGGCTATACAATCTTCTGAACTCTTAAGGGCCTTCCAGCAATGCAGATTTTTTCTACATGGGGATCCTTCTAGCAATTGCACTCTGACTAGAGGAAGAAAAGCAGCAGCAACAATCTAAGGGAGCTAAAAATCTGCAGCCTTTCCACTCCTGGACTCCTGACATGACTCTGAGGGAGTCCATCAGAACGGCCACAAACCTGGCTGGGTCACAGCCTCGGACTGGAGTTTTTGATTGGCTTTGTGGGGGCAGGGACGCCCCAAATCAAGAGTTCCATTGCTTGAGCCCTCAGTTGGGACCCAGTGTAGTGTTGACAGAGGTACACCCATTATGACCAGATGTATGGCCAAACACTTGGTGAAAATGGGGCCCACCTGGGGTATCCAGGCTAAAATTGGGACCTGGCCTCATGAAGATCAGGGGTGAAGAATTTCTCTTCCCTTTTTTGGAGCCAATAAATGAAGCTAAAAATCCTCAGAGTGGAATTGCATTCCAGCATAAGCGACGGGATGCGCCTGTATGTGGCTTCCTCTGCTGACCCTGTTGAAATTCTCAGGGGTCAAGTCGAGTGACTGTGAAGAGCAGGTCTTTGATGAGTTGGAGGTGTATTGCAAAAGCCTGAAGCTCTAGTTGAAGCTTGCTGGCTTAGGTAGGTGCCTGGTCCCGCTATAATAGGGTAAGAGACTACCCCCAGTGTCAGAGGGCTGCTTGGAATATTTTTTGAAAAATTCTCCCCTGATCTTCGGGAGTCCAGGCCACAATCCCAGCCTGGATCCCCTATTGGTCCCAACTTATGCTGGGTGTTGGGGAGGTATGCCTGTTCTGATCAGCCGTACTTCCGCTGGGTCCTAACTGATGGCTCGCACATGGGATTTCCTGACTTCGGGAATCCTTGTCTCCTTTATATTGATGGCCTTGTTGGGGCAGGTGGAGGCTCCACCCTGCACAAAGTCAATTGGGAACTCCAGTGTAAGTCTGGAACCAGGTGTGTTTGGGTCCCAGCTGATTTAGTGACCATTCCAGTGGACTCTAAGTGAAGTTATGGCAGGAGACCACCGTATTTATTGCAGATTATTGGCCCCATATAAATACAGTCTGAATGAATTGAGAGTAGGTACAATTTTTGAAAATTCATATATTGAAATAGTGTTAAAGTCCATTCCCCGCACTCACAACTAGTTGGGCAAAGCACAGTGATCACAGTGTTCAGGCTTCAGTTAGTTTAATGGCACAGTGCAGAAGAAAGGACCAGAATTCTCAATATGTGCAGGGCATTGTGGATCCATTGGAATTTTCTATAGTCCTGTGCTATTATAAATAGTGCCAACATGGACAGTGTCAGTTTCTTCCTGGGGTTGGCTGCTGTTCTCTTGTGAGTCACTTAGTAGTTTATTTGAAGACTGTCAAGTGAATGGCAGAGAGTCCTGTGCTCAAATTCATAACCATAGCAATGTGAAGCAAGGTCATTAATTGCTATCCTTCCATTATATGGAGATTACCAATTTAAGACAACTAGATTGTTATTTCTATGTTGTATTTCTAGTTTTATAATAGGACTAGGCTAGACATTTGGCATTATTTTCAGTCTGTTTTTATTCCCTGCCACAACACAACATTTGAGTAGTTTGAGAACATGTAGTCTCAAATTACCAATGCATTATGTTACATGGTGCTCAAAAAAAGGTGTTTAACAGTAGTGAGGATCGATTTATTCTCTGATTTTCCTTTCTTTCTGCTGTGTACCTCTTCTAAATTCCATAACTGAAGTCATGAACTCGCCATTGCTACATTACTTTGCGAAACCCATGTCCTACTACTCAGTGCCACGGTGAATTAGTATTTTGGCACTTACTTCCTTAAAGAAGTGCATTTTACAAGTTGGGTAGATCATGCAAATACATTGCCTCTAAGCTCTGTATCATATTTGTATCGAACTACTATGTACATAAGAATGTAACAGCTTTTCAAAAATAACCATTCAGCTCATACTTTCACGTTACCACTATAAACAAACATATAAAAATAAAATCATATGCATTCTTTCCTCTTAAATGTGCAGATAATTGGGATGGACCGCAATCCAAGTCATTTAGAAAAAAAATAAGCAAGAGTGTGAGAAAAGTCACAGTGGACTACCATGCAAAATGTATAAAACGCTGAAGACTTTAAGCAAGCTAAATTATTCTTTCATAGACACATTAATAAGAATTTAATACAAGAATACAGTATATCATGTTTCAAGAATTTAATAGGCTTCCCAATTATTACAAAGACTTTTCACCAGACGCACAGCTGGAGGCCAAACAGTGGGAGAGTATAAAACATCTGCGTATTTAAACTGTCGCCAAAACCCACTGAATTTGATCTTGAATGACTACAAATCTTTGGAATGTAAGTGTACTTTCTTTGGACCCACCCAGAAATCCATTGAGAATTCCATATGGAACCACTAAACAGTATTATACAGGATTTCCTATAAACAAAATTACAGTCAAAGACATTTTTGGACGTTGACCAATCTTTACAAAGAATAACCTTTTTGTTTCAAACACACTCTGGCTTCATTTGTAGCATCAATAAATGTAAAACTCTTAACAAGAGCAACCTTAATCATTCTATGCAGTCAACCCATAGCATATAAATATTTCCAGTACTTCAAAAGTATTAATTAGAAACACATGGTTCAGTACAATTTCTTGGCCCCAACTTATGGTTGTAATTTAATGTTATGCCCATACTATAAACATTGTCTGTAATGAGTGGGCACAATTTTACAGCCACATACATCAAAAAGGTAACAGGGACTTTTGTCTGCTCATATTGAATCTGAATCATATACTGTTAAACACATACAACAAATTTTCTGCCACAATTTTATTGTTCACTTTCATCTGAAATGCTGTAGCCATTTTTTTTTCAATTTGATTCAGTGAATGTTAAAGGTCATTTTTATGCTGTTTAATTTGTGTAAAACTAGTATTTTAACCCTTTATGTGCCAGGGATAGAATGATAAAGGAACAGAGGAAAGAAAGAGGAAGTTTGTGCTAAGTAGCTCTGACATATATAACAACGTTGAGCAGAAAACTAATTATATACCACATAGAGTTGGACCCAGGTTTTCTGAATTATTAATGATATCTAATACAAATTTTCCATTCTGTGATGGCCACACATTTATTTTGCCTTTGTGATACTGGTAAAGCCATTGTTTCAAACAAATCCATACCTTGTTAATGTCTGAACTTGGCAACTCTAACATTTTGTTATTTCTGACTTCATTTGATGACAACAACAACTTAAAATTTTTATAGAGCCTTTAACACAGTAAAATGTCCCAAGGCGTGTCACAGAAACGTGATCAGCCAAAATTTGACACCGAGCCAATGAAGGAGACATTAGCACAGGTGACCAAAAGCTTGATCAAAAAGGTAGGTTTTAAAGAGCGTCGTAAAGGAGGGAAAGTGATGGAGAGGCGGAGATGTTTAGGGAGAGAATGCCAGAGCATAAGGCCTAGACGGCTGAAGGCACATCCACTAATGGGGTGAAGAAAGTGGGGGATGCACAAGAGGAAGAGTTGGAGGAATGTAGAGTTCTCGAAGGGTCGCAGGGCTGGAGGAGGCTACAGAGATAGAGAGGAGCAAGGCCATGGATGGATTTTAACACGAGGATGGAAAGTTTAAAATCAAGTCGTTGCTGGACCACAAGCCAATGTAGGTCAGCGAGCACAAAGATGATGGATAAATGGGACTTCGGTGTAAGTTAGGATACGGTCAGCAGAGTTTTAGATAAGCTTAAGTTTATGGAAGGTGGAAGATGGGAGGCTGGCCAGGAGACCATTGGAATAGTCGAGTCTGGAGGTAACTAAAGCATGGATGCGGTTTTCAGCAGCAGATGGGCTTAGGCAGGGGTGGAGACAGGCGATATTACGGAGCTGGAAGGAGGCGGTCTTTGTGATGGAGAGAATATGCAGGTCAGAAGCTCAGCTTAGAGTCCAATAGGATGCCAAGGTTGTGAACAGTCGGTTCAGCCTGAGAAAGTGGCTAGGGCGGGGGATGGAATCAGTGGCAAGGGAACAGAGTAAGATAACACTATTATTGCCAAAATGATTCCTAATTACAGAACTGGTGGAGAAGTGATAGCTAATAGGGAATTTATGCAAACATCTGAATTAAATGGAGCCTCTAATATTGTTAATACAGAACGATATTGTGTGAGTTTTCAAAAAATAGCAATCAACAGTTTTCAATATGACGGAGTAGATCTTTGGATGAAAATTCTCCTAAATTATTGTTTGCTAATTTTTGATCTGAAATCACACTATCACCAAAATTCATTACTTTGGTTTTCCACATGCTTTAGGCCACTTCAACACATATCATTTTTATTGTTAGCATACAAACATGTTGCCAAATACCTTTACTTTTACATTGAGTTGTTCTTTCAACCCATACAGACAATTTCATAAAGCCTGAAAATCAGTAGCATATTTTTGGACAGCACACATTTATGTTTATTGAAAATGTCAGACAGAAAACAGGAATCCTCCAGAAACTGGTTTTAATATTACTGTCACATGACAATTCTTTGCCCAAGGCTAACAGTCTGCTTTTAATTTATCACCACATATGCAATGCCACTGTTGTATTCTAAAACCAATTTAACTTTATGGAATGACTGAGTTCTTAAAAAACAATGTTTTCAAAGGATTTACTTAAGACAGGCTTTGTAGTAATTTTGAATTATATTGTTCAGCAAAATAGAAGTGATAAATCAGCACTTGGGCTGAATTATGGTGATAAACATAAATGAGTAACTATATATTTGAACTTTTGATCATCTAATGTAACCGTTGTTTTAAATATTCATTTTGAACCATGTTTTATGGATCTTGGCTGTTTACTAATCTCTAATTTATAGAGGTTTTGATTTTTTTCAGATATTTTCAAATACTTATTTCTTTAAGACACTATCATTTTATATATAATCTGCTGCAGTTTAATTGTTAGACTGTTAAATGCTGAAGTAAAATTCTGCCCTGTTTATAGTTTGTAAGATTATTTTGTTCTCAGGATGTGGGCAATGCTGGCAAGCCTACATTTATTGCCCATTCCTTGTTTCCCTGACAACCCAGTAGCTTGCTAGGTTACTTCAGGGATCATTATGAGTCAACAACATAAATAGTGACCACAGGCACATATAGGCTAGACCAGAAATAGGTTTTTATGCCAATCCAGCAACTTTTGTGGTCATTTTATTCCACAGCTAAATTTTCCGCTTTACCACCTCGGCCATACTCTGGCAAAGTGGATTGCTCACCCCTTGTAGAACCCACCTGAATTTTATCCCATTGTCTTCTGTTAAAACCACGGTTTCAAACAAATCCACACCTTGTTAATCAATCTGCTGTCCCAGATTACTGCCCAGGCGTTAAAGGTGAAAACTACTCTCCTGGTGTTAGCCAACAAATGACCAGATTTATTGAATTCAGTTTCACAGCCTGCTATAGTGGGATTTGAACTCAACCTCTGGATTGTTAGTCCAGTTCCGTACCCACCATGCTCCCTTACCCAAGTACCTGTACTTTATATGTAGATAAAATACTATTCTTCACTAGGCAATCTCTTTGATGCAGGTATTTGAACTGTTAGGCATAAGAGTATTTTAATTAGCTTTTTGTGAGATGGCCATGCATTTTCTACCTATCCATAATGCATGGCATATTCCATTGGTGGGGGGGGGGGGGGAGTCACGAATTTGAGGTGGAACGTGTAACAGCCAGGTTTCTACTCCATTTAATTACCGCCAGAAATCCCGATTAGCAGGGGTGAAGGTGGCACTCCCTACCTCCATAGCCAACTTTGGGGGCATATCTGGTGGCATTCTCGGACTACCACAGGAATTCTTCCCAGTGCACCCATGATAGGTCTAGCGGGACCTATGCTTCCTGAGAGGTAACATAGGTCACATATCAGCCGTAGGAAGTCCCCAAAAAAACAAAAGTGAACAGATAATTGTACCCAGACAAATCAATTGTTTTCCATGTCTGGTCCTTTACTCCCTGAGGGGAGAAGTAAAAAGATTGTAAGAATTCCCTTTTTTTGCCCTATTCGGGCCCCAGCTGCTTACTCTTGGAACGGCAGGGTGCCACTTTGTGTACTGCTACCTCATCGGAGTAGGATGCTCAGTTGCACTTAGGTGTGTGTTGCTCGTTTTAAGTGACTCTGTTCCCACAATTTGGGCGGTTAAGTCTAGAGACAGTAGAGATGTGGCTTAGGGGGCTGAGGTTTAGCAGCGAAGCATTGACAATGCAGAACCATCTCCTTTGAGAAGACATCCACACAACATGCAATCTCCATACGGTACTGCCAGTGGCCATGAAAGTCACATTGGCCCTCAATCTTTACATATTGGTCTCTTTCCAAATTAGAACGAGGGACATTGGCAGTGTTGTCCAGCTTCCTGCCTACACATGTATAAAGGAGGTGATAAATGCATTACTCAGCAGGGTCAATGACTTAATCCCTTTTGTCACTGACCAACACCAGCAGTGTGAGAGGGTAAAACAGTTCTTCACCACTGTTGGCTTTCCCAGAGTCATTGTAACCTTGTTGACATTTGGGCCGTTGTGCACAAAGCCGTGTTCTATATGATCTTAAAGGTTTTTTAAAAATCTCAGCATAGATATGACGGGCTAGATTCTCCTCAATGATACTACTTGAAATGGGGCTAAATCTGGCTTGAGGCCTATCACTGCTTCATCGCCCCAACCTGGATTTTTCTCCCCTCTACTTCACTGGACCATTACCACTGCTACTCCAAGCTTTCCACCACCTTCCACATGATGGTCCTGGAAAGCATCAATAAAGGAGTGGATGGGAGGAAACTGGATGGGAAATTGGGCCCTGCGCCCTGCTGCCATTTACATGTGGTGGACAGATAAGAGGTGGTCAGCAGGGGTGCCAGCGGAGGCAGAGGGAGGAAATTAAGGTTGGAGCAGGGAGACAGTGTTAGGCCTCGCAATGCCATTATTACAATGTTTCTGCTGATTTCAGGCAGAAGCATGGAGTTATGTCCAGCCCATCTTGTCCATGAAGTCCATCATGTATTACCTTCATTCCCTCCCATACTAGCCCCTTACCACCCACCTTCATTTCCTCACCCGCATGTTTGCCATCATCATCAACCTGTCTCTCTCATCCAGCACCGCCCCCATCTCCTTCAAAATTGCTATTATCACTCTCTTCCTAAAGAAAGCCATCCTAAACCCCTCATACTCTGCAATTACTGCCCTACGTTAAATCTTTTATTCCTCTTGAGAGTCCTGGA
The DNA here is from genome assembly GCA_030390025.1 of Squalus acanthias. Classification (NCBI taxonomy): domain Eukaryota; kingdom Metazoa; phylum Chordata; class Chondrichthyes; order Squaliformes; family Squalidae; genus Squalus; species Squalus acanthias. Next base: position 129,859,342 of record CM059425.1, on the reverse strand, counting down.
ACTGTTGCTGCCTGTCTCACCTCTCCTTATATGACTGTTCATTCGGGCTTTCACCCTAACCAAAACATCAAAATTCCACTAATCAAGTCACAAATGACATTGAATGTGATTGTGGCTGCCTTTCTCGCCTCATCCTTTTCAATCTCGCTGCTGACTTTGACACAATCAACCATTCCATCGTCATCCAACATCTCCTCTATAGTCCACCACTGCGAGCAGTGGGGCACTGCTCTCTCTCTTGGTTCTGCTCTTACCTGACTCAATACTACATGCTGCTAATGGCTTCTCGTCCTCACATGTTCATTTCTGGTTTACTCAAGGGATCCATCCTTGGTGCCTCTCCTCTTGACTATCTACATGCTACTTCTATATATCCAAGTTTGCTGACAACAACAAGTTAGGTGCCACAGTAAATAGTGTAGATGGGAGCAGAAAGTTGCAAAGGTACATTGATAGATTAAGTGAATGGCAAAAACTGTGGCAGATGGAGTTCAATGTGGGGAAGTGTGAGGTCATCCACTTAGGACCTAAGAAAGATAGATCAGAGTATTTTCTAAATAGTGAGAAGCTAGGAACTGTGGAGGAGCAGAGAGATTTAGGGGTCCAAGTACAGAAATCACTAAAAGCTAGTGGACAGGTATTAAAAATGCTAATGTAATGTTGGCCTTTATCTCAAGGGTGCTGGAATATAAAGTTATGTTACAGTTGTATAAAGCTCTGGTTAGATCCCATTTAGAGTACTGTGCTCAGTTTTGGACACCGCACCTCAGGAAAGATATATTGGCCTTGGAGGGGGTGCAGCACAGATTAACCAGAACAATACTGGGGCTAAAAGGGTTAAATTATGAGGACAGGTTTGTATCCCCTTGAGTATAGAAGATTAAGGGGTGATCTAATTGAGGTGTTTAAGATGAGTAAAGGTTTTGATAGGGTAGAAAGAGAGAAACTATTTCGTCTGGTGGGGAAGTCCAGAACAAGGGGGCATAACCATAAAATTAGAGCTAGGCCATTCAGGGTTGATGTTAAGAATCACTTCTTCATACAAAGGGTAATGGAAATCTGGCACTCTCTCTCCCAAAAAGCTGTTAAGGCTTTCAAATTTTAAAACTGAGATTGATAGATTTTTGTTAGTCAAGTATTTTAAGGGTTATGGAACTAAGGCAGGTAGATGGAATTAAGATACAGATCAGCCATGATCTAATTAAATTGTGGAATAGGCTCAAGGGACTGAATGGCTTACTTCTGTTCCTATGTTCTTGATGGCATAATCTTGATGCACAGTGTCAGGTTCCACATGTATGCTGATGACACACAGCTCTACCATGCTGCCTCCTTCAATGACCTAAAGGTATGTTGCGACACTCTCAAACTGCCAGTCTGATATCAAGAACTGCATGATCCATAAAAAAACGATATTATTTTGTGTTTTATAAATAGTGGCAGAGTACAGAAGTATGATAAATTTATAGAAGGCAATGGTTAGGCCACAGTTAGAGTACAATGCGCAGTTTTGGTTGCCTCATGAAAGAAAGCAGATTAAAGCCAAAACAATAAAGGGATGATGCCAGGAATGGGAAACTATTGTCTTGAAAACAGATTTGAGAAATTGGGACTATTTCCAGTGGAACAGAAATGGCCAAAAGGAGATCTAATAGAGGCTTTTCAAATTCTGAAGGGTTTTAATAGGGTGAATAGGGAAAAAAATTCCTCTCGTTGGGAAGTCAGTGACGAGGGTGTCATCAATTTAAAATTATCACTGAGAGAGTAAGTAGAAAGGTTAGAAGCTTCTATATACAGAGGGCTGTCAGAGCATGAAAAGTTTTTCCACAGGGAGTGGTTGAGGCAGAGACCATTGTACCTTTTAAGGAAAAAGTGGATAAGTAGTTGAAACAGAGAAGGTGCATTGCTAAAGGGAGAAAGTACGGCAGTGGGATTAATTCTGGATTGCCCTAGCAAAGAACTGACACAGTCACAGTGGGCTAGATGGCCTCTTTTTGTGCTGTAAACTTCAATGGCTTTATATGGAACAGTGCAACACTGTTGAAAAACTCATTGGGCCAGATTTTGCTGTAGCAGGGCATCTAACAGTGTCTGCCACTAGTTAGACTTTTTTTTGCACATTTATGTTTTTTAATTTTTGTGTTGCAAGTTGCTGGAAGTGCGAGCTGATAACGGCATGGCGAGGGAAACAGGGCATCTGGGACCTGAGTGAACAGTGAAACAAACTGTGTATCTCCTTAACCAATCAGATTGAAGGATTAAACAGCGGAAGGACTAAGAAGGAAGTGTAAGTTAGAGTGGGTGAATTCAATGTCAAATCAGGTACAGAAAGAGAGAGGGAAAGAAAGATTGGATTAAGAGAGAGAAAAAGATAGAAAGGAAAAGTTAAAAAAAAATTAAATTTAAATTTGGCATTTTAAAAATCTACAACAACAATTAATACCTGAAGGAATGAGACTCCACACTTGCAATATTTAATTTTCAGTGCCAGAGAGGTTGATTGGCAGTAATGAACGCTTATCGCTTCGGTAAAAGGGTACTTGCACTTGTAATGATACGACTTAACTTTCTGTGGCAAGTTTTGTTCGTTTCTACCACACAAATACAGCAAATTCACAACATTCAATACATGTCAATGGTGAGGCAGTCAGCGAAATGCCATTTTTGCGAAGCTAACGGTGGAGCGGCACATTTAATTGTGCATTTGCTCCTCGCCTGAAGTTGCCATTAGGTTCGCCGTTATTTTGACAGCAAAATCTGGTCTAATAATTTTACTGTATAATGCCTTTGACATTAATTTTATATTGAAAATTCTGTCAGATTTAATAAAAAATTATAACAGAAAATGCTGGAAATAAATAGGTCCATTAGCATCGTGAAGAGAATAGATTAGTCAATGTTTAGGTGTAGACCCTTCCTTAGAACTGGGACTTCTTGACTTGAATAGGTCTTAAGGCCTGGTTTGAGTGTAACACACACTTAACTTCCAATAATGTGAGGATGAAATTAATTTAATGGAAAATTCTTCACAGATTGCATCATGCTCCATGTAGAAATGGCTAAAATGGATTACTCCCTGGAAGATAGGTATTGGCATTGTGATGCATAAGAGGATAGATTGTGGCACTATCTTAAAATCTCCCTTTTTTGGCAAATAATAGCAAGCATTATATCCAAAGCAGCTACCTCATACCTCATGCTGCAGTCCATCGTGGGTGTGATTATGTGTACATGCATAATGCAGCTAGATTTTATTAGTAAGATTTTTTGGATGAAGTGTGTCACAGCTGCAACTTGTGCCTGATGCAGAATAGATAAACATTTAAAGAGCTATACTGTGGAGTGAGTGGGAGGAAACATTTTGTTGTATACATGCTTTACCTATTTACTTGGTATTAGTTAATAGTTAGTGGCCTTACCTTGGCTGATGTTGTCAGGTCTGCAGATTTTTCCACATTTGGAACCAGTTTCTCTGGATGTGGAACACAGCAATAACCCTTTGCGACACTTACTTCCAGCACTCTGGACAGCTTTGCTGTGGGGAATGCTAAACAGGACAAGCCTCTTGTATCACATTTCTAGCAACACTGCTAATAATGCATCAGAAAAAAAAATAATTGTTTGGGCATGTCACTGCTCCATTCTCACATACATAGTTCTCAGCAAGTGTTGAAAATCCTTTTGCCATCAAAAACACATTCTGCTTCAAATGGCTGCTACAGGGCTGCAGCAGTGCTGAATAATCCCAGCCCTGAACAGGATTGCTGACAGATTGCATGCGGGGGATCACTGTGAATATGTGATGAGGCTGACCTCAAGATTCATTTGGCTCTACCATGTGGGACTCGAGTGGGCACAGCGCTGCGCCAGAACATTCTCATTAGCTCTACTCTCAGATCAGAAAAATTACACAAAAATCTTTAGCAGGATATCTTTGGTCTGTTTCAAGCTTGTTAGGGCTGATTAACATTTGCTGATGCATTTTTGGTTCCACTGGCATTTCCATTCATTGATTTATGCTTAAAGTCTCCATTTATTATTTTTCCTTATCGTGAACTTGATTAAAGATAATTGGACTGCAGCAGCGATTTACACACTGAGCAGATTTATCAATATTTGTGTTTAGTGTATAAGCACAGATGTTAGAGAGCTGAAAAGGAGCGTAAAATGCATAGAACCCACATAGCCACAGCAACAGACACCCACGGAAATGTATCCACCTCCTCAGGAACAACTACCTTGGTATGACTGCAGAGTAGTACATGCAATGCCTGTGACTTCCCACATAGACGTTTACTGCCATCTCATGGGACCTCAGCTGGATGGGCAATCCACTGAGAGCACAGCTCTGCCAGTTGTTCTGAAGGTAACTACCGCCATGATTACGTGTTTCAGAGTCCTTTCAAGCTGTCATGGGAGATTTGACAGGGATGAGCTGTTCCTTAGTGCACTAATGCATTCAAAATGCCATGGAAGCTCTGCTAAGGCGCAAACCCTAGCTTTGTGTACTTTGGCACTGAGCCACAGCTGCAGGAACATAGGAACAAAGGAACAGGAGTAGACCATTGAGCCACTCGAGCCTGTTACACCATTCAATGAGATCATGACTGATCTGCGACCTAACTCCATATACCCGCCTTTGGCCCATATCCCTTAATAACTTTGGTTAACAAAAATCTATCAATCTCAGATTTAAAATTAGCAATTGATCTAGTATCAATTGCTGTTTGCGGAAGAGAGTTCCAAACTTCTACCACCCTTTATGTGTAGAAGTGTTTCCTAATTTCACTCCTGAAAGGTCTGGCTCTAATTTTTAGGCTATACCCCCTAGTCCTAGAATTCCCAACCAGTGGAAATAGTTTCTATCTACCCTGTCTGTTCTCCTTAATATCTTGAAAACCTCGATCAGATCACCCCTTAACCTTCTAAATTCTAGGGAATACAACCCTAATTTGTGTAATCTCTCCTTGTAATTTAATCCTTGGAGTCCAGGTATCATTCTGGTAAACTTACGCTGCACTCCCTCCAAGGTCAGTATATCCTTCCTAAGGTGTGGTGCCCAGAACTGCTCACAGTACTCCAGGTGTGGTCTAACCAGGGCTTTGTATAGCTACAGCATTACTTCTACCCCCTTGTATTCTACTTCTCTAGATATAAAGGCCAGCATTCCATTAGCCTTTTGATTATTTTCTGCACCTGTTTATGACATTTTAATGATCTATGTACTTGGACCCCCAAGTCTCTTTGGACCTCCACTGTTTTTAGCTTTTCACCATTTAGAAAGTACCCTGTTCTATCCTTTTTTGTCCAAAGTGGATGACCTCACATTTTCCTACATTGAAATCCATTTGCCACAGTTTTGCCCATTCACTTAATCTATCGATATCCCTTTGTAATTTTATGCTTTCATCTACACTGCCTACAATGCCGCCTATCTTTGTGTCATTGGCAAATTTGGATATGTGGCTTTCTATGCTATCATCTAAGTCTTTAATAAATACTATGAATAGTTGAGGCCCCAACACAGATCCCTGCTAGTCATATCCTGCCAATTAGAGTACCTACCCATTATCCCTACTCTCTGTCTCCTGCCGCTCAGCCAATTTCAGGTCAATAATTTTCCTTCAATTCCATGGGCTTCTACCTTAGTTAACAGTCTCTTATGTGGCACTTTATCAAATGCCTTCTGGAAGTCCATATAAATAACATCCATAGACATTCCCCTGTCCACTACTTTAGTCACATCCTCAAAAAAGGTTTGTCAGGCATGACCTATCTTTCACAAAACCTCTCTCTGATCAACTGAAATTTTCAAGGTGTTCAGTCACCCTATCCTTAATTATAGACTCTAGTAATTTCCCAACAATAGATGTTAGGCTAACTGGTTTATAATTCCCTGGTTTCCCTCTCTCGCCATTCTTAAATAGCGGAGTGACATGCGCAATTTTCCAATCTAAAGGTACGGTTCCTGAATTGAGAGAACTTTGGAAGATTATAGTTAGGGCATCTGTAATGTGCTCACCTACTTCCTTTGAAACTCTAGGATGGAAACCACCTGGTCCCGGGGATTTGTCACTCTTTAGTGCCATTATTTTCTTCATTACTGTTATTTTATTTACGTTAATTTTATTGAGTCCCTGTTCCTGATTCAATATTATTTTCCTTGGGATTTCCGGCATGCTATCCTCTTCTTCCGCTGCTGGAAATACTGATGCAAAGTAATTATTCAACATGTCCATCATTTCCTTATTATCATTGACAATATCACCAATATCAGTTTTTAAGGGACCAATATTGCTCCTGACTACCCTCTTTTTCCTAATATAATTGTAAAAATTCTTTGTGTTGATTTTGATATCCCTTGTAAGTTTCTTTTCATACTCCCTTTTTGTAGCTCTTACTATCTGTTTTGTGACCCTTTTCTGTTCTTTGTATCTTTCCCATTCGCCAGGATCTGTGCTATTTTTTGCATTTTTGTCTGCTTTTTCTTTTAGTTTAATGCTGTCCCTTACCTCTTTAGTTGTCTATGGCTGTTTTTTTTGACATCTCAGGGGTATAAACTGGTTCTGTATCACATTCAATTCTTTTTTGAACATCTCCCTCTGATCTTCTGTCATTTTACCCTTTAACAGATTTGCCCAGTTTACTGTGGACAGTCTCTGTCTCATCCCATTGAAGTCGGCCTTACCTAAATCTAGAATCTTAGTAGCTGTTTCGCGTCTCTCCCTTTCACACACTACGTTGAACTCTATCATGTTATGATTGCTATTGGATAAATGTTCAAGCAACGTTAGGTTGTTAATTAAATCTGGTTCATTACTCATTATTAAATCTAATATGGCATGCCCCTTTGTTGCTTCTAGGACATATTGTTGTAGAAAACTATCCCAGACATGCTCAAGAAATTCACTACCTTTCTGACAGGTGCTAGTCTGCTTATCCCAATCAATATGAAAGATAAAATCCCCCATTAAAACCACTCTGCCTTTGCTAGACGCTTGTCTAATCTCTGCATTTATACAATCTAGCAGGTTTCTTTAATACTGTTAGTTTCCCAAGGCTGCAGAACTTCAACACTTGCACAATGTGCCTATTCAGGTTCAATCAAGCCAAGCCATATCATAGATAAACAGAAAAAGAGATTACTGAATCAATGTGCAGATAGCATGTCAATTTGAGCATCCTCCGCATTAATCCCAGATATCCCAGAAGGCACCATGACTTACATTCCAGGAGGCAAAATCTGTTTTAGGGAGAGAGTGAGGTGGGTAGTTGGATCTTGGGGAATTCTGGCTATTCTCTTTGACCTTAGCTGATGAAACCAGTCACCATGGCAACTAGTAGGACTGAGGAGTACCACAATTAGACCCTTGCCAAAATCATGGTGCTCAAAGAAATGTGCTTTGGAACAATTGCATGCCTGGCTCATGGGGAAGGGGGAGGGCACTTTGCAGTACGTGTACAGCAGATATCCAAATAGTGATGCTGTATGCTCCATGATATCACAATTAGCATACAGGAGGCTAATAAGCAATAGCCTTCGGGGAATAAGCGGGATGAAGATTTTAGGGATGGGCAATAAATGCTGGCCTTGCCAGCGATGCCCAGATCCCATAAGCGAATAAAAAAAAAGAACAAACACATACCTCTTTGTGGTTGTAGACCCCACATTTAATTATCCAAATCCAGTAAGTGTTACAGGTGCTATTCCCAGGGGTGCTGCGGTTTTACGAGTACTACTTGATCTTGGCCTGCAGCAATTAGAATGCTGGTACAATCACTGTGGTGCAGAATTTCCTGGAACGGCTCGATGGGCAATGTGTTCCATAACTTACACCATTTCGTGCATCAATCTTCTTGCAAACTTCTTCCAAAATTTCTTGGAAAAGTAAGTTGAATATGCCGCAGTAAGTATAATGGTGAATCAGGGATCTCAGAAGTGGCACAGTCAATGGCAGGCCCCGAAAACCAATCACATGGAACTATTAAGCATCATCGTTCATGATAATGTAGAATAGGAGACTGCCCAGTCGAAAGGCCATTACAATCCTTTGACCTTCTGAACGTGTTGAGGAGTCAGGGTCCTGAAAATATTGCCTTCAGACACTCACAAGACTCTAGCTGGCAGAACTGCCAAAACTGAAGATCTCAGTAACAAAGAAGCAGAAAAGCAAAGATGAAGCTCCAAAGATTTAATGGTCCTCCCAGGCTGTGAATAATTTGAGAGCCATAAATCAAGTCACTACCAAGTGACCAAGGGTTCATCTGCGCCTTGATTTTTCAATCTAACTGGATACAGTGAGAAAACTAGCGTTAGGTTACTAGGTTATTGAAAAAAGGAGTCATAACCCTATGTTGATGAGGGATAAGGACCTATTTTCATTGATCCTCAAGCCTCTTGGTTCAGGCACATGCCATTCGCGCAGCACTGAGTCTGGACTCGAATTAGATTCTAGATTAACTTTTACCCTCATGATTATATTAGTCAGAGAAAAACAGAGGGGGTGAATTTCCATGGGGATTCCACGCTCTGCTGCTATATCTTAGGCAGAAAAGCCAGAGAAACTCTGAAAAAATGGTGTGAAGGCTGTTTATGCGGTTTCTTCAGGATTTCCACGACTCTTATGCTGAACTTACAGCGAAAGAGCGGGAGATCCTCCATGTAAATTCACCTCAGAAATGTTCATAACATGAGGAATACCATTCAATGAAGATATGTTTCTGAAGTGAGAAGTTGTTGCAGAATATAATGAGATGATGGATAGCTGGAATTATTTATCAAAAAAGGACAGCCCTACTGGGCTTAATGGCCTTTTCCTGTTCCTAATGTTTCTAATGTTCCCTTTTAGCTCCCTATTCTTTAATATGACAGCTCCCTTACTTAGAATGCCTTTCTTTGTGAGACAAACTGCAACTTGACCTTTTTAGTGACTATCTGTAAAATTTATTATGATCTCAATTTCTTTCAAGCATGCAGTAGAAATATTAGCTCAATAGAATTTCTCAGAGCAAAATAAAATCACTTCAGGGGACACAGGGCATTATAATAATCAGCACATAGCATATTGGTAATGGCTGCTTGCTCTCAATTATAGTTTCAATATGTTGGTTGTCAACCGATTTATAAGTTATTTGAATGTTGGCAATTTGGAGTTATAATGTGTATAGACCCATAACCGCCACTGTCAATTTTGTGCTTAGGCTTAATACTGAAAGGAAATTAACTCTGCTTTATACTGGTTGCATATATGAACAACTGTCAACTCTTCCATGCATTGAGTGTATGTATACCATAAATGATTTTCTTATAAATCAGCAGTCATAAGACTGCAAAGGAGGAGAGTTACCATTCTGTGTGGGCATCGGTAAATAATGCAATGAAAGTCTGGAATCTACATGTATATATCCACCTATTTATCTATCTATTATATAATAAATTTAATCCATTGGGCGGAATTTTATTTGGAGAGGCTGGCTGGCTGTCGGGCAGCACTAGGCTGCAGAGAGCAGGGAGGGAGGGATCGGGGATGAGGGTGCGGGATCGGAGGCCGGGAGGGTGATCGGCGGCCGGAAGGGGATTGGGGGCTGGAGGTCGGAAGGCCAGAGGGTGATCAGGGGCTGGAGGGGAGAGGTTGGAAGGCCGGAGGAGAATCGGGGGCTGGAGGGGGTAGGTTGTAAGGTGAACGGGGGCTGGAGGGGGGAGGTCAGAAGGCCGGAGGGGGGATCGGAGGCCAGAAGGGGGATCGGAGATAGGAGGCCTCGTGGGGTGGGGCGGGGTCGGAGCCCTCGGTGGGGGCAGATCAGTGGCCTTGGGGGGCAGATCAGAGGCCTCGGGGAAGGGGCGGGGGCTATTCAATCGTGGGGGGAGGAGGGGGGGGTGAAGGGGTTGGTGAGGCAGGGACGCTGGATCCAGCAGGTAAGAAGAAAGAAAGAAAGACTTGCATTTATATAGCTCCTTTCACGACCACCGGACGTCTCAAAGCGCTTTACAGTCAATGAAGTATTTTTTTGAAGTGGAGTCACTTTTACAATGTGGGAAGGCACTTACCTCCTGGATGCAGTGGTCCTCGACTTCCTTTAGCTGGCGGGTGCCCCGAGGCCCGGGAAACCCAACCAGCTAGAGTTAAGTTTAAACTGGTGGATCACCATGAGGCACGGAGCCTTATTATAATATTTCAAGTGATAACCTGTCTCCTGGGAGCGGGTTGGCTGCCCGCCCCCGTCCTGCCTCCATTAAAACCGGAAGTGGGCAAGTTGGGATCAGGATTCAGATTTTTAACTCATTAACCTCCCACCCGACCCCAACCCACCCGTTTTTTTGGGGTTAAAATTCCTCCCATTTAGCTAAAAACTCCATTTTAAGTACTTACATTACCTGTAACTCCTGTAGGTGGCACTGAAATTGGTACTTTTAATGTTAAAGGCCTCACTCTTCCCTCACAACCTGTGTCACACACAACAGCTGCTATTTTACAGTGAGTGTTTATCACCTTGTGGTTGTGCAATCTGGCTACCAGATTCCCACAAATTGCTCACTCACCATTTTCTTCTCAGTAACTGAAACTTCTAGGGGGAAAAATTGGGTCACACCCCCTTTGGAGCGCTAAATTCGCTGGGGCGCTACTTTTAGCACCCCGAAAAAGTTAACACCCCCACGCCGGAAATTCACCGGTAGCGCCCCAAGAGGGAGGCGGGGTGCTGCTGGAAGCACCCCGCCTCCCTCTTGGGGTGCTGCGAGTGAATATCGTGCGCTACGTGCTGCGGTACTGTCGGCCTTCCTCCCCTTATTAAAGGGGAGGGGCCTAGTGCAGCGCGATCCGGGGCCCAGCTGGGCCACCAGGGATCGGAGTGCCGGCAAAAGAGCCCGGCACTCGAGAAGTGCCGGGCTCACGGAGCGCAGCTGGCACCCCGCGGGAGGGCTTCAGAGGAGGCCAGGGACGGCAGAGGGGGCAGGTGCTGGCAGGCGGCCAGCAACAAAAATGGCTGCCCGGCACCTCCCCTTTAATTTGCGCCGCCCTGGCCGCAGGTCGGCCCCCCTGACCCCGTCAGACATAACGTCCGCCGGTAAGTCAGGGGGCGCTACCGAAGATCCCGAGCGGGGCGCTATGCACGGCGATGACGTCATCACCGACGGCGCAGCGCCGCAGGGCGCTAACGGTTACCGCCACTGCTAACCTCCCGCTGAATTTCGCGGGAGGTGTTGGTGGCGCCACGCCTAGGCACTAGTTGCTTTTCGCAAATCAACTGAATTTTTAGGCCCTAATGTCCAATATAAAGATTTAATTTTTTTAAAATCATAATATTATGTATTTCACAATAACATGATCAAACGTATGCACTGACTTGTCTTCTATGTCTCTTAATGCTTTCATTTAAATTTATACTTCAAGGATTTAGCCTCTCCCAAAAGCTTGGGCTTGGGCTTGGGCTTGATATTTTTTTCCATGCTGTGACTTTGTGATCTGAATTTGGATTATACAGTCTGAGCATGAGCAGTGTGCTAAATTTCTTAGGATATATCAGTGTTAGTAATATTTTCCTTTTTAGCTTCTAAATGTTTTTATTCAGTAGCTTTTCTTCAAATAATTTTGACAAACAAGAGAACAAATTTTAAAAGCTTTGCCGTTTTTTAAACTGTTTGTCTGAGCGTGGGATTATGAGTATAAAAAAGTGAGTGAAATAGAGAGAGAGAAAAATGACAATATCTAATTATACACCCTGTTGTAGCTTTTGTTTTGTGTTTGATAGACTTCAGAAAGTGCATTAAGCTGAGTGGGAGAGGGAAGATGAGCAAGAGGGAGAAAGAGAAAGAAAGTCTTTTGCAGTTTTCAACTCAAAAAATACCAGTTGAATTTTGAAGCCAACTAATTAATGTCACCTATGTTTTGTTGACAGAAAGGTCAGTCCTAATTATTGTTTACAGCTATAGAGAGAAAGAGACTGGGTCAGAAAGCAAGAGACGGGGTGAACGAGAGAGAGAAGGTGAGACAGCGATGGATGACAGACTGGGATCAATGAGAGATAAGTGAAAGAGAGAGAAAGAGTGCAGTAGGAATTGGACCCCGCTGCACCCATTTTCAGGCACAGAACGGAGGCAAAAAGCACTAATTTACCAGTGCTGTCTCCCGTGCTCCAAGGGCGTCTAAAATACATTCAATTAAATATTGAGTCGGCCAATATTCAGGCCTCTCTGGTGCCCATGTAAAACAAGCATTAGGCCCCTTGCATATGTTAATGGAGGGGCTTAATGCCTGCTTCACGACCCCTCCCGGAAATTTGTGGCAGACATGCTCCGCTCAGGTTTTTCAGTTATTCAGCAACACAAAAAAGGCCTTAAAGAGACCACTGGAGGCTGCCACCAAAAAGGTATGTATTGTCTTTTACACTTACTGGATCAGTGCTGGGACCACTGTTGTTCATAATTTATATTAACAATTTATACTTTGGAATCAAAAACACAATTTCTAAATTTGCAGATGACATCAAATTGGGGGGAATAGTTAATACTGATGAGGACTGCAACAAATTACAGGAAGACATTAATAAACCTGCAGAATGGGCATATAATTGGCAAATTAAATTCAACACAGATAAATGTGAGGTATTACATTTTTGTAGGAAGAATAGGGAGGCCACTTATTACTTGGAAGGTGCGAGTCTGGGTGGGGTAGAGGAGCAAAAGGATCTTGGAGTACAAATACACAAATCACTAAAAGTAGCGACACAGGTTAACAAGGCCATAAAAAAAGCAAACCAGGTGGTAGGATTTATTTCTAGAGGAATAGAATTGAAAAGTAGTGAAGTTATGCTGAACTTGTATCGAACCTTGGTTAGACCACACTTGGAGTACTGTGTACAATTTTGGTCGCCATATTATAAAAAGGATATAGAGGCACTGGAGAGGGTGCAGAGACGATTTACAAGGATGATACTGGGGGGTTTGGGTGGGGAATGATAGTTAAGAATGAGGTGAATTCTGCAAATTAAGGGATCAGGAGATATAAGGGTTGAGCAGCTAGTTCAAAGGAGAAGAAGTTGGGATAGTGATAGGAGCGAAGGGGTGGTGTAAGCGGGAAGGTCAAAAAGTAGAGAATGCTATGGCAGCAAGGGGTGGGGAAGCACAAGTGGTTGGGGGAGGGGATGGGAAGGAAGCCATTGAGGGCCACATTTTCTCCATGACTCTCACCCCAATTGCAGCCTGCAGCCATTGGTGGCTGCTTTCCTTGCCACAGCATGTCATACCACGCACCACCTCCCACCCAAAAACAAAGAAGAAAAGAAGGCAGAGAGAAGCAGCAGAGAAGAAAAGAAAAGATAGAGGCAGAAATAGAAAGAAAGAAAGAAAGACTTACATTTTTATAGTGCCTTTCACGACCTCAGGATGTCCCAAAGCACTTTAAAGCCAATGAAGTACTTTTGACGTGTAGTCACTGTTGTAATATAGGAATGACAGAGGGAAAAGCAGTTACCAACAGGATTGCAGATATAGGTAAGAGAGTGACCATATCCTCTGACTTATCATGTACAATGTCCAATATATTACACCTCCTGTTGTGAAACTTTTTCTATCATAGTCTGCAAAGAGATATAGATAGGTTAAGTGAGTGGGCAAAAATTTGGCAGATGGAGTACAATGTGGGAAAATGTGAGGTTATCCACTTTGGAAGGAAGAATGAAAAAGCAAATTATTATTTAAATGGAGTGAGACTACAAAATGCTGCGGTACAAAGGGATCTGGGGGTCCTAGTACATGAAACACAAAAACTTAGCATGCAGGTACAGCAAGTAATTAGGAAGGCTAATGGAATGTTGGCCTTTATTGCAAGGGGGATGGAGTATAAAAGTAGGGAAGTTTTGATGCAACTTTACAGGGTGCTGGTGAGACCGCACCTGGAGTACTGCGTACAGCTGTGGTCTCCATGTTTAATGAAGGATATACTTGCATTGGAGGCAGTACAGAGAAGGTTCACTAGGTTGATTCCTGGGATGAAGGGGTTGACGTATGACGAAAGGTTGAGCAGGTTGGGCCTATACTCATTGGAGTTTAGAAGAATGAGAGGTGATCTTATTGAAACATATAAGATTCTGAGGGGGATTGTCAGGGTGGATGCTGAGAGGATGTTTCCCCTAGTGGGGGTATCTAGAACTAGGGGGCATAATTTCAGAATAAGGGGTCACCCATTTAAGATGGAGATGAGAAGGAATTTCTTCTCTCAGAGGGTCGTGAATCTTTGGAATTCTCTACCCCGGAGAGCTGTGGAGGCGGAGTCACTGAATATATTCAAGGCGGAGATTGACAGACATTTGAGCTACAAGGGAGTCAAGGGGTATGGGGAGAGAGCGGGAAAGTGGTGTTGAGGACAAGATTGGATCAGCCATGATCTTATTGAATGGCGGAGCAGGCTCGAGGGGCCGATTGGCCTACTCCTGCTCCTATTTCTTATGTTCTTATGTTCACACATATGTGATGCTATTTTGGTCATGCTATGCCCATCATGCATTCGGTCATATTTTTCTGTTGTTTGTCCAATGATTTTAGTTACTTCTGATTGTGTCCTGAATTACTATGGCTCAGTGGTAGCACTCTTGCCTCTGTGTCAGAAGGTTGTGAGTTCAAGTCCCACTCCAGGGCACAAAATCTAGGCTGTCACTCTAATACAGTATTGAGGGAGTGCTGCACTGCCGGAGGTGCGGTCTTTCAGTTGAGATGTTAAACCGAGGCCCCGTCTGCCCTTTCAGGTGGATATAAAAGATTCCATGGCACTATTTTGAAGAAAAGCTGGGCAGATCCCCTCGGTGTCCTGGCCAATATTTATCCTCAACCAACACCTAAAAGCAGATTATCTGGTCATTATCACATTGTTGTTTGTGGGACCTTGCTATGCAAATTGGCTGCCGCGTTTCATACGTTACAACAAAAAAAAGGTACTTAATTGTGCATTGGGACGTCCTGAGGTCATGAAAAGCACTATATAAATGCAAGTATTTTTGCTTAGTCTCTAAGGTAGCAGATGTTGTTACATACTTATCTTTAAGATGTCCACTGTCCAGCTCCATGCTAGGTGACGCTGTGATGACTAGCGTCAGGCCACTACAGTTTGTTAGGAAGGTTCTTAAAATCTTTATAATCAATTTGAATTCTAGAAACAAAAGCAAAATACTGCAGATGCTGGAAATCTGAAATAAAAACAGAAAATGCTGGAAATACTCAGCAGGTCAGGCAGCATCTGTGGAGAGAGAAACAGAGTTAACGTTTCAGGTCGATGACCCTTTGTCAGAACTGAATTCTAGAAATGTGAGCCCTGTATTCTCTCAGCATTGCTGGAGCTGCCTTTGGTTCCTGCTACCACCTGCTTTTTTGTGCATATTGATGGGATTCAACCTCTCCCTTTGTCAGTACTAGTCTCCTTGCTATTTCCAACCCAATTCTGGGCCTCTCTCTGCCCATCTCTTCTCGCAGGTATCTGTGACCCTCATCACCTTCTACCATTTCATGGCTATCTCAACCTTGAACCTTGGCTGAAACCATGCCTTTCAATGATAGAGCCTTTGCCCTCTGCGTCCTGGTGTTATCCATGCATCATGCCCCCTGCCTTGCCCCATCCATGTTTGGGAGTTTTCACATGGTGCAGACCCCACCCCTGCCTCCAGTCCACCATCTTATCTTCATTGGTATCTCAACTCTGGGCTGAAAAACCATCTCTTTCTGTTTAAAAGCATTTAACACAATTTCTATATTTGCCGACTGTGCAGGGGAGAAGGGATGGGGCAAGTGGAGAGTAGAAAAAAGTTGAGAGAGAGGAGATAGTGAAAGAGGGAGGGGAAAGCAAGCAGGGATGCAATGGCAAGAAAGGAAATGATGGGGTAGAGAATTGTGTAGAGGGGTGGATATGGGAGTAGGGGAAAGTGAGGAGGGAAAGTGGGTAATAATTGATTTTTAAAATAATCAAAGCACTTAACAAACATAAAGTTGCTGCTTTTAGCAATGCAAGGATTGGGACCTGGACCAGGGTTTGGGCCAAGGAATTGGAACTTGGGAGACAGAAGACAGTAGGTCTAGGGATTGGGTGCAGTGAGAGGCAGTGCTGGTGGACTTTTGGATCCTGGAGGGTTGCAGCAGTTGGTGGGAGGTCATGGTCTTGGAAAAGGTGCAGTGGCCGATGGTGGTCCAGGGGCCTGCTGGAGATAGAGGTTGCAGAGACTTGTGGGGGAATGAATTGCTGGTATGGAAGTGGTGCAGCAGCTGGTCAGGATCCTGGTTCGTGGGAAGGTAATAGTGCTCAGTAGATCCCATACAGGGCTTTGCTGCTTTATAAATCTCTATTATTAAATAGCATTATTTGATGTTTAAATAAAGCAGGGCTTTCATACTCTTGTCGACCCACCTGTGGTACGATCTGCAAACTGCCAGCCTGGTGCCCTGCACCCTGCTACTTGAAAATGCAGTCTGTAGCTCTGGATGGTTCACATCTTTGCCATGTGACGTCAGGCCAAGCGATGGGCCAACAAACTAGCCATGCCATGCCACACACCCAAAAGCACAGAAAAAGAGAGAGAAAAGCAGAAGAGGAGAGAAAAGTACGAGAAAAAGATAGAGCAGCAGAAGAGGACAGAGAGAGGGAAGCAGCAACATAAAGATAACAGAGACAGGTACAAAAAAGTGTATACTCCAACTTGATATGAGTCGTACTATGGGAAATCTACTAGTGTGTGTGTGTATATATAAAACAATTATCAGGAAGTGTTTTAAAAGCTATAACTGGATGTCAGGAATAGAATATCATTTGTAAATTACTCAAGCTTCATTTATACTTTATGATATTAATAGAATTTTTAACTAGATCATGGCCTTGTAATATGTCACCAGATATGCATTATCATACCGTAGCCTAGAAATTGGATAAGGTCCAAAAACGGGCGGGACATCGCGCAGCGCTATGTGCCTGCGCCCGTTCAAAGTGGTGCAGGCAGTACGCAAAATTCGTGCTGCCTGCTGATTATAATGATTGCAGCACTGATCTCAGCACTAATCGCGCTGCTGATTGGTTTAGAGCTCAACAGGGGAGCCAATACCGGGTGCAGTCTACTGGCCAATAAAGTTTGGTCTAGGCTCTCTGCACTAATTAAAGGGGAGGTGCTCTGTTGCAGAAGCACTTTATTGTCATTCTGAACAGAGCCATGGTCCAACAGCCAAAGGAAAGGGCAAGAAGATTTTCTGATGCAACACTAGCGGCCTTAGTCCTGGGGAGTACAAAGACGCCGAGAGGTCCTCTACCCACAGGGGGGCAGGAGGCCTTCAAAGCTGAACACCAGAAGGTTCTGGGAGGAGAATGCTCAAGTCGTCACTGCGACAAGTGTTGTCCCCAGGACCTGGATGCAGTGCCGCAAAAAGTTTAATGACCTCACACGAGTGGTCAAGGTGAGTAAATGCATCATCAAATGCTGTCCCACCATCTGCACCACTAGCCTCACACACTGCTCAATGCACCACACCCCCATCACTCACCTACCAACAATCTCTAGCAATCACCACTCATACCTCACAATCATAGCTTCATTTCACCCTCTCACACTTACCACTATTGCAAGACTCACACTCACAGCTTGCACATAATTCAACCATGACAGGCACATCACCCAAACTCATTGCGCCACACTCACTGACACACTTCCCTTTCTCTTGCAGGCAAAAGTGGCGCACAACCTCCGGGAGCACCAGCAGATGGGTGGAGGGCAGGCCAGAATTGAGAACCATATGGAGTTGGAGGAAGCAGTTCTCGAAATAATTGGAGGGGCAGTCACAGAGTCCATGGTGAGCAGGAAGTGGAAAGCATTGCTGATGATGACGGTATGCTCATACCTAATCCTTCTTCTCACATCTCACTTCCCCCTCATCCACAATCTCTTCTCACTTACAAGCTGCTGATGGTGTATGCATGGATGTCTTGCTTCCCCTCCTCCCCTCACTACAACCCGACCCATGCGCATTTCTCCTTTCAGATGCCCAAAAACTGCCAGCAGCCCTCCCTGTCCCTGGAGGAAGAGAGCGATAGAGGAGAAGAAGACACACCGGCACTGCATCTGACACTCGCAGACACCAGCTCAGAAAATGGCACTGCACGTATTTTAGAGGGTAATATAGAGGCGGAATCTGCACATGGTGAGTCACCAGGCATGAGTGGGCTGCAGCCAGGCTAGGGGGAAAGGGTAGCTCAGGTGCCAGCTCCCTAGAGGGTGAGTTCACGCATGAGTTTTGCTGCACAGGTCTCAGATGATGACCTCGATGGGGCGGCCTTCAGAAGAAAGGTGATGGGCATGCACACAAAAATGCTTGGTGCAATGGCAAGCCTGCCAGACAGCCTCTTATCAGTGTCAAGGAGCATGGAGGAGTCCGGCTCCAACATTGGACAGGGTTTTGTGCGGAGCTTGGAGCCCATGATTTCCAGAATGGAAATGATGGGCAACTCCATCAGAGAACTTGTGGATCCAACCACGATGCTGGGTGTGATGGGCGACATTGCAACTTCCATTGCAGCTTCCATTGCAGCGCAGGCAGAAGCGATCCAATGTCTCAGTGCTACAATAGAAGCTCAGACTGCTCTCCTGCAGTCTCAGCTCGCTACCACGCAAGCTCAGACTGCTTTCATGCAGTCTCAGCCTGCTGCCATGCAAAATCAAACTGCTGCCATCGTGGCTGAGTTTACGAGTGTGGAAAGGAGCTTGCAGGGTGTCGCAGCAGTCCAACAACCTGCACTGCAGCAGAGGGCTAGGAATGCTGAGGTGCCGCACCGGGGCAGTGGCAGTGACTCTGTGGAGCAAGAACCTGCTGTTCTCTCTCAGGATGACAGCATTCGTACTCCAACCACTGCTACTCCGCCAGTGCCCTTGCTGCTGCCTGTCATTAAGCCAGCCAAGACTGCTGCCGCCCATGCCGAGATGGTGCAGTCTACAGCTGGGCCTTCTAGACCCAGAGCTGCTCGAGGTCATCCTGCAAGGCCATCTGCAGTCTCCCCCACTGAAAGTCAGCAGCCTTCCACCAGCCATGCTGCATCCACTGGGGGAGCACTTCATAGGAGCACAAGAATTGGACAAGGTACACAAAAGACAGACACAAAGGGAATGCACAAGGGTGGTTAGTTGACTTTGCTCTTTTGAATTGCATTTAGAATCATAGAAGTTTACGGTACAGAAGGAGGTCATTCGGCCCATCGTGTCTGTGCCAGCCGAATAGAGCTATCCAGCCTAATCCCACTTTCCAGCTCTTGGTCCGTAGCCTTGTAGGTTATGGCACTTCAAGTGCATATCCAAGTACTTTTTAAATGTGATGGGGGTTTCTGCCTCTACCACCCTTTCAGGTAGTGAGTCCCCACCACCCTCTGGGTGAAAAACTCTGCTCTAATCCTTTTACCAATTACTTTGGCCGCGATTTTCTCAGTGGAGGCGGGTTGGAGGCGGTTTTGAGGTTCGGTGGGTTCCAGTCCCGCTGCCGCTTTCAGCCGCCCAGGAATTAAGATTTTCCCTTAAGTGGCCTGGTTAAAGTCTCCGTGCGCGCTACCCGGCCCAATCAGTGGGTTCGGGTCTGCTGCTCGCCTCTGCTGACGTCTGTCAGCCAGCTGTATTTAAGGGGCCCATGAAGCCTTGTTTTTCATCCATCCTTTCCTGCTGCTTCTTGGTGTACCACTTGTGAAAATGACTGCTGCAAGAGCCAAGGCCTCTCCCAGAGTTGATGATGACTCCCTCCATGCTCTTGTGGAGGGAGTGAGAGGGCACCAGGAGGTACTGTTCCCCTCAACCGGACGGAGGAAGCCTCCTCAGCAAAGCAAAGCAGCCTGGCTGCAAATTGCTGAGGAGGTGAGCGCCAGGTCTTTGTGTGGTCGCACCTAGGTTCAGTGCAGGAAAAGGTTCAATGACCTGCTACGCACAGCAAAAGTGAGTATAACATCACACTTACCTTCAATCTGCTCCCCATCTCCTCTCATCACCAGCACTCTGCATTGTCAACCTACTCCTGCACATCCCACTTTACCCTTATATCCCTTGCACCCTTAACCATCCCTCTCTATGTATAGGATCACTTCACTATTCTACTATGCACCCCTCACACTCACTATCACTGTTATGCAACGCCAACAACTAACAACGCACAGGGAGGGCCCTTGGTATTGGCACCTCACTCCATCTTTGTCTCCTTCTAAGCATCTATTCTATGGATTCTCTATACTCACTCCAACATTCTCACTCAAACTCCACTTGTGTCCCTCATTGCAGGAAAAGAAAGCCCACAATAAGAGGGAGAGGGCCAGGACAGGAGGAGGGCCACTTTCGATTGCCCAGTTGACCACCGCTGAGGAGGCTGCTCTGGACATCATAGGAGGTGCTGAGGATCTGGAAGTGGGGGACGGTCAGACGGGCGCAGTAGAGCAAGCTGGTGACAGAATAGATTTGCAGCCCACTCATTTAGATTGCATGAGTGACTGATATGGCATCTGATGTTCATTCAGATTGAGTTCTGATCATCTGCACAAGTCGATGTGCCTGCTACGTTAATATCACATGTCTAACTCATGCCTTTACTCCCCCACAGGACCATCGAGAGCCCCCCTCCCCACTGTCCAGGAGGAAGTGCCGGAAGACTCCGCAGAGGAAGCTGCAACATCTGAGGGCGATGTGTCAGCAGAATTGAGCACACCCAGCACCAGCACAGAGACGCACACCTCGGTGGGTCCATCGCGAGATAGAGTAGTGTTGTCACCTGGTGTATCACAGCTCACAAGTGAGCATCAGCAGATGGTGGAGACAGGGACAGCAGTGGAGAGTCCTCGTCGGAGGCCGCAGGGCGCTCCTAGCTCTGCTCAGCTGCATGTGAACCCTGTGCCTCTGGGGACATCCAGAAAGAGAGCGGTGCTGGAACTCCAGGAACAAGTGCAGGAGTCTCTGACAGGTTTTGCATCCTGGGTAACTGCGAGTATGCAGAGAATGGAGGAGTCCATCTCTAACATAAGCAATGCCATGTTGGAAGCAATGGCACATGAACGTTCCGCCATGGAGAGGGTGGCAACGGCCATGGAGGACATAATTCGCCAGACTAAAGGAAACATGGTCACTCTTCAAAATAGACTGTCTGCTATGGAGGAGAGATGGGCATCTATTAAGGAGATATACCAGAGGTTCATGGACGTCCTTGTTATGAGGGCTGTCAGTACAGAGACGGGTCCTCATGGCTCCCCTGATGTGCAGCAAGGTGCTGTCCAGCCACTTGCTAGCACTGAAGTGAGGCTGACCCATGAGAGGGATGTTGGTGGCAGGCAACAAGGAAGTGTGGGCTCCTCTCCAAGCGCTCAAACTCCCATGCCACTGCGGAGCCCTCGGTCAGAGCCCCACCAGATTCCTCACCCAACTGAGATGGCCGTCTCAGCCCCTGCACAGCTGTAGGAGGAGCAGATTGTTGCCGAACCCTCCCAGGCTTGCAAACCCAGAGGATGCCCGCCAAAGGTGTTGAAGTAGGAGCAGCATGAAAGTGAGCAAGGTGCCTCCACATCTGCTGAAGCCACAGGGGAAGCACCACGTAGAAGCACGCATAAGAGAAAGTTACCATACAAATAGTCACAAGGGTAGTCACTTGGGTGTTTTGATGTAATACATATTGAAGATAATGATCGGCATTTCAATTGTAATAAACAAATATGATGGCAAACATTCAAAGAGTTGGCCTATGTGTGCCCAGAAAAGGAAGTGTCATAGTGAGGTGTCAGGGCACCTTTCATCTGTGATGATGGTGGTGAGATTGATAGGAACCCGCAGTTTATTGTACAGATTGTGTATGGTGTGTTAAGAAAGTGGCAGCCACATGTGTTTGCTTCATAAACTTAAGCGAATCTGGCATGGATTAGTGCATTCCTTGCCTCATGGTCAGCAATGTGCTCGCGTGCTGGTGGAACTGGCACATCTGCCTCTGCAATATCCTCCTCCTCCTCCTCCTCTGAGGAGGAGGCTGTGCGCTGAGCCACTTGTTCCTCAGGCAGTGGTAAGGCATGCTGCTGTGC
Source organism: Squalus acanthias (assembly GCA_030390025.1). Classification (NCBI taxonomy): domain Eukaryota; kingdom Metazoa; phylum Chordata; class Chondrichthyes; order Squaliformes; family Squalidae; genus Squalus; species Squalus acanthias. Next base: position 129,837,299 of record CM059425.1, on the reverse strand, counting down.
GATGTTGTGCAGTGCACAGCAGACCACGATGATTCTGGAGACCCTGGCTGGTGAGTACTGTAGGGCTCCACTTGATCTGTCGAGGCATCTGAATCGCATTTTGAGCAAGCCGATGGTTTGCTCGATGATGGCTCTGGTGGAAATGTGGCTGGCATTGTAGCGCTCCTCAGCTTCATTTGATGGCCTCCTCAATGGCGTCATTAGCCACGTCTTCAGGGGATAGCCCTTGTCTCCAAGTAGCCATCTGGAAAGTTGGGTTGGCGGATTGAAGAGCTGAGGCACAGTAGACTGCCGCAGGATGAACGAGTCATGGCAACTGCCAGGGAACTTGGCGCAAACATGCATAATGTTCTTCCTGTGGTTACACACCAGCTGGACATTAAGGGAGTGGAAGTCCTTGCGGTTGACAAATACAGCTGGGTTGTGATGGGGTGCCCTAATGGCCACATGTGTGCAGTCTACGACACCCTGCACCCTTGGCAAGCCTACCATATTTGCTAAGCCAACCGCACACACGGTTACACTTGCTTCATCTGTGGAGAAGTGGATGTAATTGTGCGCCTTTGCAAAGAGGGTATCGGTAACCTGCATGATGCAAGTGTGTGCAGCCAACTGGGACATGCCGCTGATGTCTGCTGATGATCTGGAGACCTGATGATCTGCAGGGCATTCTGGAGAGGGAGGGTGAACAGCCAGTTGTTGTGGTGCATATAGGTACCAACGATATAAGTAAAAACCGGGATGAGCTCCTAAAAGCTGAATATAGGGAGTTAGGAGGTAAATTAAAAAATAGGACCTCAAAGGTAGTAATCTCAGGATTGCTACCAGTGCCACGTGCTAGTCAGAGTAGAAATAGAAGGATATTTCAGAGGAATACGTGGCTAGAGGAATGGTGCAAGGGGGAGGGATTCAAATTCCTGGGACATTGGAACCAGTTCTGGGGGAGGTGGGACCAGTACAAACTGGACGGTTTGCACCTGGGCAGGACCGGGACCGATGTCCTAGGGGGAGTGTTTGCTAGTGCTGTTGGGGAGGGTTTAAACTAAAATGGCAGGGGGTTGGAAACCTGTGCAGGGAGACAGAGGAAAGGGAAGCAAGGATAGAAGCAAAAGACAGGAAGGAGAAAAGCAAAAGTGGCAGTCAGAGAAATCAAGGGTGTAAATCAAACATGGCCACAGTAAATAATAATTCTAAAGGGTCTAAGGGGTAAAAATTCACTTGGTTGCGCCTCCCGTTAGCGCCTTAAGAGGGCGCTAATGGGGCGTTAAGCCGCTAATGCCCGGGCGCAGCTCGAGAACTTAACTTGAGATTGTGCGGCGGCGCTAAAACTTACCGCTGCGACCACCTGCGCGCGCAGATTGTGACGTCATTCCATGGTGCAACGCCCTTGGGGCGCCCCGGAGCGGAAATTGAGTGGCGCCCCCTGCCTTACCGCCTGGCGCTTCCAACGACCGGAAGACTGGAACGTTATCAATCGGTGTGGGGCTGGGGGGGGCGCTATTTAAAGGGGGCCTCTTCCTGTCTTTTTCTGTGGTCGACATTTATGCACCACTCGTTCTGAGAGAGAGAGAGAGATTCGGAGAGAGAGAGAGAGAGACTTCTACATTGACTCAACGCTTTGTGAGGTAGTTTGGCCTAGTTCATCCTAACTTTGTTGCTACTTTAGTTGCTGTACCTCATTACTTTTCTGGCAAAGAGAATATGGGGGCTGCAATGATTGGGGGCGTCGTCCTGCTCCAGCTGAATCGGAGGATAGTGAGACGCAGACAGAGAGTGGCAATGATGGCCAGACGGAGGAGGACCATCAGGCGCATGTACAGGAGAGCTTACCCTCCCAGGGTATATCGTGAACAGCTCTCCTACATCCATATGTCCGAGGAGCTGTGTTTGCGAAGGCTGCGATTCAGCAAGGAGGTGGTCACTGAGCTCTGCCACCTGCTGCAGCCAGATCTGCAGCCTCAGCTGAGGTCCAGGACGTCTCTGTCGGTGGCAGTGAAGGTCACAGTGGCTTTGAACTTCTACGCCACTGGCTCATTCCAAGCTGCTGTTGGGGACCTCGCCAATATCTCCCAGTTTGCGGTGCATCGCTGCATCCGGCAGGTCACCAATGCCCTCTTCAGAAGGAGACGAGACTTCATCTCTTTCCCTATGACCCCAGACAAGCAGCATGACCGTGCTATGGGCTTTGCGAGGGTAGCGGGCTTCCCCATGGTGCAGGGCGCCATTGACTGCACGCATGTGGCTTTGCGTGCTCCGCGAGAGAATGCAGAGGAATTCAGGAACAGAAAGGGGTTCCATTCCTTGAATGTGCAGTTGGTCTGTGACCACAGACAGGTGATTCTCGCTGTCAATGCCCACTATCCGGGCAGCTGCCACGATGCTTTCATCCTGCGCCAGACTACTGTGGCAGAACTTTTCGAGGCACCGCATCAGCCAGTTGGTTGGCTTCTGGGGGACAAGGGGTACGCATTGAGCACCTGGCTGATGACACCGCTCCGTACGCCAAACACCCCTGCTGAGCTGCGGTACAATGAAAGCCATCAAGCAACCAGGAACATTATTGAGCGCACAATCGGCGTGCTGAAACAACGGTTCCGCTGTCTGGACCATTCCGGAGGAGCCCTGCAGTACTCGCTTGAGCAAGTTTCGAACTTCGTAGTCGTGTGCTGCATGTTGCACAACATGGCAATCCTCAGGACCCAGCCAATGCCACCAGGCCTTGTAGCACCACCAGAGGAGGAGGAGGAAGAGGAGGAACAGGACGAGGACGATGATCATCAGCAGCACCAAGGCAGGAGGGCGGCCCACAATGGTCAAACTGCAAGGGCCGTCCGTCAACGACTAATAGCAAGCCGCTTCTAGGGCCCCTGCCATTGCTACAAACACTAATCAACCCAGCACGCAACCCCTAAGCCGGCCAAGGCACCAATAATTCCAACCACCAGCCATGTATATTTTGAATACAGAAACTTATTTATTTTACAAACTCTGTGTGTGTCAATTCCTCATGACAAACTCATAGAAATAAACACAAAAAAACAGTCAATAACATAACTGGTTCTCACAACCTGGAGATAATGTCCAAAACACTAAACAAAAGTTGGACCATGAACCTCGGCCTTTAATAAAAAAATGACCAGCATTTTGGCACACCTCCTACTTTTTGCCCTTCGAGGGTGATCTCCTTCCCTTGCGCACTTCCCCCCTTCTAACCCTACTGCTCCTCCGTAATGGGACCTCAGTGGCTGCAGCAAGGCTGGTGGAAGGCTGCTGCTCGTCAGACCCTGACACTGCAGATGCCCCTGAAGGACGGCCTCGACCACTTCTGGGCCTGGAGGGCCCGGCTGCAGACTGCACCAACTCTGCATGGGCGGCAGCAGTCTGTCCTACAGGCGGTGGCAAGTGCAGTGGAGAAGTGACAGTGTTGGCAGCAGGAATGCTGTCATCGTGAGAGAGGACAGCAACTCCCTGCTCGCCCGACACACTGGCACTCCCACGGGGCAGCACTTCAGCATCCGGAGCAATTTGCCGGAGAACAGATTGCTGGCCTGCTGCGGCGCGGTGACAGCCCCGGGGACATGTGCACGAACCATCGAGGATGGCAGCAGTCAGTGCTCGCGTGGCCTCAATCTGAGTCTGCATGAGAGCAGTCTCAGATGGGTTCCTGGCAGCCAGTGACTGAATTGCAGCACTAAGCTTTAGTGTGGCATCCGCCTGTGCTACAGCGAAGTGCTCCACACTCCTTGCCAGTGACTCAATGCATTCGGGCACCCTTCCCACTGCACCCATGAGCTCAGTGTGCATGCCCACCGCCTGGCTGTTCATTTCTGCAATCAGCCGCTCCTCCTCTGCGTCCATTGCAGTAGGAGTGTCTGGCATACTCTCCCTCTGGGGAGAAGGCTCCCGTTCTTCCCTCCCCCCCCATGGCGTTGCTGCAGCCCGCTGGGTCCTGGAGCTTCACCATCATCAGCCCCTTCCCCCCTGCTCCCCTCCAGGGAAGGCGTGTTCCCAGTGTGGGCATGGGCTTCCTCGGGAGAGGGTGGCACTGATGCTCCGGCTTCCTCTTCCTCCTCAGCTGCAGCATCACTCCCAGTGGCAGCTTCAGGGCCCGTCTCCTCAGCTGGTGAATCACCATCTGAAAGCTGGGAGGTACAAGAGTGGCTTTAGCGTGAGGACAGGGTGGCAGTAAGGGAGGAATAAGTGCAGCGAGTTAACAAGTTGGATTGAAAGTGTCAAAGGCTGGTATTGTGAGGGACAAGTGGAAGGACAGAGGACAAAAAGGTGATGACCTTACCATTGCTGTCCACAACGGGGTCGGCGTCCCCAGTGGCGACGGGACCGATCACCCGGCTTGCCACAATCCTGTGGACGCGCTCCTCCAGATCGCTGAGGGGTTGCAGCTGAAGCCGCCCTCCACCCGTCCGTTGCTGCTGTCTCCGATTATGAGCCAGCTTAGCCTGCAAGAAAAAGGACAGCATCTGAGTAAATATACAGCCATGGTCTTGCCTGATGTGCCTCCCATAGGTGAATAGCCCTTACAATATGCAGCCATGGTCTTGCCTGATGTGCCTCCCATAGGTGAATAGCAATTACTGTATGCAAAGTGTGGAATGTGTGTGTGTGTTTGATGAAAGGGCCATAGGTGTTGCATGAGTGTTGTGCATTGGGGTTTTAAGACCCTCTGGCCATAGAGTGAGGTTGAGATGGAGGGATGGAGAGGTATTGAGAAAAAGCCACTCACCCTGACGACCCGAGTGAGGTCGTTGAACTTTTTGCGGCACTGAACATGGGTCCTGGGCACCATGCTCCTGGAGGAGACGCTCTGAGCCACCTCCCTCCACACTCTTCTGAACTCGCGTGGCAAAGGCCTCCTGCCACTCTCCGGGAACAGCATGCATCGTCTGCGCTCCACTGCGTCAACCAGAGCATCCAAGGCCCGCTCGGTGAAGCGATGAGCGCGTTCTCTCACCCTCTCCATGCTTGGCAGCAAAATGGATTACAGGTCTCTCCAGGCTGAGATTCAAGGCTGCAATGAGCAGGGTGTGGCTGGGGAGCAAGTGGACCCCCCCCGCTTTAAGAAGTGTCCGGCGCCAGTGTGTCTGTGTTCCCTCGCTAACTGGCAGCAGCTGCGCTGCGCTCGTGCGCTGAGGTAGCGCCTCACTCCTTGGCCTTTGCGCCTTAAGAGAGGTGTGCAGCGCCTAATTTAGCGCTCCACTCACCTCCCGGGGCGGTAAAAGTGAAGATTCCTGTCAGTGCCGATAATTAGCGCCAGGCGCTAATATTTGCGCCCGGACGATATTTGCGCCCCAAATGGGGCGCGACCTAATTTCTACCCCAAAGCCTTCAGGCTTGTTTTTTTAACACTCTTAGGGGTAATCCATTTTGCTGCCAAGCATGGAGAGGGTGAGAGAACGCGCTCATCGCTTCACCGAGCGGGCCTTGGATGCTCTGGTTGACGCAGTGGAGCGCAGACGATGCATGCTGTTCCCGGAGAGTGGCAGGAGGCCTTTGCCACGCGAGTTCAGAAGAGTGTGGAGGGAGGTGGCTCAGAGCGTCTCCTCCAGGAGCATGGTGCCCAGGACCCATGTTCAGTGCCGCAAAAAGTTCAACGACCTCACTCGGGTCGTCAGGGTGAGTGGCTTTTTCTCAATACCTCTCCATCCCTCCATCTCAACCTCACTCTATGGCCAGAGGGTCTTAAAACCCCAATGCACAACACTCATGCAACACCTATGGCCCTTTCATCAAACACACACACACATTCCACACTTTGCATACAGTAATTGCTATTCACCTATGGGAGGCACATCAGGCAAGACCATGGCTGCATATTGTAAGGGCTATTCACCTATGGGAGGCACATCAGGCAAGACCATGGCTGTATATTTACTCAGATGCTGTCCTTTTTCTTGCAGGCTAAGCTGGCTCATAATCGGAGACAGCAGCAACGGACGGGTGGAGGGCGGCTTCAGCTGCAACCCCTCAGCGATCTGGAGGAGCGCGTCCACAGGATTGTGGCAAGCCGGGTGATCGGTCCCGTCGCCACTGGGGACGCCGACCCCGTTGTGGACAGCAATGGTAAGGTCATCACCTTTTTGTCCTCTGTCCTTCCACTTGTCCCTCACAATACCAGCCTTTGACACTTTCAATCCAACTTGCTAACTGGCTGCACTTATTCCTCCCTTACTGCCACCCTGTCCTCACGCTAAAGCCACTCTTGTACCTCCCTGCTTTCAGATGGTGATTCACCAGCTGAGGAGACGGGCCCTGAAGCTGCCACTGGGAGTGATGCTGCAGCTGAGGAGGAAGAGGAAGCCGGAGCATCAGTGCCACCCTCTCCCGAGGAAGCCCATGCCCACACTGGGAACACGCCTTCCCCGGAGGGGAGCAGGGGGGAAGGGGCTGATGATGGTGAAGCTCCAGGACCCAGCGGGCTGCAGCAACGCCATGGGGGGGGGGAGGGAAGCACGGGAGCCTTCTCCCCAGAGGGAGAGTATGCCAGACACTCCTACTGCAATGGACGCAGAGGAGGAGCGGCTGATTGCAGAAATGAACAGCCAGGCGGTGGGCATGCACACTGAGCTCATGGGTGCAGTGGGAAGGGTGCCCGAATGCATTGAGTCACTGGCAAGGAGTGTGGAGCACTTCGCTGTAGCACAGGCGGATGCCACACTAAAGCTTAGTGCTGCAATTCAGTCACTGGCTGCCAGGAACCCATCTGAGACTGCTCTCATGCAGACTCAGATTGAGGCCACGCGAGCACTGACTGCTGCCATCCTCGATGGTTCGTGCACATGTCCCCGGGGCTGTCACCGCGCCGCAGCAGGCCAGCAATCTGTTCTCCGGCAAATTGCTCCGGATGCTGAAGTGCTGCCCCGTGGGAGTGCCAGTGTGTCGGGCGAGCAGGGAGTTGCTGTCCTCTCTCACGATGACAGCATTCCTGCTGCCAACACTGTCACTTCTCCACTGCACTTGCCACCGCCTGTAGGACAGACTGCTGCCGCCCATGCAGAGTTGGTGCAGTCTGCAGCCGGGCCCTCCAGGCCCAGAAGTGGTCGAGGCCGTCCTTCAGGGGCATCTGCAGTGTCAGGGTCTGACGAGCAGCAGCCTTCCACCAGCCTTGCTGCAGCCACTGAGGTCCCATTACGGAGGAGCAGTAGGGTTAGAAGGGGGGAAGTGCGCAAGGGAAGGAGATCACCCTCGAAGGGCAAAAAGTAGGAGGTGTGCCAAAATGCTGGTCATTTTTTTATTAAAGGCCGAGGTTCATGGTCCAACTTTTGTTTAGTGTTTTGGACATTATCTCCAGGTTGTGAGAACCAGTTATGTTATTGACTGTTTTTTTGTGTTTATTTCTATGAGTTTGTCATGAGGAATTGACACACACAGAGTTTGTAAAATAAATAAGTTTCTGTATTCAAAATATACATGGCTGGTGGTTGGAATTATTGGTGCCTTGGCTGGCTTAGGGGTTGCGTGCTGGGTTGATTAGTGTTTGTAGCAATGGCAGGGGCCCTAGAAGCGGCTTGCTATTAGTTGTTGACGGACGGCCCTTGCAGTTTGACCATTGTGGGCCGCCCTCCTGCCTTGGTGCTGCTGATGATCATCGTCCTCGTCCTGTTCCTCCTCTTCCTCCTCCTCCTCTGGTGGTGCTACAAGGCCTGGTGGCATTGGCTGGATCCTGAGGATTGCCATGTTGTGCAACATGCAGCACACGACTACGAAGTTCGAAACTTGCTCAGGCGAGTACTGCAGGGCTCCTCCGGAATGGTCCAGACAGCGGAACCGTTGTTTCAGCACGCCGATTGTGCGCTCAATAATGTTCCTGGTTGCTTGATGGCTTTCATTGTACCGCAGCTCAGCAGGGGTGTTTGGCGTACGGAGCGGTGTCATCAGCCAGGTGCTCAATGCGTACCCCTTGTCCCCCAGAAGCCAACCAACTGGCTGATGCGGTGCCTCGAAAAGTTCTGCCACAGTAGTCTGGCGCAGGATGAAAGCATCGTGGCAGCTGCCCGGATAGTGGGCATTGACAGCGAGAATCACCTGTCTGTGGTCACAGACCAACTGCACATTCAAGGAATGGAACCCCTTTCTGTTCCTGAATTCCTCTGCATTCTCTCGCGGAGCACGCAAAGCCACATGCGTGCAGTCAATGGCGCCCTGCACCATGGGGAAGCCCGCTACCCTCGCAAAGCCCATAGCACGGTTATGCTGCTTGTCTGGGGTCATAGGGAAAGAGATGAAGTCTCGTCTCCTTCTGAAGAGGGCATTGGTGACCTGCCGGATGCAGCGATGCACCGCAAACTGGGAGATATTGGCGAGGTCCCCAACAGCAGCTTGGAATGAGCCAGTGGCGTAGAAGTTCAAAGCCACTGTGACCTTCACTGCCACCGACAGAGACGTCCTGGACCTCAGCTGAGGCTGCAGATCTGGCTGCAGCAGGTGGCAGAGCTCAGTGACCACCTCCTTGCTGAATCGCAGCCTTCGCAAACACAGCTCCTCGGACATATGGATGTAGGAGAGCTGTTCACGATATACCCTGGGAGGGTAAGCTCTCCTGTACATGCGCCTGATGGCCCTCCTCCGTCTGGCCATCATTGCCACTCTCTGTCTGCGTCTCACTATCCTCCGATTCAGCTGGAGCAGGACGACGCCCCCAATCATTGCAGCCCCCATATTCTCTTTGCCAGAAAAGTAATGAGGTACAGCAACTAAAGTAGCAACAAAGTTAGGATGAACTAGGCCAAACTACCTCACAAAGCGTTGAGTCAATGTAGAAGTCTCTCTCTCTCTCTCTCCGAATCTCTCTCTCTCTCTCAGAACGAGTGGTGCATAAATGTCGACCACAGAAAAAGACAGGAAGAGGCCCCCTTTAAATAGCGCCCCCCCCAGCCCCACACCGATTGATAACGTTCCAGTCTTCCGGTCGTTGGAAGCGCCAGGCGGTAAGGCAGGGGGCGCCACTCAATTTCCGCTCCGGGGCGCCCCAAGGGCGTTGCACCATGGAATGACGTCACAATCTGCGCGCGCAGGTGGTCGCAGCGGTAAGTTTTAGCGCCGCCGCACAATCTCAAGTTAAGTTCTCGAGCGGCGCAAACAGTGCTGCGCCCGGGCGTTAGCGGCTTAACGCCCCATTAGCGTCCTCTTAAGGCGCTAACGGGAGGCGCAACCAAGTGAATTTTTACCCCTTTGTGTCTTAATGCGAGGAGCATTCGTAATAAGGTGGATGAATTAGCTGCGCAAATACATGTAAACGGATATGATATAATTGGGATTACGGAGACATGGCTCCAAGGTGACCAAGGCTGGGAATTCAACATCCATGGGTATTCAATATTCAGGAAAGACAGGCAAAAAGGAAAAGGAGGTGGGGTAGCATTGCTGGTTAAAGAGGAGATTAACACAATAGTAAGGAAGGATATTAGCTCTGATGATGTGGAATCTGTATGGGTAGAGCTGAGAAATACCAAGGGGCAGAAAACGTTAGTGGGAGTTGTATACAGACCCCCAAACAGTAATGCTGAGGTTGGGGATGGCATTAAATGGGAAATTAGAGATGCGTGCAATAAGGGCACAGCAGTTATCATGGGTGACTTTAATCTCCATGTAGATTGGGCTAACCAAATTAGTAACAATACTGTGGAGGAGGAATTCCTAGAATGTATACGGGATGGTTTCCTGGACCAATATGTCGAGAAACCAACTAGAGATCAGGCCATCTTAGACTGGGTATTATCTAATGAGAAAGGATTAATTAGCAATCTTGTTGTGCGAGGCCCCTTGGGGAGGAGCGATCATAATATGATAGAATTCTTCATTAAGATGGAGAGTGAAGTAGTTGACTCAGAGACTAGGGTCCTGAATTTAAATAAAGGAAACTACGATGGTATAAGGCGCGAATTGGCTAGGATGGATTGGGAAATGTTACTTAAAGGGTTGACGGTGGATAGGCAATGGCAAACTATAAAGATTGCATGGATGAACTACAGAATTTGTTCATCCCTGTTTGGCATAAAAATAAAACAAAAAAGGTGACTCAACCGTGGCTAACAAGGGAAATTCGGGATAGCATAAGATCCAAGGAGAGGACATATAAATTGGCCAGAAAAAGCAGCAAACTTGAGGATTGGGAGCAGTTTAGGATTCAGCAAAGGAGGACAAAGGGATTAATTAAGAGGGGGAAAATAGAGTATGAGAGTAAGCTTTCAGGGAACATAAAAACTGACTATAAAAGCTTCTATAGATATGTGAAGAGTAAAAGATTGGTGAAGTCAAGCATAGGTCCCTTGCAGTCAGAATCAGGGGAATTTATAATGGGGAACAAAGAAATGGCAGACCAATTAAATACATACTTTGGTTTTGTCTTCACAAAGGAGGACACAAATAACCTCCCAGAGATGTCGGGGAACATAGGTTCCAATGAGAGGGAAGAACTGAATGAAATCAGTATTTTTTTGGAAATGGTGTTAGGGAAATTGATGGGATTGAAGGCCGATAAATCCCCAGGGCCTGATAATCTACATCCTAGGGTACTTAAGGAAGTGGCCCTAGATGCATTGCTGGTCATCTTCCAAAATTCTATGGACTTTGGAACAGTTCCCATGGATTGGAGGGTAGCTAATGTTACTCCACTATTTAAAAAAGGTGGGAGAGAGAAAACGGGGAATTATAGACCGGTAAGCCTGACATCGGTAGTGGGGAAAATGCTAGAGTCCATTATAAAAGATGTAATAGCAGAGCACTTGGAAAACAGTGACAGGATGGGACAAAGTCAACATAGATTTACAAAAGGTAAATCGTGCTTGACTAATCTACTGGAATTTTTTGAGGATGTAACTGGTAGAATAGATAAGGGAGAACCAGTGGATGTGGTGTATTTGGACTTTCAGAAGGCTTTCGATAAGGTCCCACATAAGAGATTAGCATGCAAAGTTAAAGCACATGGGCTTCGGGGTAAGGTACTGACTGTAGGGGGTGGTGTTTTTGTGTCAGCTTTGCCTCTGACTTCTGAGCGGTTCGAATCGCTTCCACTCCCTTGGTTCTAGACCTTGGACTTATTTGGGGGTTGCGATACAAAAGGTGCAGCAGACAACTGAGTTTGATGAAAGAACTTCGATCTTTATTCAAGAAAGTAAAACACAACACAAACACTCTTAACACTCTAAAGGTGGGGAACACTTCGGTACAAGCGAGGGAAATAACATTAGAAGAATACTTCACCCCTCCCAATCCCACTTCACTAGCTAAATTGGACTCTGGAGAACCAGGGATAATGCTCACCAAACGAATACTTGACAGTTGAGAATTAGGGTTCAGAGTCTTTTGAATAAAAGGTTTCGTAAGGCCCTTGTTGCCGCGAGGTGTCCGATGGTCACTGAGGCGGTCGCTCTGGTCTCTTCTTGCGTGTCGGCCTTCTTCTGGAGCTGTTGGCCTTCTTTGTTGAACTCTGCCTCTGTTTAAACTGTCTTCTTCCAAGCTGTGGAACTGGCTTCTTGCAGAACTGTGGAAACTGCCTTCTGCCTGCTTGTTGAACTCCTTGCTGGAGAACTCGAACTTGAACTGTTGTTACTACTTTCTGTTGAACTGCTTGATGGGCCTTCAATTATACTAAATTGAAGAGGCCTTAATCAAACCCAAATCAAATCCCGGTCATTGTAAGACCTTGTTAACAGTAAGGACTTTACTAGCGTGTTAACTGGTTTTGTAAATGTGTGAAGTGGTTTCAGGATAGCTCCATCCTGTCGATCTGTTGTTTAATTTGTCCTCATGTTTTGGGTTTCTTGACTGGGCCTGGGACTGGGACTTTGTATAGAATATTTGCTTTATGCATATCTTTAATGGGTTCTGTAAACAGTTTTGATGGGACCTGTTGTTTTAGAAACATAGAAACTAGGAACAGGAGTAGGCCATTCGGCCCGTCGAGCCTGCTCCACCATTCAATACGATCATGGCTGATCATCCAAATCCAGTACCCTGTCCCTGCTTTCTCACACAGAATCCCCATCGAGCCTGCACTGACACATATCCCACCCTATCCCCATAACCCCACGTATTTAATTCCCCCTAACATATCCCTTCCTATCCTATCCCCGTAACCCCACATATTTAATCCCCCCCTAACACTAAGGGTCAATTTATCATAGCCAAATCAACCTAACCCGCACATTTTTGGACTGTGGGAGGAAACCGGAGCACCCGGAGGAAACCCACGCAGACACGGGGAGAATGTGCAAACTCCACACAGACAGTCACCCAAGGCCAGATTCGAACCCGGGTCCCTGGCGCTGTGAGGCACCAGTGCTAACCACTATGCCACCGTGTTCCCCTTTTGGGTGGGACTGTCTTCTCCCAGGGTCTATTGTCAAAATGTTAATGCTTGCTGGGGCTTTGAGTGAGGTCATCCCGATTCCCCAGACAGTGCAATTAACTGCAATACCCAAACTGCTTTTACAGAGGTTGTACCCAACTTCCTTCACAGCCTTTTCTCCCTTTACAGGCCCAGACATGTTTTTAAAATGCCCAAACTTGGTTTTTGGTCTTAAATTACTTATGTTAGGCCCAAATGCATTTTCATCACTCTGAGATAGTTCCAAAGTCATTTTTCCTTAGGTTTTGGGGATCTGCAAATTTTGGAAACCTTACAGACTTGGATAGAGAACTGGTTGGCAGACAGAAAGCAAAGAGTTGGAATAAACGGGTCTTTTTCCGAGTGGCAGGCAGTGACTAGTGGGGTACCACAGGGATCGGTGCTAGGACCCCAATTATTCACAATATATATTAATGATCTAGACGAGGGAACTAGATGTAATATCTCCAAGTTTGCAGACGACACAAAGCTGGGTGGGCGTGTGTGTTGTGAGGAGGATGCAGAGAAACTCCAGTATGATTTGGACAAGTTGGGTGATTGGGCAGATGCACGGCAGATGCAGTATAATGTGGATAAATGCGAGGTTATCCACTTTGGTGGCAAAAACAGGAAGGCAGATTATTATCTGAACGGCAATAGATTGGGAAAAAGGGAAGTGCAACGAGACCTAGGAGTCCTTGTGCACCAGTCGTTGAAGGTAAGCATGCAGGTGCAGCAGGCGGTTAAGAAGGCAAATGGTATGTTGGCCTTCATAGCGAGAGGATTCGAGTACAGGAGCAAGGATGTCTTGCTGCAGTTGTACAGGGCCTTGGTGAGACCACACCTTGAGTATTGTGTGCAGTTTTGGTCGCCTTATCTGAGGAAGGATGTTCTTGCCATGGAGGGAGTGCAGCAAAGATTCACCAGACTGATACCTGGGATGGCAGGAATGACGTTTTAGAGAGATTGGGACGATTGGGCTTGTATTCGCTAGAGTTTAGAAGAATGAGAGGGGATCTCATTGAAACTTAAAAAATTCTAACAGGACTAGACAGACTAGATGCAGGAAGGATGTTCCCGATGGCGGGGGAGTCCAGAACCAGGGGTCACAGTCTAAGGATAAGGGGTAAGCCATTTACGACAGAGCTGAGGAGGAATTTCTTCACCCAGAGAGTGGTGAACCTGTGGAATTCTCTACCACAGAAGGCAGTAGAGGCCAATTCATTAAATATATTCAAGAAGGAGTTAGATATATTTCTTAAGGCTAAAGGGATCAAGGGATATGGGGAGAAAGCAGGGACAGGGTACTGAATTTGGATGATCAGCCATGATCTCATTAAATGGCGGAGCAGGCTCGAGGGGCCAAATGACCTACTCCTGCTCCTATCTTCTATGTTTCTATGTTTCTATCCCTGGAAGGACTCTGAAGCAAAAAAATTGTGAGTGCGGTGGTGACTTTGACAGCCACTGGTAAGGGTTGTCCACCCGCTCCTCTGGGCTCCAGGTGTTGCTGCAGCATTGCGCAGATGTCAGCGACTACCTCTCGCGAAAGTCTCAGCTTCCTTTGGCACTGCTGCTCAGTCAAGTTGAGAAAGCTCATCCTCGGCCTGTAAACCCTGTGTTGGGGGTATCTCCTGCGACGAGGTGCATCCCTGCGCTGATGCCCTCTGCCCTGTGCAGCATCAGGTGGCTGAGGAGGAGGTTGGCGCTCCTGTTGCTGCTGTTGTGCCTGGTCCTGCTGCTGCCGCGGTTGATTTTCCTCCGAATCTGAGGACCAGGATGAGAGGGTATAAATGGTTCCCATGCTGCTGGTATATATCTCAGTTGAGGACTAGAAGTTATAAGCGCTCAGTCAATGTGGGGAGAGGGTTTTCCAAGGAGGTCACAGTGCATATGGATCTCAGCTTCACCACTTACCAGCTCAGTAGACCTGCAAAATGTGTTCCAACACCTCAAAAATCAAAGTTCTGGCATCTGAAAGTCAGCCATGTTAGAGGTCCGCTTTTATGCTGGAGCTGCAGCTGTCAAGAAGTCAGGTACTCGCTGAACCTGGCGCAATCAGCTGGCATGTTTTGCGAATGGCGTGGAACACACTGAAAATGTCCTAAAATGGCAAGACCGTGCAAAAATCGGATTATGTAGGCAGTTAACAAGCTGTTAACTGCCTTAAGTGCCTCTCCCGCCGCTTGGTGGCGGGTCCGATCAGGACTCCCAGAGCCGGCACTTGGCAAAGTTGCGTGGAGGCGGGTTTTTCAATCAAAACAATTTTAACCTCTGACCCGCCTCCAAATCCGCTCTCTGAGCGCCGGCAAAATTGCGGCCTTTAAATCTATGCCACCTGGTTATTGACCTCTCTGCTCAGGGAAATAGGTCCTTCCTATCCACTCTATCTAGGCCCCTCATAATTTTATACACCTGAATTAAATCTCCCCTCACCCTTCTCTGTAAAGTGCCTAATCGAAAGATGAGGTGCTGTTCCTCGAGCTTGCGTTGAGCTTCATTGGAACAGTGTAAGAGGCCGAGGTCAGAGTGGGAGTGGAGTGGAGAATTAAAGCGACAAGTGACCGGGAGCTCGGGTTCACCCTTACGGACTGAACGGAGGTATTCCGCAAAGCGGTCACCCAATCTGCTTTTGTTCTCCCCAGTGTAGAGGAGACCGCATTGTGAGCAGCGAATACAGTATACTAAATTGCAAGAAGTACAAGTAAATCGCTGTTTCACCTGGAAGGGGTGTTTGGGGCCCTGGATGTGGGAAGGGAGGAGGTAAAAAGGCAGGTGTTGCATCTCCTGCGCTTGCACGGGAAGGTGCCGTGGGGAGGGGAGGGGCTGATGGGGGTGATTGAGGAGTGGACCAGGGTGTTGCGGAGGGATGGGGAAGATGCGTTTGGTGGTGGATCACGTTGGAGGTGGCGGAAATGGCGGAGGATGATCCGTTGAATGTGGAGGCTGGTGGGGTGAAAGGTGAGGATAACGGGAACTCTATCGTGGTTCCAGGAGGGAGAAGGGGTGAGAGCAGAAGTGCGGGGAATGGAACAGACACAGTCGAGGGCCATGCCAACCACAGTAGAGGCGAATCCTCGGTTGAGGGAAAAGGAAGACATATCAGAAGCACTGGTATGGAGGGTGGCATCGTCAGAACAGATGCGGCGGAGACGATGGGCTGGATTTTGAATCTGGGGTCGGGTTGGGGTCGGGAATCACACATTCTGGCTTGTGAACCCGCCTCCATCGAGATGTGGCCAACCCACTGTATTTTCCCTTGATTGACCTTGTCGAGCCCGCCCAGTGGGCTCAGCAGGCCAATCAGCAGGTAACGTCACAGACTGACATTTCATCTGTCAAGAGCTTTTGACAGATGAAATATCAGCGTTTGACAGCTCTGTGAAGCTGTCAAACACTCACAATATGATTTCTAACTTCAGTCCTTCCTCTCAGGCTGAGTTAGAAATCATTCCAGCACAGAAAACAGAAGGCTGCAATTTTTGACAGAACCACGGCTTTCCTGCTTTCTGTGCCGGTGAGATTTCTAACTCCCGAGAACTGAAGGGCTGACACCTGCAGGAAGAAGTTAAGGTAAGTAAAACTTTTTCCAACACTTAGCACTTACCTTACACACTTACCTCTGCACACATGCACCCATCACTCACCTGCCCACCGGACATATTGACCCCTCCAACCCCTGCAGACCCACGGCCCGCCCCGATAACTTGGCGTGGTTGCCACCTGTCGGGAAGCCCACACTTTTCTTTTTAAAATAGTGATTATGCAAAAAACTGCCTGTTAACTACCTGTTAACAGGCAGTTAATTGTCACTAATCCCTTCCCGCCTCGGGGAGTCGGGTCTCAGAACAGGTCGGGTACCCGCCGCCAGAGAAACTGGCATGGAGGCGGGTTGGAGGCGGGATGGGGTCAGGACCCCCGAATCTGCAACTTTAACCCCCTCCCCGCCTCCAAACCCGACTCCACGGGTCATTGAAAATCCAGCTTGGAGAAACTGGGAGAATGGAATAGAGTCCTTACAGGAAGCGGGGTGGGAGGGAGTGTAGTCCAGGTAGCTGTGGGAGTCAGTGGGCTTGTAGTGGATGTTTGTCGATAACCTATCCCCAGAAATGGAGACAGAGAAGTCAAGGAAGGGAAGAGAAGAGTCGGAGGTGAGCCATGTGAAGGTGAGGGAAGTGTTTTATACAGTTCTAGCATAACCTCTGTGCTCTTATACTCTATGCCTCGGCTAATAAAGGAAAGCATCCCCTATGCCTTTTAACCACCTTATCTACCTGTCCTGCTACCTTCAGGGATATGTGGACATGCACTCCAAGGTCCTTGTGTTCCTCTATACTTCTCAGTATCCTACCATTTATTGTGTACTCCCTTGCCTTGTTAGCCCTCCCTAAATGCATTACCTCACTTCTCCGGATTGAATTTCATTTGCCACTTTTCTGCCCACCTGACCATTCCATTGATATCTTCCTGCAGTCTACAGCTGTCTTCCTCACTATCAACCACACTGCCAATTTTTGTATCATCTGCAAACTCCTTGATCGTGCCCCCTACATTGAGGTATGAAGCATTGATATATACCACAAAAAGCAAAGGACCTAGTACTGAGCCCTGCGGAACCCCACTGGAAACAGCTTTCCAGTCACAAAAACACCCGTTGACCGTTACCCTTTGCTTCCTGCCACTGAGCCAATTTTGGATCCAACTTGCCACTTTCCTTGGATCCCATGGGCTTTTACTTTTCTGACCAGTCTGCTATGTGGGACATTGTCGAAAGCCATGGTAAAATGCATGTAGACTACATCAAACGCGCTATCCTCATCAACCCTCCTTGTTACCTCCTCATAAAATTCAGTCAAGTTAGTCAGAGACAACCTTGCCTTAACAAATCCATGCTGACTTTCCTTGAGTAATCCCTGCCTTTCTTAATATGGTTTTAACGATTAATACGGTCCCTCAGAATTTTTTCCAATAATTTGCCCACAACCGCGGTTAGACTGACTGGCCTATAATTACTCTACCTATTCCTTTCCCCTTTCTTAAACAACTGTACAACGTTAGCAGTCCTCTAGTCTTCTGGCACCACGCCTGTAGCCAGAGAGGATTGGAAAATGATGGTCAGAGCCTCCGCTATTTCCTCCTTTGCTTCTCTTAACAGCTTGGGATACATTTCATCTGGGCCTGGCGATTTATCTACTTTCAAAGATGCTATACCCTGTAAGGGTTTGCGTGCGTGTCTCTCAGCCTGTGAGATTCGCGCGGCTCTGTGCAGCCTGTATGTCAGTGCGGGTTTAGGCCTTGTTGCCTGTTCTGGTCTCCAGCCAGTCTGGGAACACTAGACACACCTGTGAGTGGTTCGAATCACTCGCCCTTACGGTTCTAGACACTGGACTTAGATGCGAGAGCAGTAATGGAGATGAAACTCATGTAGACTCGGTTGAATGGTACGAAATGGAAAAATCTTTATTGCATAATATTTAAGATTACGAAATACATGTCATAAACACAGATTAATGACAGTACAATCTTACACGCAGTTATGTAGCTAATTCTAGGGAAACGAGGAACGAACGACACACCGTAAATGGGGGCACACATTACAAGTATCCTTAATACTTAAACCCTCCCCTATCAATATCTGTCCTAGCTAGATTCGTAGGATTCGAGACTCATGCTCACCACTCGTGATAACTCGGAGAAATTCCGAATAGCTGATTGGATGTTTTCACCGCAGCACCCACGTGTCGATCAGGGGGTCTCCTGGCCCCACTTGTTTACTTGCTTCTGCTCCGGCTAGCAGGCTGGAACGTCTGTTGTTATGAAGATCTGTGTTGGTTGGTTTCACGTACCAGTCAACACTTAAGAGAATAATCTCTCGGTGTCCGTCATGAGGATCTGCCCTGATGGGTTTCACAGATCAGTCAATATCTCAAAGAAGAATCTTCCGGGGTCCGTTCTTTAAAGTTCAAAGAAGTCTTCCTGGCAAGGAGAAATGTCTATTCGACCTACAGGCGCGGTCGGGGCTTACTGACCGTGGCGCTAAGTATGGTCTTCGTCTCTTCTCATCTCATCTCATCTCTTCTCGGGCCTTTGGTTCCGATGCCGGTTACCAACACAGGTCTTCGTGACACGACACGAGGTAGATCCGAACGGATCACAAAGTTCAACAGTCTTTTAAAAGAGACACCAGGCAAACAGGAACAAGACGGCGAGTCAAGAACACAGGAGCAGCCACGAGGATGAACACCAGCAAGATAAGAGGATAAGAGAGAAATGGACGGTTTGGGGCTTGCAATTATAGTGCAAAATCTTCCGTTTCCCGCCCAACCTTAATGTCTTTTCTTTTGTTTGGGTTTGGCGCTCAAATGTCTTGTATAGGTGATCTCCGTTTTTAATGGGTTTCGGGGCTACTCGTAAATGTCTGAGTACCTGTTAATTTTTCTCCCATTGTTAAATCGGTCGGTGTTCTCCCTGGAGGGGTTTTGGGGCTTCCAAGTGTTTTCTGTAACTACCCGCTAACGGCTCTCTCATCGTAGAGTCGTTGGGATTTTACATATTAATGTCTTTGGATGGGCCCTTGATTACTTGGTACAATAGCCTTTATTCGTACCCGGGAGACCGATTTCAGTATCTATGTGTATATTGCAAACCCATGATGTCTCGTGTATTATCTTCAATGTGCTGAATCTTAATCGATCTTGCACAAATGTTTATTGGAACGCCATCTTGTCTGTCTGTCGAAAAGTCTAGAATGTTCCGCCACGAGGTGCGGCGGCCATTTTACAGGCTGCTTGTGTCCACTTTGAAAACCTGACAGCATTCTGCTGAAATAAAGCTGTTTGAACGAAACTATGTGTTTTCTCCTTATTTATAAAATCGCGATATATTGCGAATTCTACAACCCCTTAATATTTCCTCTCTCCCTATGTTTATCTCATCTAATATTTCACCTCCTCCTTAACTGCAATGTCTGCACTGCTCCCCTCTTTTGTGAAGACAGATGCAAAATATTCATTAAGAACCATACCCATGTCTTCCACCTCCACACACAGGTTACCTTTTGGCATCTAATAGGCCCTACTCTTTCCTTAGTTATCCTCTTGCTCTTTATGTATTTATAAAACAGCTTTGGGTTTTCCTTGGTTTTACTTGCCAATATTTTTTCATGCCCTCTCTTTGCTTTCTGTATTTCCTTTTTAATTTCACCCCTGCCATTTCTATACTCCTCTAGGCTTTCTGCAGTATTGAGCTCTCTGTATCTGACAAAAGCTTCCCTTTTTTTCCTTATCCTACCCTGTATGCTCCTTGACATCCGGGTGCTCTAGATTTGGGAGTCCCATCTTTTTTCCTTGTGGGAACATATTTGCTCTGGGCCCTGGGCCTATCTCCTCTTTGAATGCCTCTCACTGCTCTGACACTGATTTACCTTCAAGTTTCCGTTTCCATTCCACTTTTGTTCAATCACATCTCAGCTTCGTAAAATTGGCCTTTCCCCAATCGAGAACTTTTACACCTGGTCCTTTTTTTCCTTTTCCATAAGTATGCTAAATCTAACTGAATTATGATCACTACCACCAAAATGCTCTCCCACTGATACCCCTTCCATCTGCCCAGCTTCATTCACTAAAACTAAGTCCAGAACGGCCCCCCCCCTCTTGTTGGGCTTGTTACGTACTGGCTAATAAAGTTCCCCTGAATGCATTTGAAGAATTCTGCGCCCTCTATTCCTTTTACACTAATTCTATCCCAGTTAATATTAGGGTAATTGAAATCCCCTACCATTACTGCCCTATTGTTTTTGCACTTCTCAGAAATTGCCTACAGATTTGCTTTTCTATCTCCCTCTGACTGTTTGGGGGTCTATAGTACACTCACAGCATTGTGATTGCCCCTTTTTTGTTCTTCAGTTCAACTCATATGGCCTCAGTTGATGATCCTTCTAACATATCATCCCTCCTCACAGCTGTAATTGTTTCCTTAACCAATATTACGACTCCCCTCCCTTTTTATCCCCCTCTCTATTTTGTCTGAAAATCCTGTAATCAGAAATGTTGAGCTGCCATTCCTGCCCTTCTTTAAGCCATGCTTCATAATAGCTATGATATCATACTTTCTCGTGTCTATCTGTGCCTTCAGCTCATCTGCCTTGTTCACTAGACTCCTTGCATTGAAGTATATACCATTAAGCACTGCCAAGCTCCTTCGTTGTCTACTTTCTAGCCTTTGCTTCCTCTGCCTTCCAAACTCACTAATTTATTGCCTTCCATTTCCAGCTTTGCTTCTCTCCCTAGCAAATCTACGCTCAGATTCCCATCCTCCTACAAAGCTAGTTTAAACCCTCCCTAACAGCTCTAGCAAACTCCCCGCGAGGATATTGGTCCCAGCCTTGTTGAGGTGCAACCCATCCGGCTTGTACAGGTCCCACCTCCCCCAGAACTGGTCCCAATGCCTCAGGAATCTAAAGCCCTCCCTCCTGCACCATCTCTCCAGCCATGCATTCCTCTGCTCTATCCTCCTATTCCTGTACTCACTCGCGCGTGCCACCGGGAGTAATCCGGAGATTACTACCTTTGAGGTCCTGCTTACTAATCTTTTTCTGAGCTCCCTAAATTCTGCCTGCAGGACTGCATCCCTCTTTCTACCTATGTCATTGGTACCAATATGGACCACAGCCTCTGGCTGTTCACCCCCCCACCCCCCTCAGAATGTCCTGCAGACGCTCAGTGATATCCTTGACCCTGGCACCAGGGAGGCTACATACCATCCTGGAGTTATGTCTGCGGCCGCAGAAACGCGTGTCTGTTCCCCTAACTATTGAATGCCCTATCACTATTGTATTATTGACCTTCCTCATTTTCCCCCCCACCCCCATTCCGTACAGCTGAGCCACCCATGGTGCCGTGGTCTTGGCTCTGGCTGCACTCCCTAGAGGAACCATCACCCTCACCAGTATTATACTGGTTGGAGAGTGAGATGCACTCAGGGGACTCCTGCACTACCTGCCTGGTCCTCCTTGTCTGTCTGGTGGTCACCCATTTCCTATCTGCCTGTACACTCTTACGCTGCGGGGTGACCACCTCCTGAAACGTGCTATCCACGTAGCTCTCAGCCTCGCAGATGCACTGCAATGACGCCAGCCGCTGCTCAAGCTCCGAAACCCGGAGCTCGAGCTCATCCAGCTGTTGACACTTCCTGGACATGTTATTGTCCAGGACACGAGAAGCATCCAGGATTTCCCACATGGCACAGGATGTGCATTCGACTGGACTGAGGTGCCCTGCCATGCCTCTATTTACTAGACTACTAACTAAACTTCTTAGATAACCCACTGACTTAATGTAGAAAGAAAAAGAGAAAGGTAATACTCACCAACCTGTCACCTACCCGCTGTCCTGTGACGTCACTCCTTGATTTTCTTTTGTTTTGGTTTCGCCAAATATATCCGGCCGCCTCCACTGCTGCCGGCTCCGCTCAGGTCGGCGCTCTGTCCTGGGCCTTCTCCGCCGCTCCCTTTATGCTGCCGCCTTTGCCGCTGCCGGCTCCGCTCAGGTCGGCGCTCTGTCGCATGATGAATGGAATTAAACCCAAGATTATTGCTTTAGTGGATAAATGCAGTGTTTGGTGTGATTTTATTAGTCTTTTAGATTCTTGCTTTATAAATTTCCAAAAGGATGAACCTGAGAATATCATGGCCTAGAAATCAGTTACTCTTACTTTGTGTTGATGTTAGTGTAAACATCTAATTGTACATTCCTGATGGGAGTAGTTTATACAGAATGACCATGTTTGTATCTTTTGAGAAGATTAATCAGTCTCTAAACTAATAACATGTTGGTTTCCATTTCTACTGAATGCTGCAATGGTGAGAGACTGTAGACTGCTTCTGGCTGGATGAAATAATACGGGACGAATGGCCTTCCTCATCTATAATTACCTTAAGTCATTGGGGAAGAATTTGATACTTCCTACCTGGTGGAAATGAGACGTTAGTGCCTGCTTGAGTCAGGTAGTAGGCCTTTTAATATAGAAATCAGGGTCCTGTGACATACATAGGACCCTGATTGCCATTTTAGGACTGAAATTGGCAGAGCATGCACCGTGCACGCTCTGCAGTTTCACCTGGCGGTCCAGCCAAAGAGGAGCCTAGATTGTGCAAGAGTGCTACTCCAGGCTCCACAAAAACAACATGGGCCTCTGCCACATCAGATCTCCCCCCACCCCCCAGAACCTACCCCCCTGACCTACTTTATTCTGGGTCCAGAGGTCAGGTTCAGGGCATTCGTTTCTCTTAAAAAGAAGAGGTATAATGCTCGCAAAAATTTATTAAAAAGGCTAAGGGGGAAAAATTCAGTATCGCCCCATTTGGGGCGCAATTATTGGCCGGGTGCAAAGATTAGCGCCTGGCACTAATTACGCCTCCGACTGCAAACTTGACTTTTATCGCCCCTGGAGGTGATTGGAGCACTAAATCAGGCGCTACATATCTGTCTTAAGGCGCAAAGGCCGAGCAGCGAGGCGCTAACTCAGAGCGCTGGCGAAGCTCATGTGATGTCAGTCAGCAATGGAACACAGACACAATGGCCCCAGCCAGTTCTTAAAGGGGAGGGTTGATCTTGCTTTCCATCCACATCCTGCTCATTGCAGCCTTGAATCTCGGCCTGGAGAGACCTGTACATCCAATCTGCTGGAAAGAACAATGGAGAGGCCCAGGGAAAGAGCTCAGAGTGCAGCCCCCAGTCTCTTCTAAATCGATACAAGGAAGGGCAAATCAAAATGAACCTGCAAAGTGCTGCTCAGTACCCAAAACTCCTTCACACAGCGTTGAATCTCTCCAGAAGTCTCTCTCTCTCTCTCTCTCTCAGAATGCGTGGTTCAAAAATGTCGCCAACAAAAAAAGGCAGGAAGCGGTCGCCTTTAAATAGCGCTCCCCCAGTCCCTTCCTGACTGCAAAACGCTCCCCTCAACTTGTCGTTGCTAGGGGCAGGCGGTAAGGCAGGAGGCGCCACTCAATATCCGCTCCGGGGCGCTACCAGGGCATTGCACACTCGACTGACGTCACGATCTGCCGGCGCAGGAGATCGTGGCGGTACTGTTTAGCGCCGCCGCAAAATGTCTAGTTAATTTCGCGAGCGGTGCAAACATCGCCGCGCCCGGGCACTAGTTGCTTTGCGCCCCATTAGCGCCCTCTTAAGGCGCTAACGGGAGGCGCAACCAACTGAATTTTTCCCCCTAAATTACTAGCTGCAGCCTTTTTAAAGGTAATTAATGATGAACTAGTTTAGCATTCTTTTGCTGCATTGCAAAATTAAAAAGAGTATTTTACCAGAGTTACTGAGCTCAACAAAGGCTTTTAAGTATCATAGCAGAAAAGGCAGAAATGAATAGCATAAGGGAATTTTCTGTCCTAGAGTGTGAGTGGCAGCCCTTGTGAATATATGGCAATGGAGTAGAGGAGAAGGAGAAGACAGATTGGGAACATAGAGGAAATAAGAGACAGATGACTAGCAGCAGGTACTCCAAAGTAACATGTGTACTGAACTAGAGGCAGGTATTACTGAGGAACAGTGCACAAGGAAGTTCAACTCATCCATGGGTCCCTGTACCTCTTGAAGCATCTGTCCATAAAATTGACACTGAAGCCACAGTGCCAGTAAAGTCACCCCCAAAAACAAAGGTTTGTTGTCCAGAAAGCACATAGGCCCAGAAATTCGGGTCGGAGGCTTCCCGCGGGTGCAAGCCCCCGACCTGCACTTACATAGCGCGCCTGCTGTTGTGCTGTGGGCCTGCGTGGGATTCCGATCCTGGGCCTCCTCCAGCTGCCGGTGTGCAGTGCTCGCATATCCCAGGGGCGCAGTTAGTTCGAAGCGTCCCCTGGGATCACGTGGGCCATGGGGAGCCAATCAGAGCAGGGAATCTCCATTCATAGATTTGACAGGAAGACCTGTCAAATCTATGAATAGAGATCGACCCCAAAACCTAACTAAAACTTCAAATAAATTTTTAAAAAAACATCACATTTTTAAAATAACTATAAATTACATAAATTAACTATTTTAAACAATAATTTAAATTTTTGAAAAAATTAATTACAGTTTTTAACGGGGCTAAAAATAAACTTACCTTTCTTTAAAGTATTTAAAAATAATAAACCTGTGGAAAAAATGTTTTAATTTTACTTAATTCACCACTTACCTTGTTAAAAGCAGGCCTTGCGCCTGCTTTTTCCCCGCGCAGCTGCTGGAGACTTACCCTCACACAGAAACCTGGAAAAAAAGCTGAAGTTCCAGGTCTACGCGCTGCCTCTCCGGCGCACGCGTTTGACCTGTGAACCCCTTCCTTCAAGGGAATGGAAGTTCCGGTTTCCAGCGCATGCGTAGTGCATGCGCGAAACCGGCACTTTCGTTGGGCCTACGGGTGAGTACACAGCACGTACTCACCCGTGGAGACCCGAATTTCTGGCCCACACTTCACAAGCAGCACCAGTGGATCCAAATAAGCTTTAGCCTCATAGACCCGATTCCTGCCATGCCACTACCATATCTGAGTGTCCTCAGTTCCTACAGCCTCCCCAATGGTTAAACAAAGCCCTGGAGAGACAACTGAAAGACCTCAATGAAAAATGAAGTAGTGACATAAGCTCAGTATGGACAGTGCACATCCCAAATTACCCATGAGCAAAGCTACAGGTTTACTAGTAGTTTTAAATTAATTAACTATTCAGGATATTTTGTTTATATTTTCATCTGGACAGTGTTAATTACTGGGACCAATTGCTGAATGTCAAATCTCATCTCTTTTTGTTTTCTTTTTCTCCAGTAGAACATCTTAAGAGAAAACCAAATGAATATAGTACACTATAAAGAAAGTACTACTTAATTTCATCTAATAAAGTGTAAAAGGCACAATGCCTTATGTCTGGGATCAATGATCCTTTCCCTGACAGTGTAACTTTGAGCACTGCTGTATGAAAATCCAAATTGGTCTTCTCATAAGCGCCAGAGGAAGAGATTACAATCTTATCAAGGCAAGGAGAACAGATCCTTGACATATTAATGGTTTAGAAATCATTCCAATCGGTTTATCTAACTTGGTTTTCTTTCCTTTTGAGACTCTGGCTGTGAATGATTTAATCGTTTAGAATTTAATAAAATGATAGGCAGTCATGTGTGTAAATAATCGTAGAGTAATTGTTTACAATGTCACCAGGTAGCTACAATAAAACTGCACTTGTCCTACCAATCCTGTAATCTCAGTGGCTGTCATTCACATATTGATTTATGATCCCTGATTTTGTGAGATTGCCACAACTGGGGCTGAGCTTGTGCAGGAAAAAGAATTGCAGGGAGCCTGGCCAAGAGCACAATGTGCTGGGGGTGGGTGGGCGGGGTAAGAAAAGACCTAACTGGTGAAACAGGAGTAGACCATTCAGCCCCTCGAGCCTGTTCCGCCATTCAGTTAGATCATGGCTGATCTGTATCTTAACTTTATCTACCCGCCTTGGTTCTGTTACTCTTTGCCTAATGTAAATCTATCAATCTCAGTTTTGACATTTTTAATTGACCTAGCCTTCACAGCTTTTTGGGAGAGACAGTTCCAGAATTCCACTACCCTTTGTGTGAAGAAGTGCTTCCTGACATCACCCCTGAATGACCTAGTTCTAATTTTAAGGTTATGCCTCTTTGTTCTGGACTCCCTCACCATAGGAAATAGTTACTTTCTATCTACCCTATCAACTCCTTTAATCATCTTAAACACTTCAATTAGATCACCCCTTAATCTTGTACACTCAAGGGAATACAAGCCTAGTCTATGAAACCTGTCCTCATAATTTAACCCTTTTACCCCTGGTATCATTCTGGTGTATCTGCGCTGCACCCCTCCAAGGCCAATATATGTCACCTGAGGTGCAGTACCCAGACTGAATGCAGTACTCTAAATAGGGTCTAACCAGAGCTTTATACAACTGAAGCATAACTTCCACCCCTTTGTATTCCAGCCTCCTTGAGATAAAAGGCTAACATGCCATTAGTCTTTTTAATTATTTGTTGTACCTGTCTACTCGCTTTTCGTGATTTCTGTACTTGGACCCCTAAATCTTTCTGCTCCTCCAAGGTTTCTCGTTAGTTAGAAAATACACTGATTTATCTTTCTTGGGTCCAATGTGGATGACGTCATACTTCCCCTTATTGAACTCAATCTGCCACAGTTTTTCCCACTCACTTAGTCTATCAATGTCCCTTTACAACTTTCTGCTCCCATCTACAATATTTACTGTGCCACCTAACTTGGTGTCATCAGCAAACTTGGATATATGGCTCTCTATTCCTTCATTTAAGTCATTTATAAATATAGTGAAAAGCTGAGGCCCCAGTACAGATCCCTGGGGGACACCACTCGCCACATTGGAGTACATACCCGTACCCATTATCCCTACTCTATGTCTCCTACCTCCGAACCAATTCCCTACCCATGTCAATAGGTTGCCTCCAATTCCATGTGCTCTCGTTTTTATTAAGTCTCTTATGTGGAACCTTATCAAATGCCTTCTGGTTGTCCATATAAATACCATCCATAGATACTCCCTTATCTACCACAATAGTAAACTACTCAAAAAATTCAGCTAGGTCTGTTAGATATGACTTATCCTTTACAAATCCATGCTGGCTCTCTCTAATCAGTTCATGTTTGTCCAAGTGCTCAGTCACTCTGTTCCTAATAATAGATTCCAGTAACTTCCCCACAACAGACATTAGACAAATAGGCCTATAATTTCCTAGTTTATCTCTCTTGCCCTTCTTAAATAGTGCAGTGATATTGGCAATTTACAATCCAAGTGATAATTCCTAAATCAAGAGAGTTTTAGAAGATCATGACTAGAGCACCTACAATTTCCTCACCTACTTTTTTTAATACCCTGGAGTGGAAACCATCAGGTCCTGGAGATTTGTTTATCTTTAGTCTCAATATTTTCTCCATTACCAATTTTTTTACTTACATTAAATCTAGTAAGTTCCTCCCCTTGATTTAATTTTTACTTTTCCTCGTATCTCTGGTACTATACCGATACAAAGTATGTATTTAGCAAGTATGCCAGTTCCTGATTTTCAATTACAAAATTACTCTTAGCCACCCTCTTTCTCTTAATGCACTTGTAAAAACCTTTAGTGTTGTTATTGATATCCCTTGCAAGCTTTTTCTTGTATTCCTTTTTGCAGCTCTTACTACTTTCTTTGCTTCCCTTTGCTGTTCTTTATATCTCTGCCAGTCTTCAGAATATCTACTGTTCTTTACATTCATATATGCCCTTTCTTTAATTTTATACTATCTTTCACTTCTCTTGTTGACCAAGGTTGTTTAAATAAACAAGTCGAGCTCTAGCCCTTTAGGGGTATGTGCGGGTCTTGTATTCTACCAAATACTTCTTTGAACACCTCCCACTGGTCATCTGTAGTTTTATCTGTTAATAGTTAAGGGGTGATCTAATTTAAGTATTTAAGATGATTAAATGATTTCATTGGGTAGATAGAGAGAAACTATTTCCTCTGGTGAGAAGCCGGAAAAGGCAGCATAACCTTAAAATTAGAGCTAGGCCGTTTAGGGGTGATATCATAAAACACTTCTTCACACAAAGGGTAGTGGAAATCTGGAACTTTCTCCCCCAAAAAGCTGTTGAGGCTAGGTCAATTGAAAATTTCAAAACTGAGATTGATAGATATTTGTTAAGCAAGGATATTAAGGGTTACGGAACCAAGGCGGGTAGATGGAGTTAAGATACAGATCAGAATTATCTAATTGAATGGCGGAACAGGCTTGAGGGGCTGAATGGCTTACTCCTGTTCCTATGTTCTGCCCAGTCTACTGTGGGCAATTTCTGCCTCATCCCTCCATTATCCACCTTATTTAAATTAAAAACCTTAGTTCGTGACTCACCCTTCTCCCTCTTAAACCTAATGTCAAATTCAATCATGTCATGGTCAATGTTAGCTAGATGTCCCCTTACCGTTACATTATTGACTAATTCCGACTCATTGTTCATCACTAAATCTAATATGGCCTGTTCTCCTGTTGGTTCAAGAACATATTGGCCGGGATTTTCCTGTTTCCCACCCGCAGGGTGCAGGGGACCCAGTAGACAGTGGGAAACCCAGAGTTCCCGGAGTTTTAAATCCACAGCGTGCGTGTGAAATAATGGGCGGGTTCCTTGCCCGGAGATCAGCCTGGTTGGCAGGCTGGCTTCCAGTCGGGTGGGGAACGCAGGCTGGACACCGCATTAACAGGTAAGTACTGGGTCCAGGTGAGGTGGGGTGGGGTGGGGGGCGGGGTTCCAAGCCCGGTGGGAGGGTCTGATCCCCCAGGAGGGGTCCGATCCCCAATCCGGGGTAGGGGTCCGATCCCCTGGGGGAGGGGTCTGATCACTGTCTCCGGGGGAGAGTTGCAATCCCGGGAGAGGGGGTGGTCCGATCTCTGACCCGGGGGATGAGATCAATCCGCCGGGGTGTCTGATCCCTGACCCCAGAGGGGGGAGAGTCCAATACCCGACCCTGGTGAGGGGTTGCGGGCTGCTGGTGGGGGAGCTTGGGGGGCTGGGAAGAAGCACTCCTGCTCCTCCCGGTCCACAAGGATTGCTCCCCGAGGCTGTGGCCGCCTCGTTGCAGTTGCCGGGAATCCCATACCCTGGGATCCATGCCGCCTGCAGTAAAACCTGCAAAGCAGGTTAAAGTAGACACTTCAGGCCTCATTATCATATTTAAATGGCCAACCCGCCTTCTGGCAGCGGGTTGGCTGCCTGCCCCCCGTCCCGCCTGAGTAAAAGGTAAAGTGGGTGGGATCGAGGCGGGTTGGGGTCTGGTTTTAGATTTTTCCAACTTTCACTTCCCCCCCACCTCCAATCCACCCGTTTTTTTCCTGTGAAAATTCCCCCCATTGTTCTAGAAAGCTATCTTTTCCTATCGGAACTTCCAAAGATGAGTACCACACCTTTGTCACTTGCTGACTCGACTACTCCAGTGATCTCCTGGCTGTCCTCCCATTCTATGCGCTCTGTAAACTTCAGCTCATCCAAAATGCAGCTGTCCATATCCTATCCTGCATCAGGGCTTTGAGTTTCCGCCCATTTGCAGCCGTTCGAGGAGCCTCTTCAAATTGTGCTAGGTTTTTAGGCGCACAGGCACTAGTAGGCACATTTTAATAGTTTTACATATTAAAAAAATGTAATTATCTGCGAAACTGACTAGTGTGCACCAATGAAGCTAATAAATGGTTCAGTATATTTTTATGTCATTTTCAGTGATTTAAAATCAAGTTACACGCAGGTGGAGAACGAGACACACTTATTAAAAAGGCTCATTTTTTGTGATAAACCCATTTTCAGCTGTATTAGTAAAATGGCACCAGGTTACCACTCTTAAATATATCAATGAATATTTTTTAATGCAAAGAAAAAAAAACAATTATGTTCTATTACGCTGACTGATTGCGCTGGTTCATGGAAGATTTCATGTTCGTGATTATGCAAATGTGTTTGGAAACTTGAACCATCGCTTCACTTCGGTAAAACAGCGCAATTTCAAGTGCAATTTGTGCCCAGTTTGCCGATTGTGCCCAAAGTGGAAACTCCACCCCCAGGTCTCACTTGCCCATCACTCCTGTCCTTGCTGACCTACTTTGCTTCCCTGTCTCCCGATGCCTCCAATTTAAAATTCTCATCCTCATGTTTAAATACCTTCATGGTCTCATCCCTCCCTATCTCTGTAAACACCTCCAGCTCTGCAGACACCCTCCCAAACTCTCCGTTTCTCTGACTCTGGTCTCTTGTGCATTCCCCCCTTCTCTTCTCCCCAGCATTGGCAGAATCTAGGCCCCAAGTCTAGAGTTTCCTCCCTAAACCCTTCCACCTCCCTCTCCTCCTTTGACATCCCCTTTAAAACCCACCTCTTTGATCAAGCCTTTAGTCACTACACCTAATATATCCTTTTTCGGCTCGCCGTCCATTTTTGTTTGATTATACCTTGGTGATGTATCTTAGGATATTTTTCTACGTTTAAGACGAGTTGTTTTTGTTGTGGTATCCACTACTGATTTGCTGATCTGGTCGATGCTACTTGCATACTCTGATGACTTTCACTGCTATGGGAAGAACCATCCCTAGTCTGGATGTAGTCTGCCAGTCAGCCTGCAGTAGATGATATGACTTGATGACAAGCGTCTCTAGTGAAGCAGAAGCGTCAAAGTCAAATCTGTGACATGCTCATGTAGGTGTGGCAGTGCCTGTAATTGTGCCTCCAGGGATAGTGACAAATGCAGACAAATGTCTCAGGTGTCGATGCAACTGCATTTCTTGTCCTCTCATGAAATTACCTTTCTCACCTAGATCGTGCAGTGCTATTGGAATCACTAACAGGAGTTCAATCCTTGGCATTTTGTGACAAATTAAATTGCAGCAGCAATACTTTAGGAGAGAACTGCCAATAGTAAAATTCAAAACAAGCACTTTACAGCAGGTAAAGTTAGTGAAGTGAGCAAAATCTGATCAAATATCAATGCAAAATGAAAATTCAAAGTTTGCAATCAAGTTTTGTAACAGTAACCTTACTTTAACATTCTAACTGGATCAAGGACTTGTCATGAATCCATTTTATATAGTAGATCTCGGCACGAGGCATGGAGCAACATCCAAAACATATTCAATCTTCTAATGGGGTTTTACAGGCCTGCAGTGCAACCTCCTGCACAGCCCCAAAAATATTTGCTGCAAAATGCCCGCCATTACTATAAATTCTGGTGCCCATCGAGGCTTTGCTCTTGACTAGCCTGGTAAACTTTACCCTATGTACTTGGTGCATTATGTTACGGATACAAATGGCTGGAATTTTCTGTACTTGGGCGTACAAGGATGTAAGGATAAACCCAGCAACTACAGGCCAGTCAGTTTAACCTCAGTAGTGGGGAAGCTTTTAGAAACGATAATCAGGGACAAAATCGTGTTTAACTAACTTGATCGTGTTTTTTGATTAGGTAACAGAGAGGATTGATGAGGGCAATGCGGTTGACGTGGCGTACATGGACATCCAAAAGGCGTTTGATAAAGTGCCACATAATAGGCTTGCCAGCAAAGTTGAAGCCCATGGAATAAAAGGAACAGTGGCAGCATAGATACGAAATTGGCTAAGTGACAGGAAACAGAGTAGTGGTGAACGGTTGTTTATCGGACTGGAGGAAGGTATACAGTGGTGTTCCCAGGGGTCGGTACTAGGACCACTGCTTTTCTTG
The DNA here is from genome assembly GCA_030390025.1 of Squalus acanthias. Lineage (NCBI taxonomy): Eukaryota > Metazoa > Chordata > Chondrichthyes > Squaliformes > Squalidae > Squalus > Squalus acanthias. The sequence goes on along the minus strand of CM059425.1, from coordinate 129,805,690 downwards.
ATATATATTAATGACTTGGACTTGGGTGTACAGGGCACAGTTTCAAAATTTGCAGATGACACAAAACTTGGAAGTATAGTGAACAGTGAGGAGGATAGTGATAGACTTCAAGAGGACATAGACAGGCTGGTGGAATAGGCGGACACGTGGCAGATGAAATTTAACACAGAAAAGTGCGAAGTGATGCATTTTGGTCGGAAGAACAAGGAGAGGCAATATAAACTAAAGGTACAATTCTAAAGGGGGTGCATGAACAGAGAGACCTGGGGGTATATGTGCACAAATCGTTGAAGGAGACAGGGCAAGCTGAGAAAGCGGTTAAAAAAGCATACGGGATCCTGGGCTTCATAAATAGAGGTCATGATGCGGAGATGCCGGTGTTGGACTGGGGTGGACAAAATTGAGAGGTCGTACAACACCAGGTTATAGTCCAACAGTTTTATTTGAAATCACAAGCTTTCGGAGCTTACTACTCCTTCTTTTTACTTCACCCGACGAAGGAGTAGTAAGCTCCGAAAGCTTGTGATTTCAAATAAAACTGTTGGACTATAACCTGGTGTTGTGCGACCTCTCAATTTCATAAATAGAGGCATAGATTACAAAAGCAAGGAAGTTATGATGAACCTTTATAAAACACTAGTTCGGCCCCAACTGGAGTATTGTGTTAATTTCTGGGCACCGCACTTTAGGAAGGATGTGAAGGCCTTAGAGAGGGTGCAGAAAAGATTTACGAGAATGGTTCCAGGGATGAGGGACTTCAGTTATGTGGACAGACTAGAGAAGCTGCAGTTGTTCTCCTCGGAGCAGAGAAGGTTGAGAGGAGATTTGATAGAGGTATTCAAAATCATGATGGGTCTAGACAGAGTAGATAGAGAGAAACTATTCCCATTGGCGGAAGAGTCAAGAACCAGAGGACATAGATTTAAGGTGATTGGCAAAAGAACCAAAGGCAACATGAGGGAAAACTTTTTTATGCAGCGAATGGTTAGGATATCGAATGCACTGCCTGAGAGGGTGGTGGAGGCAGACTCCATCGTGGCTTTCAAAAGGGAATTGGATAAGTACCTGAAGGAAAGAAATTTGCAGGGCTACGGGAAAGTGCGGGTGAGTGAGACTAGCTGAAGTGCTCTTGCAGAGAGCCGGCATGGGCTCGACGGGCCGAATGGCCTCCTTCTGTGCTGTAACCATTCTATGATTCTATGGGCAGGTTGGGTGCGGGTGGCCGCCGCGGTGGGTCGTGACCACGTTCTTCATTTCATCCTGCTCCTGAGATTGACTTTCCCTTAATGGCGCCTATTAAGGCAGCCCTGCGCGTTACCTGGCCTTATTAAATGATGCAGGTCTGATGACATCATCGATGATGCGTTTTCAGCCGGGATATTTAAAGGAGCCACGGCCACATTGCATTTGATGTTTCATCTAGGATTGTGCAGGCACTGCACTGGACCATTGGAGTGTTGGAAAGACTAGCAAACATGACTGCACAGAGACAGAGAGCTGCAAGCAGTTTCTCAGATGACTCCCTCCATATGCTTGTGGAGGGAGCGAGAGCACACAGGGAGGTCCTCTTGCCTTCTGATGGGCAGAAGAGACCTCTCCAGCAGACCAAAGGAGCCTGGATCCAAATAGCAGAGGAGGGCAACAGCAGGGATGTTGTCAGGAGGATCTGGGTGCAGTACTAGAAACGTTTCAATGATCTCATTAGATCAGGAAAGGTGAGTGCAAAGCCACATTCAACTTCATCCTGCTGTTCCTCTCATCACATCCCCATCACTCTGCCTTCCCAACCCTACTCCTGCAAATCATTACTCACACCAACATACCTTGCACCTCCACCCATCCCTCTTTCTCTATCTACATACTCACATCCCCATCTGACAAGCCACCCCTCACACTTACCCTCATCCTAATGCAATCATACCAACTAACAACACACAAGGAGGCCATTTGGCATTGGCACTCCACTCCGTCATAGTAACCCTCTAAAGACGTAACCCATCCATTCCTTACACTCATTCCATCACGCTCACTCAACCTTCTCTTTTTTTCCTCCTTGCAGGAGAAGAAAGCCCACAATAAGGGCAACACGGTGGCATAGTGGTTAGCACTGGTGCCTCACAGCGCCAGAGACCCGGGTTCGAATCTGACCTCGGGTGACTGTCTGTGTGGAGTTTGCACGTTCTCCCCGTGTCTGCGTGGGTTTCCTCCGGGTGCTCCGGTTTCCTCCCACTGTCCAAAAAAAAATGTGCGGGTTAGGTTGATTTGGCTATGATAAATTGACCCTTAGTGTTAGGGGGGGATAAATTGACCCTTAGTGTTAGGGGGGGATTAAATATGTGGGGTTATGGGGATAGGATGGGATATGTTAGGGGGAATTAAATACGTGGGGTTACGGGGGTCGGGTGGGATATGTGTACTGTGGGGATTAAAGCAGGGACAGGGTACTGGATTTGAATGATCAGCCATGATCGTATTGAATGGTGGTGCAGGCTCGACGGGCCGAATGGCCTACTCCTGCTCCTAGATTCTATGTTTCTATGTTTCTAATAAGAGGGAGAGGGAGAGAACCGGAGGTGGCACTCCATCACTGGCCACCTTAACAGCAGCAGAGGAGGTCGCCCTGGAAGTCTCGCAAGTCGCAGAGCAGCTGGAGGTGGGAGACGGAGAGAGGGGAACATCTCAGCAACCTGGTGACAGAAGTACATCTCATACAGCCACGTGGCATACAGCAGTCACTCATATGGGGACTGATGTCAGCAGCCAGTGAATGTTCATCATGTGCATAATGGTATCTGTACCCATTCTTCATATGACATATCTAACTCATCTCTTTACTCTCCCACGGTCCATCAAGAGCCCCCTCCAGCCTCTGAGGGTGCACTGTCACCAGACACAAGCGCACCCAGCACCAGCACAGATATGTGAAATTGAGTAGTGTTGTCAGCTGGTGTGTCACAAGTGAGCAAGAGGAGATGGTGGGGACAGGGACAGCAGTGGAGACTTCTTGCCGGAGGGCGCAGGACGCTCCCAGCTCTGCTCAGCTGCATGCAGACGCTGAGCCTCGGGGGCCATCCAGAAAGAGGGCGATCCTGGAGCTGCAGCAAGAAGTGCAGGAGGCTTTGACAGGTTTTGCGACCGCGATGTCTGCAAATGTGCAGAGAATGAAGGAGACCATCTCCAATATGAGCACCACTGTGTCGCAAGCGATGGTAACTGCAGGCTCTTCCATGGATAGGATGGCCAGCTGCAAGGAGCAGCTAATGTGCCACTCAGAGGAGTACATGCTATCTATGGAGAATAGATGGCTATCTATGGAGAATAGATGGCAGACGCTCTTAGATCTCCTGTCTAGGAGGGATGTCAATGTAGACTTGGGTCCTCATGGCCCCACTGCTGTGCAGCAAGGTGCTCTCCAGCTCCTTGCTAGCAGGGAAGTGCAGGTGGCCCATGAGAGGGATGATGGTAAGAGGGGACCTGGAAGTGGGGGCTCCTCTCAAAGCGCTCACACTTCTTCTCTGTTGCCCCCCCACTCAGTCAGAGCCCCAGATGGCTCCTCGGATCACGATGGCTGAGTCTGCCCCTGCACAGTCACAGGAGGAGCAGACTTTGGCGGGGTCATTAGAGGCTCCAAAACCGAGAGAACATCCGCCAAAATTGTCTATGCAGTTGCAGCAGGGAAGTGAGCTGGCTGCCAGGGAATTTTGTGCACACATGCATTGATGATCTTCCTATGGTTGCAGACGAACTGCACATTGAGGGAGTGGATGCCCTTACGGTTGACAAAGACTCCTGGGGGATGTTGTGGTGCCCTGATGGCCACATGTGTGCAGTCGATGACGCCCTGCACCCATGGGAAGCCAGCCAGAGCGGCAAAGCCGAGCACCGGCTTCATCAGTGGCAAAGTTGATGTAATTGGCTGACTTGTCAAAGAGGGCATTGGTGACCTTTGTGATGCATCTGTGGGCGGCCTTCTGCGAGATGCCGCAAATGTCTGCTGCAGATCCCTGGAAGGAGCCTGAGGTGAAGAAGTTGAGGGCGCTGGTGACGTTGACAGCCACTGGTAAGGCATGGCCACCCGCTGCTCTGGGCTGCAGGTCTTGCTCCAGCAATGTGTAAATGTCTGTGATGACCTGGCATGATAGCCTGCGCCTCCTTTGGCACTGCTGCTCAGTCATGTTGAGGAAGCTCATCCTCTGCCTGTATACCCTGTGTTGGGGGTATAGCCTCCGGCGCGGTGCAGCCCTGCGCTGATGCCTTCTGTACTGTGCAGCATCAGGTGGTTGAGGAGAAGGTTGGTGGTGTTGCTGGTGTTGGGGCTCATCGTGGTCCAATTCTGAGGACCAAGATGAGACAGTATAAACGGCACTCATGCTTATGTAATAGATGGCAGGTCCAGTAAAGATGGCAGAAGCAAGCTGTCAATGGTTTGATAGGTTCTACCAATGAGGTGACAGTGGATCCCGACTTTGCTGAAAAGACTTGCAACCTCTAGAAAGCTAAATCTGTGCTGACAATGAACTCAGCAACAGCATCTGCCTTAGGAAAGTGGCCAGGTGTCAGGTGGGATTATTTATTGTACTTTCCATGTTGTGCACTAACGAGCTGAATCAATGGCCACTCAACATCCGCCTCAGCTTCACAGACGTGGTTCCTGAGCTGCGTGATTCCTGTGGTCATCCAGGGAAATTTGAAAGGTAGGGTTATAAAGAGCTTTAAGGGTCTGACAAGTACCTAATAATCGTCTACATTACCTCGGCCGCCTCTGCCGTTCAGGTTGCTGCCGCGCTGGCAAATGCGCCCGAGAGAAAGGCGCGTGGGGGCGGGATGACGGCGGGTTATTGACCCGCTCCAAGTTATTCCAAATTTCCCTCCTGACCCGCCTCCAAACGCACCCGCACGTTCACCAGAAAATTTCAGCCATTGAGTAGAAAACCACTTTATGTACACAAAACGGTCTTTTCTTTACCTTTATTGCTCATACGTTTTCTCTCTTATAAGGTATACAACCATGTACTGTTTATGTGATGTACATTTGTATCTTTGCAGATTTTTCCAGTAATCTATCAAAATTAATTTAGAACAAACAAAAAAAGAAACCCAAAGCCTTTAAGTGCTTTGGTGAAATATTTTTCTCTGAGGGGTGCCCTTTCACTGTATTTATCATACAACACGTTGTTTGTATAGCACTGAAGTACTCATATTGAGTTACAATTATCCTCCACAGAAAAGTGGTTTCCAGATGTGGAAAAGACAGACTGTGATTGCACACAGAGGCCACTTCCAGCTGACATTGGATATGTGCCATTGCCAGCTCAGAGTGCAAACTTCCAGTAATTCAAGTATAAGGAGCAAACAAATCTACAATAATAGAACCATAAGATGCACCCTTTGCAACAGAATGTCCAAAACAAAAGTTAAGCAATAATTTTAATAATTGTCTTATATTCATTACCTTTAGTAAAAGACTGAACCCCCTGTGAACCTATACAACTTTATTATTTGCAATTTGTATAATATGCATTTGCAGAATAATTGCTCTGTTACTCTGGAATTATGATTGAATTGCTTCAATTTTTTAAATGTTACTGTTAATCTAAAACAGTTTTGTTTAGTATAATATTTGCTGGTTACAGTATTACCATGGGGTTCCATACACTTTCTTTACCCAGATGGTTGCTATCAAGGTGAATTGTTTTAATGTCAGCATTGAAGGTTGCCTATTTCTGAGGAAAATAATTTTTAACCTCTTCAATGTTATCTCTCCATAGGATTATATTTTACTTTAGTATGGATAGATGATCACATGTTTTCTTATGAATGTGGATCTCAAATATTCAGAAAATATTTGAACTTGTCTAGTTAATGAGTCATAACAAGCTCTTCTCAGAACAACTGGAGTAAATTTACATCTTCGGTGCTCCTAGCACACAACTTTATATCTTAGAGCGCATTCTGGAAATTCAGGTGAGCACCCTCCTGATTTTCCACAGAAAATCACCCCAATATTACAAGTTTCAGATTTCCTGTTTTGACTCCTAAATGGCTTGCTCTAGTTTTAAGATTATGCTCATTTGTTCTGGATTCCTCCACCAGTGGAAATAGTTTCTCTGTATCTATCCTATTCAATCCTTTATCATTTTAAACACTTCAATTAGATCACCCCTTAATCTTCTAAACTCAAGGAATACAAGTCAAGTTAATTCAACCTGGCCTCATAATTTAGCCCGTTAAACCCTAGTATAATTCGGGTGAATCTGTCTTGTACCCATTCCAAGGCCAATATATCTTTCCTGCCCAAAACAAAGCATCTGACCAAGGCTCTGTACAACTGAAGCATAACGTCCTCCTGTTTGAATTCAAACCTCTTTGAGATAAAGGCCAACAAACCATTAGCATTTTTGATTACTTATTGTACCTGTGCACTAGATTTTAGTGATTTCTGTAAATGGATACCTAAATCCCTTTGCTCCTCCACAGTTTCTAGTCTCCCAGCATCTGTCATAGCTTTGCCCACTCACTTTGTCTGTGTCCCTTTGTAATTTCCTCTTCCCATCCACATAACTTACTGTGCTTCCTAACTTAGTGTCATCTGCAAACTTGGATATACTCCTCTCTATTCCTTCATCCAAGTCATTAATATATACGGTTAAAAGCTGAGGCCTCAGCACAGATTGCTGGGGAACACCACTTGTCACATCCCATCAATCAGAGAACAAACCCTTTATCCCTACTCTCTGTCTCCTATCTCCTAACCAATTACCAATTCATGTCACAAGGTTAGAAGCTCAGCTTCAGGTAAAAGATATTGAGGTTGAGAACAGTCTGGTTCAACCTGACACAGTGCCCATGTTTAACTGGAGGAAATTGTGCCTCAGCCAAGACTTGATGTTGTATAAGCAGTCTGACAGCACAAAGACAGTGGAGGGGTCAAGAGGTGGTAGAAAGGTCAAGCTGGATGTTGTCAGCATGCATGTGGAAGCTGACCCCGTGTCTTTGGATTATATGACCACGTAGAGGAGGAAGAGGAGTGGTAAGGATAAATCCTTGAGGGACTCCAGAGGTAATGGTCCGTGAGTGGAAATCAAAGTCATTGCTGGAGATAATCTAACTATGATTGGATAGGTAAGAGTGGAACCAAGTGATGGCAGTTCAACTGAGCTGGACAACGGAGGAGAGGTATTGGAGGAGGATGGTATGGTTGACCTTGTCAAAGGTTGCAGTGACATTAAGGAGGATGAGGAGGGAAAATGTACCATGGCCACAGTTACAAAGGATACCATTTGTGATTTTCTCACTGCTGCAGGGGAAGCAACCTGATTGAAGAGATTCAAGATGGTCATGGGTTTTGGAGGTAAACATATATGCAAGGACTTTGGAGAGGAAAGGGAGATTCGAGATGGGCTGCTAGCTTGAAAGGGGAGATGAGGGTGTTTTTTTGAGGAGGCAGGTGCTGACGGTGGTTTTAAGGGGAGTGATAGTACCTGAGAAAAGGGAACCAGTTGCCATGTCAGCTAGCTTAAGGGTCAAGAACAGAAGTTGGGTGATCAGCAGTTTAGTGGAAATGGGATCAATGGAGCAGGAGGTGGATCTCATGGACAAGATGTGTATGGAGAGGATATGAAATAGGTAGACTAGGCCTATATTCTCTAGAGTTTAGAAGAATGAGGGGTGATCTCATTGAAACATACACAATTCTTACAGGGCTTGACAGGGAAGATGCAGGGAGGATGTTTCCCTGGCTGGGGAGTCTAGAACCAGGGGTCACAGTCTCAGAATAAGGGGTCAGTCATTTAGGACTGAGATGAGGAGAAATTTCTTCACTCAGAGGGTGGTGAATCTTTGGAATTCTCTACCCTAGAGGGCTATGGAGGCTCAGACGAGTATATTCAAGGCAGAGCTCGATAGATTTTTGAATATTAAGGGAATCAAGGGATATGGGGATAGTTCAGGAAAGTGGAGATGAGGTAGAAGATCAGCCATTATCTTATTGAATGGCGGAGCAGGCTCGAAGGGCCAAATAGCCTACTCCTGCTCCTATTTCTTATGTTCTTATGTAAGATGCATTGCCCTGCAAAGTAAAATGAGGGAGCGGTGACATCAGTCGGTGTGCAACACCGACTTAACGTCACCATGGTGAACTTGGACCTTTGTGTTGACTTCAGCGCTGGGTCCTAAGCTCGCCATGTAAACCCAGCATGCAACCAGACTCATGGAGGTGCTGTCAGCACCTCTTAAAGGAACAAACACATCTTTCAGGTAATTTTGCATTTAAGCTTTTGGACTTTTTTTTCTGATTTTAATAAAGTAGTGGCTTGCTGCAATAGATGTTAAAAGTTTTTTAAGTGTGTAGGAAATGCTGCTGGATGCTTGCAAGGTCTCGGATGGTAAAAGAAGGCCTTTGAGAAGACAGAAAATGCTGCAATACTCAGCAGGTCAGGCAACATCCGTGGAGAGAGAAACAGAGTTCACATCTCAGTTCAAGATGCTGCCTAACCTGCTGAGTATTTCCAGCAGTTTATGCTGTCATTTCAGATTTACAGCATCCGCTCACAGAGGGAAGGGGAAGATGCAGAAGAGGAAGAAACTGAACAGGCGGAAGACGAAGAGGAGGGAACAGAAGAGGAGGAAGCTGAAGAAGAGGAAACAGAAGAGGAGGAAGCAGAAGGAAGGATGCAACCCAGACAGCCTCTTTCTGGCTGGGATATCCGGGATGGAATCATCCGCCTGCGGTCCCAGTGACCACAACCCCAATTCCCCTTTCAACATTAGTCCCATACCTGATCTTCCATCTGTTACTGACCATCACAGTATCCTCTTGGCCACGGTGCTGAAATAAAAGCCACCACAAAGCAAACTTTCCAATCTAACTTTATACATCTATCCATCCAAGAAATCAACACATCACCCTTATGCATTCTCTTAGTGACTGTATTGTGTGTTCTTTTGCCCATTTAACTGATGTCACACAGTGCTACCCCAGTGGCTGCAGCATGGCTGGTGGAAGGCTGCTGACTTTCAGTGGGGTCACTGCAAATGGCCTTGCTGGTCGACCTTGGGGAGCTGGTGGCTGAGAGTGTCAAATCAAGTGATGGTGTTTCTTCTTCTTCTCCTTCTTCTTCTGCTTCTTCTTCTTCACTCTCCTTGCCCTCTTCTTGGCCAACCACTGGCTGGGCAGGCTGCATTTCTTGGGTGTGTGAAACGAGGAAGACACAAGGGTGGAGTTGTGGTGATGGGAGGGCGGGAAAGCAAGAGGTGCATGCGAGAAGGAGGATACATATGAAGATATCAACATCCTTTCTGCCCCGCCACTGGCCAAGGGCTCAGCCATGCCACTGCCAAGAATGGCCTGCACTGTCTCCTCCAAGGGAGTGAGGCGAGGCTAGGAGTGGGAGATGTGCCTCATGATTGGTACAGATTGTTGGTAGGTGAGTGATGGGGGGGCGAGTCGTGCATTGAGCAGTGTGTGAGGCTAGTGGTGCAGTTGGTAGGAGACGGCTTTTGAAGATGCTTTCACTGACCTTGACCACTGGTCTGAGGTCATGAAGCTTCTTTGGACACTGGAGCCAGGTGGTGGGGGCGACACTGCTGGCAGTGACGGCCTCGGTGATTTGGTCCCACACCGTTCTTTCTGGAGGGCCTCCTGGCCCTTGTGGGTAGAGGACCTCTTTGCAGTGTTGACCCCCCTGCACAAAGCTGGAGTGCTGCGTGCAAGACCCTGGGTGCCCCTTTCCTGCTTACTGAGCCATTTGTGTTAGTGCTGAAGCACGTTTCCCATTTTTTGAGGTTTGGAAGGGAATTCAGCTTTAAGTGCGGAAGACTGCCATTTGGTACTTCATTTTAATGTTAATTTTTTTTTAAGGCAGTAAGGGCTGAAAACTACATTTTTTCACTTCATTTTAATTTTTATTAGTTCAGAAGGCATTGCCCTTTTAATGCATTGCCCTTTTAATTTCCCACAATTCCTAGCAAACCCCATAGTCTCGCTTCCAGAGGCTGTTAGAAGCTGGAACGCCTCTTCAGGATGGGAATTTTGACTCCAGGAGGGCGTTACACAGCAAGATAGCGCTGGGCTAAAAATCTTTAGCCCCCAGCGTGAATTTTTCCCTGGTAGCGCTTTGTCCATTTTCAGCGGCCATTAACCGGGCGGCAGCTCTCGTGGCGGCCACAAATTTTTCCCCCTAAAAGTTTTACTGGAAACAAGGGCAGAGGTGAAAGGTGGAGGTGAAAGAGTGGCTGAGCAAAAAAAAAATCAAAGGGTACCAGGAAAAAGCAGGATAATGAGTTTAGAATATATAGGCAGAATATGGAGCTAGCACTGGCATAATAGGCCATATGGTCTCCTTCTATTATTCTATATTCAGGATAATGTTAAATTGCAGTTAAAAACTGCAGTGCTGGGTTTGTGATGGATGGCTGTGCAGATAATTTATATGTGGTCATTGTGTGGACCAGAAGAAGCAGTCAACCTGGAAGAATTATAGTGATGTTTAAAACATTTGGCAGTCATCACATTCCGGTCGACTTTTATCTACCATGCTGACTAGTGCTGACTAGTTTCCAACATTTTGACAAGGCACACTTGTGTTTATTTTTCAATTTCTTCTTGAGTATTTCATTGATTTTATTTTCCTGTATGTTTTTGTTATTCCTTTAAAATTAATACAAATAGCAATGTTCAAAAATAACACAGAGAATATATTTCATGTACATTACTGGGCTGTAAAACTATTTTCCAGCCACATAGCTGTGCCTGTAAAATCTCATCTTAGTTATAAATCTTTCCACACAATGATAGCAACCTATTCATGATATACTCTACCATGAAGGAAGCATGTTTTATATATTTTTGTGGCCATTAATTAGGGATAAGTGCAAATTCAGACAAGAAATTCAAGCAAATCTAAATTCAGTCAGTTCAGTCAAGCTGTGCCAAAATGCTTTGGGCTTAAATAGGATGGGATTCTTTAACACAGCAGAAGTTGCACTTTTTCAAATGGAGGTTTATCCTTCTAGCTGATCAGACTTGTGGAAATTCATTAAAATTTCACACAGCCTAGATTCGTTATATGTATATTCCATGTGATATGGAAATATCCTTATTTGGAAATGAGCCTTGGTGGAGAAAAAATCTCGTTATTACAATAGGCCTGAACAGTTTATTGTATTTCTGTAATTTGTGTTTCACTTTGTATCCATTAGTGAGGGCAAAAGACAGAAGTTGGAAACAATTCTGCCATGTGTTAGCTTTGCCTGTCTGTATATGAATGTGAGAAGTCGCACAACACCAGGTTATAGTCCAACAGCTTTATTTGAAATCACAAGCTTTCGGAGCGCTGCTCCTTCATCAGGTGAAGTGAAGAGATGCATATAGGCACAGCATATATAAGTGAGAAGTCGCACAACACCAGGTTATAGTCCAACAGCTTTATTTGAAATCACAAGCTTTCGGAGCGCTGCTCCTTCGTCAGGTGAAGTGAAGAAATACATATGGGCACAGCATATATAGTCAGAGAACACTGCCAGACGACTACAGTTAATCTTTCTAACTGCCCTTTATCACACCTCGGCAGAGAGACAATCACGGCAATCAAATCCAACCAGGTCAGTCAGGAAGACATTACATCAAAGACGATAGCAAAATACAACAAAGACAATGAGGTGGGGTCACAAGGGGTCAAATGTGGCAGATGCTGGAGTCTGTATGGAAAACAAAAAATGTTTTACTTTTTTTGCTGGAAATCACAGCAGGTCCGGCCGCATCTGTGTAGAGAGAACAAGCCAACGACGACTCGAGTCTGGATGACTCTACATCAGGTGGGGTTACATGTAGCGTGACATGAACCCAAGATCCCGGTTGAGGCCGTCCTCATGGGTGCGGAACTTGGCTATCAGTTTTTGCTCGATAATTTTGTGTTGTCGTGTGTCTCGAAGGGCGCCTTGGAGAACAGGAGTGTTACCTCCCAGTCAGGGAACACTTCAGCAGTCAAGGACATTCAGCCTCCGATCTTCGGGTAAGCGTTCTCCAAGGCGGCCTTCGAGACACACGACAACGCAAAATCATCGAGCAGAAACTGATAGCCAAGTTCAGCACCCATGAGGACGGCCTCAACAGGGATCTTGGGTTCATGTCACGCTACATGTAACCCCACCTGACGTAGAGTCATCCAGACTCGAGTTGTCATTGGCTTGTTCTCTCTACACAGATGCAGCCGGACCTGCTGTGATTTCCAGCAAAAAAAGTAAAAAGTTTTTGGTTTTCCATACAGACCCCAGCATCTGCCACATTTGACCCCTTGTGAACCCACCTCATTGTCTTTGTTGTATTTTGCTATTGTCTTTGATGTAATGTCTTCCTGACTGACCTGTTTGGACACCATCCACACCTTTGATTGCCGTGATTGTCTCTCTGCCGAGGTGTGATAAAGGGCAGTTAGAAAGATTAACTGTAGTCGTCTGGCAGTGTTCTCTGACTATATATGCTGTGCCCATATGTATTTCTTCACTTCACCTGACGAAGGAGCAGCGCTCCGAAAGCTTGTGATTTCAAATAAAGCTGTTGGACTATAACCTGGTGTTGTGCGACTTCTCACATTTGTCCACCCCAGTCTAACACCGGCATCTCCACATCATGTCTGTATATGGACTTTGATTATACTTCTCCCCTTCAGCCTTAATCACAGCCTTCATGTTTTTGTTTATTGGGAGTTTTTTTTATTCGTTCCTGGGATGTGAGCATCGCTGACAAAGCCAGCATTTATTGCCCATCCCTAATTGCCCTTGAGAAGGTGGTGGTGAGCCACCTTCTTGAACCGCTGCAGTCTGTGTGCTGTTAGGGAGGGGGTTCCAGGATTTTGACCCAGCGACGATGAAGGAATGGCAATATATTTCCAAGTCAGGATGGTGTGTGACTTGGAGCGGGACTTGGAGGTGATGGTGTTCCCAGGCACCTGCTGCCCTTGTCCTTCTAGGTAGTAGAAGTCACGGATTTGGGAGGTGCTGTTGGAGAAGCCTTGGCGAATTGCTGCAGTGCATCTTGTAGATGGTACATACTGCAACCACGGTACGCCGATGGTAGAGGAAGTGAGTGTTTAATGTGGTGGATGGAGTGCCAATCAAGTGGGCTGCTTTGTCCTGGATGGTGTCGAGCTTCTTGAGTGTTGTTGGAGACACACTCATCCAGGCAAGTGGAGAGTATTCCACCACACTCCTTACTTGTGCCTTGTAGATGGTGGAAAGGCTTTGGGGAGTCAGGAGGTGAGACACTCGCCGCAGAATACCCAGCCTCTGACCTGCTCTTGTTGTCACAGTATTTATGTGGCTGGTCCAGTTAAGTTTCTGGTCCTGATGAACCCCAGGATGTTGATGGTGGGGGATTCGGCGATGGTAATGCCGTTGAATGTCAAGGGGCGGTGGTTAGATCTCGCTTGTTGGAGATAGTCATTGCCCGGCACTTGTGTGGCGCGAATGTTACTTGCCACTTATCAGCCCAAGCCTGAATGTCGTCCAGTTGTTGCTGCATGCGGGCATGGACTGCTTCATTATCTGAGGAGTTGTGAATGGCACTCAACACTGTGCAATCATCAGCGGACATCCCCACTTCTGACCTTATGATGGAGGAAAGGTCATTGATGAAGCAGCTGAAGATGGTTGGGCCTGGAAACTGCCCTGAGGAACTCCTGCAGTGATGTCCTGGGGCTGTGATGATTGACCTCCAACAACTACAACCATCTTCCTCTGTGCTAGGTATGACTCCAGCCAGTGGAGAGTTTTCCCCTGATGCCCATTGACTTCAGTTTTACTAGGGCTCCTTGATGCCACACTTGGTCAAATGCTGCCTTGATGTCAGGGCAGTCACTCTCACCTCACCTCTGAAATTCAGCTCTTTTGCCCATGTTTGGACCAAGGCTGTAATGAGGTCTGGAGCCAAGTGGTCCTGGCGGAACCCAAACTGGGCATCAGCGAGCAGGTTATTGGTGAGTAAGTGCCACTTGATACCACTGCCGACGACACCTTCCATCACTTTGCTGATGATTGAGAGTAGACTGATGGGGCGGTAATTGGCCGGATTGGATATGTCCTGCTTTTCGTGGAAAGGACATACCTGGGCAATTTTCCATTTTGTCGGATAGATGCCAGTGTTATAGCTATACTGGAACAGCTTGGTGGTGTTATAAAATATTGTAAAAAATATACACACTCTAGGGAGTCCCAGAAGTAACAGCGGTAGCAATCAAACATCGATTTCTACATTCTTACCAGTTAAATACAGATTGGATAGTGCACTGAAGGTATTGGGGTAGATTTTCACCCTGAGCGGACTTTGGGTGGCTGACCAGCAGAATGCGTTGGCCGGCCACTTGGTATCCCGGTGGGAGGCCCAGTCTATTTTGGGGGGCAGGGTTTCATTAGCATTAGGCCATCGGGATGCAGTCGGAGATCTAGTGCTCCAGGGCAGCCCACCGGCTCTGGGTTACCGCAATATCGGGTGACCCGGCCAGCCTCCTAGCTGCAGGAAGATAGGTCTCCGGGCGGGGGGGGGGGGGGGGGGGCGCGGCGGCAGCGGGCAAGCTGAGCACTAGCGGCCCAGACTGGTTTTGTAGAGCCTGGGGAAGCACTCCTGCTCCTCCTGGCCACATAAAGATGAAGAGGAATTTATCTTCAGGATCCTCTTTGGCCGGGCTGCCATTTGGGCCTGGTCAGAGCGTGCACGGTGCACACGCCTCCCAGTTCAGACCAAAAATGACAAGCAGGGTCCTATGTACATCATAAGACTACAGTTTGCTTTTAAATGGGCCCACCGCCTGACTCAGGGGACTGATCCTAACGCCCAGCAGTTGGCCCAGAGGAATATTGTCATAGCCACAGCAATGACAGCAACAGGGTGCTAGACCATTGCCCACCTTTTCCGAGGTATTACCGCTCCGTTTCCCCTGGATCGGAAGCCTGAAAATTCAACCAATCATCTTGTTATTTCAATGCTAAAGTTACAAAAGCAGTGGTGTTGCCACCCACCCCATTGTCATCTTAAAACTCCAGAGAAGAAAAACTTCCCTCCCGCGTCAACAGTATACTAGTTCTTCAAAGATCTTTTAAGAGAGTAGACTTTCGATTCATGCATCACTACAATTTCTATTACCAATGTTAAAATAATATGGCAGAATTTCCTATGAAAATCATAAAAACATTAAACCCTAAGGGGTAAAAATTCAGTTGGTTGCGCCTCCCGTTAGCGCCTTAAGAGGGCACTAATGGGGCGCAAAGCCGCTAACGCCCGGGCGCAGCGATGTTTGCGCTGCTCGGGAACTTAACTAGAGATTGTGCGGCGGCGCTAAAACTTACCGCTGCGACCACCTGCGCACGCAGATTGTGACGTCATTCCATGGTGCAACGCCCTTGTGGCGCTCCGGAGCGGAAATTGAGTGGCGCCCCCTGCCTTACCGCCTGGCGCATCCAACGACCAGAAGACTGGAACGCTATCAATCGCTGTGGGGCTGGGGGGGGCGCTATTTAAAGGGGGCCTCTTCCTGTCTTTTATTGTTGGTGGCATTTTTGAACTACGCATTCTGAGAGAGAGAGGGAGAGACTTCTGGAGAGATTCAACGTTGTGTGAAGGAGTTTTGGGTACTGAGCAGCACTTTGCAGGTTCATTTTGATTTGCCATTCCTTGTATCGATTTAGCAGAGACTGTGGGAGCTGCACTCTGAGCTCTTTGCCTGGTACTCTCCATTGTTCTTTCCAGCACATTTGATGTGCAAGTCTCTCCAGGCCGAGATTCAAGGCTGCAATGAACAGGATGTGGATGGAAAGCAAGATTAACCCTCCCCTTTAAGAACTGGCCCGTGCCATTGTGTGTGTGTTCCATTGCTGACTGACATTACATGAGCTTCGCCAGCGCTCTGAGGTAGCGCCTCACTCCTTGGCCTTTGCGCCTTAAGACAGGTGTGCAGCGCCTGATTTAGCGCTCCACTCACCTCCCGGGGCGGTAAAAGTGAAGTTTCCAGTCAGTGCTGATAATTAGCGCCAGGCGCTAATATTTGCGTCCAGACGATATTTGCGCCCCAAATGGGGCACGACCTAATTTTTACCCCTAACTCTTTTAGTCCAATTATCCTTCCTACTTTATCCTGACGCTGTTACCTTATTACTTTGTTATATCTCTAGTTAACTGAGGCTGATAGTGTTATTGCCACATTTTCTGCCAGCTAAGCCTAGTTGTGCTGGTGTCAGATTTCCAGCTAACTTATTCCCTACATATTTAAGCCTACTTTTACGACCATCTCTCCAGCTACCATTTGACTGTGCTATTTTTCTTGGTGAATTTACGTCAGCTATCAAACAATTAGAGGAATGATGGGCTTCATAGACTTGCCACAACTGATGAATGTATCAAGCAATGGACCCTAAAAATCAATGGAGAGAAACATCCTGGCATAAGTGTCAAGGCCATGATCAGGGTACCCCACTACTAGATGGGCCCCCACTTCTGCTGTTTGGTGAGTAGGTATGCTTGGTCTCACCAGGGGTACCTCTGTTGACCCTACATCGGGTTCCTCTGAGGGCCAGGAAAGCAGTAACTCCTGATGTAGGGAGTTTTCACCCCTGACTCAATGTGCCCGAGCCCTGGCCAAATTGCAGCCCTTTTGCAGATTCCTACAGAAGTTACAGTGGAAATCTGTTGAAAGGGCTGCAGACTTCCAGGACCTTGAAAGAAAATCTGTCCAATTTAGTCCCTTCTCTTCTACTCCTTGCTGAGATATTGCTCTACAGACAGCAGATAACTTGTCTTAGTGACCATTCTATGGGCTGGATTTTGTGAATGGAGGTGAGTTGGAGGCGGGACAGCTGCTTGTCGTGTCAATGTCCCGCCTCCATCCTCGCCTGACCAACCAGAGAGATTTTCCCCTGATTGAGCTTGTTAAGCCTGCCCTGTGGGCTCAGCAGGCCAATTAAGGAGGAAGTCACTGACAGATCACGTCAACGTCAGACGTGCTATCTGTCAAGACTTCTTGAAAGAAGAAATGTCAGTGTTTGACAGCTCTGTGAAGCTGTCAAACACTGACATTCTCTTTAGTTTGATGAGTCCTTGTGTTTAGGACTCATCAAACCTTTCAAATGTGTAAATTTCACATGTCTGTAGGAACGGAGGTTCCAACAGCCATTCTGTGAAATTGATAAGCAGGATGTCGGCTCTCCCGATCCAGCGCGGCTAAAGGCTGTAGGAAGAAAACAAGGTAAGTGAACACTTTTTTAAACTTATCACTCACCTTGCATACTTACCACTCCACACTTGCACCCATCACTCAGCTCTACACCTTACTTCCAGGTGCCTCCGACTGCCGCAGACCTTCCTCCACATCTCCCCCAACCCGACGGGGTTCTCCGAGGTCAGGAAGCCTTTACCTGTGAAGGTAAAATGGCACTAATCCTTTTTTCTGCCTGTTAACTACCTGTTAACAGGCAGTTAAAAGGATTAAATGCCTTTCCCGCCTCCAGGAGACGGGACCCGAAGCTGCACATCTTCCCGCCTCCTGGCAAAAGGGCACGGAGGCGGGATGGGGGCGGCTTTGCCATCCGCCCCCACTTTCTCCGAGTTTACCGGCTGTCCCACCTCCATGTCCGCCTCCTCCGGGCTTGGAAAATCCAGCCCTTTGTGTGTGAGCTGAGACAGTTTCTGATAGGTTCTCATGTGATGACTGTTGAGCACAATCAAGCTTAATTCAGTCCTTACCCAGCACCCACAGCAATGTGGTTGACCGTTAACTACCCTCTGAAATGGCCGAGTGAGCTACTCCGTTGTATCAAACCCCTACAAAAAATACAAGAAGAATAAAACCGGACGGACCACTAGACATCGACCTAGGCATCGGATTTGGACACGACAAATGCACACTCAGCCCAGTCGACCCTGCAAGGTGCTCTTTACTAACATCTGGGGACATGTGCCAAAATTGGGAGAGCTATCCCACAGACTAGTCAAGAAACAGCCTGACATTTTTTTTATTCATTCATGGGATGTGGGCGTTGCTGGCAAGGCCAGCATTTATTGCCCATTCCTAATTGCCTTTGAGAAGGTGGTGGTGAGCCGACTTCTTCAACCGTTGCAGTCCGTGAGGTGAAGGTTCTCTCACAGTGCTGTTAAGGAGGGATTTCCAGGATTTTGACCCACCGATGATGAAGGAACGATGATATATTTCCAAGTCAGGATAATGTGTGACTTGCAGGTGGTGGTGTTCCCATGTGCCTGCTGCCCTTGTCCTTCTAGCTAGTGGAGGTCATGGGTTTGGGAGATGCTGTCAAAGGAGCCTAGGCTGCAGTACATCTTGTAGATGGTACACACTGCAGCCATGGTGCGCCAGTGGTGGAGGGAGTGAATGTTTAAGGCGGTGAATGGGGTGCCAATCAAGCGGGGTGCTTTGTCCTGGATGGTGTTGAGCTTCTTGAGTGTTGTTGGAGCTGCACTCATCCAGGCAAGTAGAGAGTATTCCATCACATTCCTGACTTGTGCCTTGTAGATGGTGGAAAGGCTTTGGGGAGTCAGGAGGTCAGTGAGTTAAGTGCTGCTTGATAGCATTGTCGATGACATTTTCTATCACTTTACTGATGATTGAGAGTAGGCTGATGGGGCGGTAATTGGCCAGATTGGATTTGTCCTGCTTTTTGGACATACCTTGGGCAATTTTACACTTTGTTGGGTAGATACTGGGACAGCTTGGTTAGAGGCACGACTAGTTCTGGAGTACAAGTCTTCAGCGCTACAGCTGGGATGTTGTTGGGGTCCATAGCCTTTGCTATATCCCTTGTGTTCAGCTGTTTCTTGATATCATATGGAGTGAATCAAATTGGCTGAAGATGGCATCTGTGATGGTGGAGACTTTGGGAGGAGGCCAAGATGGGTCACCCACTCGGCCCATCTGGCTGAAGATCCGCTTGATCAGCACCCCATCCACCACCTTAAACATTTACTCCCTTCACTACCGGCGCAACCTGGCTGCAATGTATACCATCTACAAGATGTACTGATACAACTTGCTAAGGATTCTTCAACAGCAACTCCCAAACCCATGACCTCTACCAGCTAGTAGAACAAGGGCAGCAGGTGCATGGGAACACCACCACCTGCAAGTTCCCCTTCAAGTCACACACCATCCTGACTTGGAAATATATCGTCGTTTTGTCATGGTTGCTGGATCTTAATTCTGGAACTTCCTACCAGCACTTTGGGAGTACCTTCACCACACAACTGCAGCGGTTCAAGAACATAGGAACATAGGAACAGGAGTAGACCATTTAGCTCCTTGAGCCTGTTCCGCCATTCAATGAGATCATGGTTGATCTGAGACCTAACTCCATATAGCTCACCATCACCTTCTCAATGACAATTAGAGATGGGCAATAATTGCTGGCCTTTGTGACGTCACATCTCGGGAATGAATACATAAATAAAAACTTACATGCTGCTGGATACTGAGAAGCCTGGCTGATTTTCTTCAGTTGAACATAGGGACTGAGGAGAACTCTATTTCCTCAACCACTGCCCAGGGCGAGATCAACTAATACAGCATAGACTAAGATCAATGCTGGGACCACCCTGATTTATAAAGTTCAGCACTCTTTGGGTAAAGAAGTTTCTTCTGAATTGCCTATTGGATTTCTTGGTGACTATCTTATATTGATGGCCTCTAGTTATGCTCTTCCCCACAAGTGGAAACATTCTCTCTCTATCCACTCTATCAAAACCTTTCATAATTTTAAAGACCTTATTAGGTCACCACTCAGCCTTTTTTCAAGAGGAGAGAGACCAAACCTGTTCATCCTTTCCTGATATGTATACCCTCACATTTCTGGCATCATCCTTGTAAATCTTCTCTGCACCCTCTCCAGTGCCTCTATATATCCTTTTTTATAATATGGCGACCAGAACTGTACGCAGTACTTGCTAAGTGTAGTCTAACCAAGGTTTGATATAGGTTTAGCATAACTTCCCTACTTTTCAATTCTATCCCTCTAGAAATAAACCCTAGTGCTTGGTTTGCTTTTTTTATGGCCTTGCTAACCTGTGTCTGAACTTTGTGATTTGTGTATTTGTACTCCGAGATCCCGTTGTTCCTCTACCTCACCTAGACTTCGCACCCTCCAAGTAATAAGTGACCTCCCTATTCTTCCTACCAAAATGTAATACCTCACATTTATCTGTGTTGAACTTCATTTGGCAATTATATGCCCATTCTGCAAGTTTATTAATGTCCTCCTGTAATTTGTTGCAGTCCTCCTCAGTATTGACTATCTCTTTCTCCCTCCCCCCCCCCCAAAAAAAAAATTTGGTGCCATCCGCAAATTTAGAAATTGTGTTTTTGATTCTAAAGTCTAAATCGTTAATATAAATTGTGAACAACAGTGGTCCCAGCACTGATCCTTGTGGAACACCATTACCCACCTTCTGCCACTGTGAATAGCTACCCTTTACCCCTACTCTCTGCTTTCTGTCTTGAAGCCAGCTAGCTATCCATTCTGCTACTTGTCCCCTGACTCCACATTCTCTGACCTTGTTCATCAGTCTATTATGGGGTACCTTATCGAAGGCCTTTTGAAAATCTAGATAAATTACATCTACTGCATTACAATTGTCTACGCTCTCTCTTACCTCTTCAAAAAATCCAATGAGGTTGGTCAAGCAAGACTTTCCCTTTTGAAATCCATGCTGACTATTCATTTATTTATGATGTTTTTTGTTTCTAGATGTTCTTCTATTTTCTCCTTTTAGTAGGGATTCCATTATTTTTCCTACCACTGATGTTAAGCTGACTGGTCTATAATTCCCTGGACGTGTTCTATCCCCATTCTTTAAATATAGGTATTACGTTAGCTATCCGCCAGTCCTCTGGCACTATACCTTTTTTCTAATTAATTATTAAATATGTGTAGTAATGCCTCTGCTATCTCGTCCCTAGATTCTTTTAAAATGCGTGGATGCAATCCATCCGGACCAGGGGTTTTACCCTCTTTGAGTTTGATTAGTTTAGTTAATATAGCCCCTCTTTATTTTAAATGCACTTCTCTTATTACTAATCTCATCATCCAATGCCATGTCCACCTGTTCTATCTCCCTGGTAAATACTGAATCAAAATAATTATTTAATATTTCTGCCATCTCATTACCTGTGGTATTATCCTGTCTATCCCTTAATGGCCCTATTGCCATCCCATCCTTCCTTTTTCTTATTGATGTGCCTGTAAAATTTTTTTACTATTTTGTTTTATGTTCCTTGATAATTTAATTTCATAGTTCCTCTTTGCCTTCCTAATTTTTTTTGACTTCTCTCCTAATCTCTTCGTATTCTCCCTTATCATGCACTCCCCTGCTGTCTATGTACTTAATGTATGCCTCTTTCCTTACCCTCAATTATTCCCTTTTGGCTTTAATCATCCGTGGAGTCTCGTTGGTGTTTAGTTTGTTCTTTAGCAGAATATATTTTTCCTGCACTCCGTTGAACACCGTTTTAATTGTTTCCCATTGCTGTTCTACATCGTTGTTTGCCAATATTGTTGCCTATTTTATTTTCCCAAGTTCTATTCTCAACCCCTCAATCAGCTTTTCTCCAATCTATTACCCTGGTTTTCGTCATACTTATGTCCTTCTCAATTATCATCTTAAAGCGTATTATATTATGGTCACTATTGCCTAGATGTTCCCCTACTTTTCTTCAAATAACTTTTTTGGGGGGGAAACAACTGAGCAGTAAGTGTTGGAAGCTCAATAGGAGGATTAGAGCAGTTGGACTGTTTTTTTTAAATATATTTAAAAAATACTATTTACTCATCCTGAGAAACTATTCACTCTGCGCTTGCTGAGACTACAGGATCTGTCTTGAGCTACCAGTCAAGGCTCTGGGCAAAAGTTAGGTCTAGGCTTTTGGGGAGATGCAAGAGCTTTCTGTTATTGAGGGGAAAAATGACATCCAAAAACATATTTTTTAAAAAGAACTTTGATTTGATTTTTTCTATACATTTTTTTTTTAAATGCTGGTGCGTTCTCCTACCCACTAGTTTGGGTTTGGTTCTTTCAAGTTTCAGTTGCTCATTGGCAATTTTCTAACTGCTTTCCTTGCTTTCGATTCAGACATTCCCTACCTTTTCTCAATTCTGATTTGGTGCTCTTTTCCTCCGACTCCATCGACATTGAAAGTGTAACGGCAAAATGATAGGACGCAAATGTGACATACACGGAGTGCACACTAGACACAAGACTTTTAATATTACAGTCCCCACCATTGTTCCCTCTAATTTTTTTTTTGGTGTGTGGTCCTTTTGAATATAAGAATATAAGAACATAAGAAATAAGAGCAGGAGTAGGAGCCTGCTCCGCCATTCAATAAGATCAGAAGATCATGGCTGATCATCGACCTCAACTCCACTTTCCCGCCCAATCTCCATATCCCTTGATTCCCCTAGAGTCCAAACATCTATCTTTCTCAGCCTTGAATATACTCAAAGACTCAGCATGCACAGCTCTCTGGGGCAGAGAATACCAAAGATTCACAACCCTCTGAGTGAAGAAATTCCTCCTCATCTCAGTCTTAAATGGCCAACCCCTTCTTCTGAGACTATGCCCCCTCATTCTAGACACTCCAGCCAGGGGAAACAACCTCTCAGCATTCCCCCTGTCAATCCCCTTCAGAATCTTTTATGTTTCATTTGAGATCACCTCTCATTCTTCTAAACTCCAGGGAGTATAGGCCCATTCTACACAATCTCTCATCATAGGACAGTCCTACCATCCCAGGAATCAATCTAGTGAACCTTCGTTGCACCGCCTCCAAGGCAAGTATATCCTTCCTTAGATAAGGAGACCAAAACTGTGCACAGGCCCTGTACAATTGTAGCAAGACTTCCTTACTCTTATACTCCAACCCCCTTGCAATAAAGGCCAACATGCTATTTGCCTTCCTTATTGCTTGCTGTACCTGCATGCTAGCTTTCTGTGTTTCTTGCACGAGGACACCCAAATCTCTCTGAACACCAACATTTGAAAGTTTCTCACCATTTAAAAAAATATTCTGTTTTCTATTCTTCCTGCCAAAGTGAATAACCTCACATTTCCCTACATTTTACTCCCATCTGCCCCCTTACTGCCCACTCACTTAGTCTATCTATATCCCTTTGCATGGTATCTTTTCCAGTGGCAGCAGCTGGTGAGTGGCCTGCGCGGGACCTCCCGTTTAGTGCACAGCCGCGCACCTTACGGTCCCCAGCGTTTGTAGCGGACGTGTTCCTGTGAGTGAGATTTGCCCATTATATGCGGTGGCCAGTATAACAGGTTAGCCTTAATGATTGAGTGACTGCTAAGCAGAATTAGTATTTTACAGCTTTAAAGACTGCCAAAGAGAGAGTTAAAATTCACGCTACAACGTGTGCAAAAGATAGCTGAAACATGAATAAAGTTCTTTTAGTATAGTTCAGCGCACCTGAACGATGTGGTGTTTACTTATATTTTGTTCTTGCATTCAGTGCACCTTAATGAGTTGCAAACAATTGGGTAAGCGCAGCTGTTTCTGCCAGAAATAAATGGAGTATTTAAGACGCTGTAACCAGAAACTTTGAAATGCTAATGGCTATCGCTTTTTAGCCGCTGTAAGCGACTGTCCATTTTAAACGTGGATGATTTAAGTGGTGGGGAACTATTATTAAGTATTGCTTCACAGCTAAGTAGGTACCAGTAAATTAAATGGTGATCGTGGGAGGCTTGCATACAGGCAAGTGAGACCTGGGCATCTATTTTATCAGGTGGAAAAACCTGATGAACCGCTGAGGAGAGAGAGGGAGTACCCAAAAATTGGGGAAGAATAAGGCAGCTGGTGATGGGGAGAGGCTTCCAAAGAGGCAAAAACATCGCACGTACCATGTTTATTGGGTAAAAGGCCAAAAATTGGATTTTAAACACCCGAAAAATGGGAGGGAGGCCAAACAGCTGCCACTTTCTTCAGAAAATTCAAAAAATGAGCTCCACAGCACCACCTAGTGGCCAAAGTCTGAAACATTGTGACAGGCACCAGTTTACATACAAAAATTGCATGATAAATGTTCATATATTTTCACATCATAGCTAATGGTGATAAATCATAACAAAAAGAAGTAAGGAGGTGTTTGCCATATGAAAGACTTTTTGAATTGCTTGATCCCCTGTGACTCTGCACATAGTTAAGACTTAAGTATAGTCTTGAGGGGCAGGGAATAATTGGACCAGGGTGCAGATATAATTTAGTCCCCAAGTTAAAGTTGTACATTCTGTCCTCTTTTATAAGTACTTTGACCTTGTACTCTTGGGAGTTAAGTAGCAAAGTTTAGGAAGCTGAGAAGTAGAGTTGGTTGGAGCACAAGAGTTTCTCTGTAGTACAGGCTGTGGAGCTGGGCAATACAAAAGAAGCACCACAATACCACCACTGGCAGGAGGGTGTAATTACAATGTGACAAATTTACACAGATGGTTTCCATATAAATGTGGATAGGGATATATAATGAACAAGTTGACAAACGTGATGACCGGCAGTAAGGTTTTCTAGACAGGAAGTGTATGCAGACTTAAGATTTTTAATGTATTCGTGTTACCCGTGGCTTAGTCGGTAGCACCTTCACATCAGAGTCAGAAGGTTGTGGGTTCAAGTCCCACTCCAGAGACTGGAGCACAAAAATCTATGCTGACACGCCAGTGCCGTACTGAGGGAGTGCTGCACTGTCGGAGGTGCCGTCTTTTGGACGAGACGTTCAACCAAGGTTCTGTCTGCACTCACAGATGGATGTAAAAGATCCTATGGCACTATTTTGAAGAAGAGCAGGGGATTTATACCTGGTGTCCTGGCCAATGTTTATCCCTCAATTAGCATCACAAAATGGATTCTGGTCATTATCTCATTGGTGTTTGTGGGAGCTTGCTGTGTGTAAATTGGCTGTCGAGTTTCCTACATTACAACAGTGACTACACTTCAAAAAGTACTTCATTGGCTGTAAAGCATTTTGGGACGCCAGGTTGACGTGAAAGGCGCTATTTAAATGCAAGTCTTTTTTCGTTTTATATGTCTGGGACAGTAAAATTTACACTAAAATAGCGTGATGGTTGTATTTCAGAAAATCATTTTGGTTGTATGTGATTGGTTATCTCTAATGAAAGGGTTTTGTTCAATGGTTGACCCTTGTTAAAATCACTCATAGAATGAAAAACTTTGAACTTGCATGTAACAGATGCCGTGGGTGATTTGTGAGACAGTAATCTAGCCTTGAGATTCAGGGAATTAATATGAAACACTCTGAATTTAGTCATGTGGTTTTTGATCTCATTGGAAATTCTTGTTTAGATTACTGCCCCATAGTTGCTCCCAGGTGTTTTGCGTGTGCATCAATATCTACTTTTGTATGATAGAAGTTAAGAATATGATAACGTAATGGGAGATTTGAAGCTTTACTTCAAGAATTTATAAAGAAAGACTTGCATTTCTATAGCGCCTTTCATGACCTCGGGACTTCCCAAAGCACTTTACAGCCAATGAAGTACTTTTGAAGTGTAGTCACTGTTGTAATGTAGGAAACGCGGCAGTCAAAATTGCGCACAGCAAGCTCCCATAAACAGCAATGTGATAATTACCAGATCACCTGTTTTTAGTGATGTTGATTGAGGGGTAAATATTGGCCAGGACACCGGGGATAACTCCTTTGCTCTTCGAAATAGTGCCATGGGATCTTTTACATCCACCTGAGAGGGCAAACGGGGCCTCTGGTTTAACGTCTCATCCGAAAGACGTCGCTTATTTGGAATTAATTTTGTTTCACCAAAAAAATTCATAATCTAACAAATTATGTTCAAGCGTCATTTATTTCCGGTGTGATTTTTCTCATCACTGCCCGCCCAACTTTTGCTCCTACATTACAACGGTGACTAAAGAATTTAGAATGTTTGTTTATTTCTGAATGTATCTCAATGGTATTTGGCAAAACTACAAAGGGGTTTTTGCGGGCTCTAATTGTGAAAATATTTTTTGTTCTTTTCCCTCAGAGAAAATGACCGGGTTGTAAATGTTAATGGTTTTCCAATGGATAATGTGCCTCATTCCGTCGCTGTACAACAGTTAAGAAAATGTGGTAAAGTAGCCCAAATAGTAAGTGCTGCTGATTAATATCTACTGTAATTAGTGATATTTGTAAATGTCAGTCATGTATCCTTTCTTTGATGCAAGATGGGAATGTCGAGGGCACAGGCATTTCCATGACTAGAGTCCCATGTTCACCAAAACATCATTCACTGAAATCTGACAGTCAAGCAGTGAAACTGACTTGGATAAGGAGTGTAACCAGAGAGTTTGCTTTTTACTAAGCGAGTTATGATCTGGAACGCACTGCCTGAAAGGGCGGTGGAAGCAGATTCAATAGTAACTTTCAAAAGGGAATTGGATAAATACTTGAAGGGGGAAAATTTGCAGGGCTATTGGGGTGGGGGGAAAGGCAGGGAAATGGGACTAATTGAATAGCTCTTTCAAAGAGCTGGCACAGGCACGATGGGTTGAATAGCCGCCTCCTGCCCTGTATCATATAATCATAGAATGATACAGTACAGAAGGAGGCCATTCGGCCCATCGTGTCTTTGGTAGTGCTCTCCAATTAGTCCCACTCCCCCTGCTCTTTCCCCATAGCTCTGTAACTGTTTCCCCCTTCAAGTATCTATCCAATTCTCTTTTGAAAGTTACTATTGAATCTGCTTTCACCGCCCTTTAAGGCAGTGCATTCCCGATCATCATGACTTGCAATTTTTATTTTTTTTAATTGTTTCCTTGTGTCGCCTGTTTCTTTTGCCACTCACCTTAAATCTGTGTCCTCTGGTTACTGACCCTCCTGCCAACAGAAACAGTTTCTCCTTATGTACACTTATCAAAACCCCTCATAATTTTGAACACCTCTATCAAATGTCCCCTTAACTCTCTGCTGTAAGGAGAACAACTCAGTTTCTCCAGTCTCTCTTCCTGCTTTAGCAGGACCATGGAAACTAATTAATAAAAGATGATGTTTTCCCCATACCAAAGATCGGCATTTCAACCCATGTTAACACTGAAAGGATTGATAATTGTGACTTAATTGCTGCAAGGTTATCAATGGTCAGTGAACAGCAGTAACATTGCCATGGTGTTACAATAAACTATATGTTTCATTGCGTTTAAGTTGACCTCGAATGACTGCACGTTGTCTGAACACATAATCCTTCCTAAATAAGTTCTCTTCACTGACCTATGACGACGTTCTGGATAAAAATAGGGATTAAAAAAAAAAAATCAATCTTCTAGTGGTAATGCAATTATACGAATCAATTTATCATACGGATTAAATTTCAGTAGGAAGTTTGGATTGAATGATATGCTGCCTGAACAACGGAGAAAGATGGCTTTTTAATTTCCTCTGGTTTTCAGCTTGTGCTTACCCTTGACTTTTTTCCATTCACTTTTTCCTCCCAACAACAACAACAACCGCTTGCATTTATATAACTCCTTTAACATAGTAAAACGTCCCAAGGCGTTTCACAGGAGAGTTATCAAAAATAAATGTGACCCCGAGCCACATGAGATGATAGGGCAGATGACCAAAAGCTTGGTCAAAGAGGTAGGTTTTAAGGAGCATCTTAAAGGAAGAAAGAGGCGGAGAGGTTTAGGGAGGGAATTCCAGAGCTTTAGGGCTTTTGCAGCTGAAGGCACGGCCGCCAATGGTGGAGTGATGAAAATTGGGGATGCTCGAGAGGCCAGAATTAGAGGAGTGCTGATAACTCCGGGGTTGTACGGCTGGAGGAGATTACAGAGATGGGGAGGGGCGAGGCCACGGAGGGATTTGAAAACCAGGGTGAATATCCTTCCTTCTCCCCCACCCAGTTTTCTTTGGCGTTATCCACTCCTTTCTATCTGTATCACCAGCACTTCCTCTCTAGTCACAAGAACCAGCAGCAGGAAGTTGAGTCCTGAAAATCTGGTGTGCTTTTGTAAGACTGTTTACATCACCAGTAACAATCACACCCCCATTTTATCACTCATTAAATAAGTATCTATCAAACCCAATTTGTAAAAAGTCTGATGAAAAGCTACTTACTGGGAAGTTTGCATCCTCTCTTCCTGTACCACCCCTCCCACCTTGCTGAGCTTCGTAGAATCATACAGCACAGAAGGAGGCCATTTGGCCCATCATGACTGTGCCAGCTGTCCAATTAGTCCCACTTCCCCCACTCTTTCCCCATAGCCCTGCAAAGTTTTCCGTTTGAAGTATTTATCCAATTCCCTTTTGAAAGTTACTATTGAATGAAGTGATGTAGGAGACATTTTGCGTGAACCCAAATGCTTTGACACTTCTATTAATTTAATATTTTCTGACGTACAGATTAATCAATGTTCTTAGTAGAAATTTTATATATATTTTTGCAACAGTGTGCCACTCAAAATTTACTCATGGGACAGAACAACCCAGAAATAATTCCACAGTTATTTACAAAAGATTTTAACGAATAATACAGGCCTGTTTTTCGCCTCCCAGTAAAATGTGCGCATTAGTTTCTGACCTAATTTGTGTTATGACAGCTGTAATATCTTTCAAGCATGGTGCTAGTTAACTGTATTTAACCTGGCTCGCAATCCTGACGACTAGTAGAATCAGCACAAGAGTAAAATATGTTCCTGTCCCTCGCTGCAATATCCAACAACTTAGTAAAACATGATGCGGAGATGCCGGTGTTGGACTGGGGTGGACAAAAATGAGAAGTCGCACAACACCAGGTTATAGTCCAACAGTTTTATTTGAAATTACGAGCTTTCGGAGCTGCTGCTCCTTCGTCAGGTACAGTGAGGGAATATGCAGACACATTGTTCTCTGTCTATATATGCTTTGTAACTGATTTGTATTCCCTCACTGTACCTGACGAAGGAGCAGCGCTCCGAAAGCTCGTAATTTCAAATAAAACTGTTGGACTATAACCTGGTGTTGTGCGACTTCTCATTTTAGTAAAACATCCCAGTGCGCTTCACAGGAGCGCTATCGGACAAAGTTTGACACCAAGCCACGTAAGGAGATATTGGGAGTGGTGGTCAAAGGGGTAGGTTTTAAGGAGCGTCTTAAAGGAGGTGAGAGAGGCGGAATAGGGAGGGAAATTCAAAGCATAGGGCCTAGGCAGCTGAAGGCACGGCCACCAATGGTGGGGCGATGGAAATCGGGGATGCGCAAGGATCCAGAGGTGATGGACATTTGCTTTCTAACATCGTGACTTTAAACAGCCACTTTCTCCTCCTTTTCTTTGTTTCTTTTTCTGCCAAGTTCTCCGATTCACTTTCCCCTTTGTTCCTTTTTGTATTTCAAAGCTGTTTTGCAGGCCTTTTTGTCTTTCTAACGCATTTTCACAAACTGAATGAGAGAACCTTTGTATAACGTCCAGCTCTTTATATAAAAAAAAAACACAAATTGGTTGGCAAACCATTAAACCTATTGGTTGCCTCTTTTTGTACAGGTATTTAGCATACTTGGTGACTTTTGCCTTCTGTTCTCAGGAACAGGAGACAGCCATTCAGCCCCTTGAGCCTGTTCCGCCATTCAATTAGATCATGGCCGATTTGTGAATGAACTCCATCTACTGTACCCACCTTGGTTCCGTAACCCTTGATGCCCCAGTATAACAACAAAATGCCCTCTCCTAGTCTTGGCTTTGGTCAGTCTAACAAGGGTTCCTTCTGCCCTTTTCCATTCTGATGAAGAATGTCTATAAAGTAAATGATTACCTGTCTCTTCCCCTTACTGATGCTGATGGATCTGCTGTGTATTTCTTGCAAGTTCTTGTGTTTTTTTTTTAATCTATAGTATGTCCTGCATTTGCAGAGAATTAAAAAAAAAAGTACAACACTCCAACCTTGGAGGTGTAATGTAAAGATTTGGTCTCCTTATTGAAGGAAGGATATACTTGCCTTGGAGAGAGTGCAACAAAGGTTCACCAGACTGATTCTTGGGATGGAGGGGCTTGTCCTTTGCGATTAGGCCTTTATTCCCTCGAATTTAGAAGAATGAGAAGTGAGCTTGTTGAAATATATAAAATTCTTAAGGAGCTTGACAGGGTAGATGCTGGGAAGATGTTTCCCCTGGCTGGATAAGTCTAGAACTAGCGGTCACAGTCTCAGAATAAGGGGTCGGAGATAAGAAATTTCTTCACTCAAAGGGTTGTGAATCTTTGGAATTCTCTACCCCAGTGGGCTGTGGATGCTCAGTCGTTGAGTATATTCAAGACAGAGATCGATAGATTTTTGGATACTAATGCAATCAAGGGATATGGGGATAGTGCGGGAAGGTGGAGTTGAGGTAGAAGATCAGCCGTGATCTTATTGAATTGTGGAGCAGGCTTGAAGGGCTGAATGGCCAACTTCTCCCATTTCTTATGTACTTAATCAGGATACTAGTTGTGTGCTTTTTGGGGAAGAGAATTTAAACACCTTTTTTGTTTTGAAGCAATAGTGGTTCCTTTTATGATTAACTGAGCATTTGGCCAATGTTGTGTTTCTTGGTAGCATTAATTGAGCAGCCCCTTCTTAATTTCCCAAACTTTAAAAAAAAAAAATATCTTTTTAGCATTCTTTTCCATTGAAACTAGGATTAGCAGATAGGCAGCAACTGCGGCCAACAAAGTTGAAGTAGTTGCGCATGTGCAGTTTCAGTGTTGTTTGTTTGTTCGCTAACTGAAAAGAAAATATTGGCGCCATCACAAAGAAAACAATTCCAGAGGAGGGGAGGGGACAAATTATCGCTACTGCCAACCAGAGCCGCATCAGGAAGAGAAAATCTGTGCCAGCAAAACTCATCAAACTTATTAATTTTTCTTCTCCTTTCCCTTCACACTGAGCTCACTCCCCAAACAAATAAATCTTTGCAACCCTCCCCCCGTGAAATTATTGTACATTAATACTTCAAACCAACCCGTGATGATATTATACATTACTAAACCAACCCAGAGCTCCAGATTTATTTTATTATTATTATACATTAATAATTAAACCACCACAGATTTATGCGCAGAACACTTCTGCGCAGTTTCCGGTTCGTTGGCGGCAGTCCCCCTGTAGCAAATATGCACTGGTAGCCCAATTTCGATGACTGACTCAAATGATAGCACTAAACTTGGCAATTTTGTTGCTTTCGTTCCAACAGACCGTAAAAAGGGGCCGGAAAATACCAGCTCGGCAGCCGTTGGCTGAATCTGAAAGTCATTTCTTCGATGTAGCAGATGATTACGACCGTAGAAGTGAGCACAGTATTCAGAGCGAGAGAAGTGACGGTGGGCCCAGAGGACGCAGCTACAGCCGAGACTATAGCCCCGACAGAGGCTACGGCTGGGATGAAGAGCGTGGCAGGAGCTACGAGAGAGCACAGACCAGGGATCGTAGCTACAGTAGGGATCACAGCCGGGGGAGAATATACGATGAGGACCGAAGTCACGAGAGAGCCTATGAGCAAGGTGATCGTGGCCGGGGTAGAATATATGACGAGGACCGAGGCCACGAGAGAGCCTATGAGCAAGGTGATCGTGGCCGGGGTAGAATATATGATGAGGACCGAAGTCGCGAGAGAGCCTATGAGCAAGGTGATCGTGGCCGGGGTAGAATATACGATGAGGGCCGAGGTCACGAGAGAGCCTACGAGCATCATCGAGAGCCAGCAAGAGCTCCGAGCCGTGATCGACTCCGATCCAGGAGCCCGTCACCTGAATCCTCCTATTCTAATGATCGTGGGCTGCCAAAGCCGTACAAAGTTATGCTTGTTAAGAGCAAACCTAATGAAGGTGAGGATGAACCCACTTTCAATTAGTTTACATTGTTTTTTTGGGGGGGTGCCTAAATCTATTTAAAAGAACATTTGGAGAAGGATATTAAGAACTAATGTGTTCTGCCACTGGGTAAGAGAATACAGGCTTGTGCACATATTTCCCCAGATAAGATACTGAAACTGGCACTTAGTTTGAAGCTAAGCAAGTAGCAGTGCATGCAAAAAGCTGTTGAGGCTGGGGGTCAACTGGAAACTTCAAAACCTTGAGATTGCTAGATTTCTGTTAGGCAAGGGGTATTTAGGGTTACGGAACCAAGGCAGAAAAATAGAGTTAAGATACAGATCAGCCATGATCTAATTGGGGCTGAATGGCCTACTCCAGTTTCTAGGATATACATATCATTCTTGTGCCAGGCAACTAAGAGACAAATGCCAATTGTACAGGTTGTACCTCCTAAATTATCAAGTCACAAAAACGTGCACGGAGATGTGACATTTGTACCAAATTTTATATCCTTTGCCTTTTGAGTGCAAACTAAACATCATGTTTGTGTGTGAAAACTTGTACAAGAGCATGTTTCTAGAGATTTTTTTTCACTTTCGTTACAAATTTGGACAATTACTCTACATTTTGTACATTGTCTTTTTAATAATCCCTTAATCTTTTTAATATACTGATGTGTAAGCCTGGAGGTTCTTTGACAAATCCTTAGTCTTAATTTTCTGCTTTCTACCTTGCTCTTTGAAAACTTTAATAATAGAATAAACAACTTTAAACTTCAGCTAGGCAAAGCCCAATTATTCCTGAGTAGTGCCACTGTCTAAAGCAGGTATTCATGCTTGTAGTGGTCTGTTGCATGTGATCTGGAATGTGCTGCCTGAATGGGTGGTGGAAGCAGATTCAATAGTTACTTTCAAAAGGGAATTGGATAATACTTATATTTTAAAAAAAAATTGAAGTGCTATGGGGAAAGAGCGGGCGAGTGGGACTAGTTGGAAAGCTCTTTCAAAGAGATGGGCCAAATAGCAGCCTCCTTCTATGCTGTTTGATTCTGTGGACTGAGCACCAAAGTCCCCCAAGTCACAGTTGTGTTTTATAATGTCTGCTTTTGTGAGTTGAAGTATCTGATTCTCCAACAAGAAGTGAAAGTGATGGGTGAACGGGGTAGTGGGGCATCTTTTTTATACCATTGGTGCCAGCGGAAGTACAGGCAAATTATGAATTTGTGTTTCCCTTTTTCTATCTTCCTGTTCTGTGTGGTTGTGTGTGTTCCAATCTAGAAGGTGTGAGCAGGTTCCCTTTTCATGTGGGTGATGATGCATTTTGTTTTTCTTGCCTGAAAATGGTAATATACATAAACGCCTGAGCTAGTGGTGATGGAAGTGCAAAATACGATCTCGATTGCCCTGTTATTGGGAGGCAGTAGGGGAGATGCTTATCTACTGGGATGGGAAATCTAAGGGAAGGAGTCACCCTACACTGCTATTGTTCAGTTCCTAATTTCCAGTCATGGAGAGCGGCATTGGGTTTACAAACTTGGGAAGGGCTTGCTTATCCATCTGGGACAGGTGGATAGTTGGGCGAGGAGGAGGAAGATTGATTGTAATAAATGTTCCCCATAACAGTGTTGCAAAGTCGCTCCGTGTCTGCTTCAATCCCCTATAGAACAAGAAGGGCAATTAGATAATACAAGATCGAAGTATCCGTGCATTCAGCCTTTCAAAACTTTCACAAATTTTGTCCAATAGAATATGGCCTTCGATTGGGCAGCCAGATCTTCATCAAAGAGATGACTGGAATTGGCCTGGCAGCAAAGGATGGAAACTTAGAAGAAGGTGATATTGTCCTCAAGGTAAGTTTTATTTTTTAATTCTTTTGAAGAACGAGTGAATTTGCACTTTGCGGAATGGATTTTGATTCTGAATTGCATATAATTTTACAGCACATAAAACAGACCATTCAGCCCAACTGGTCCATGCCGGTGTTTATGCTCCATATGAGCCTCCTCCCAAGCTACTCTTTTTTTATTGCCTCCTAACAGCACAGAAGGAGGCCATTTGTCCGATAACGCTCCTGTGAAGCGCATTGGGGTGTTATTGCAGCGAGGGACGGGAACATATTTTACTCTTGTGCTGATTCTACTAGTCATCAGGATTGCGAGCCAGGTTAAATACAGTTAACTAGCACCATGCTTGAAAGATATTAGGGACAGCTGTCATAACACAAATTTGGTCAGAAATTAAGGCGCACATTTTACGAGGAGGCAAAAAACAGGCCTGTATTATTCGCTTAAAATGTTTTGTAAATAACTGGGAATTATTTCTGGGTTGTTCTGTCTAATGTGTAAATTTTGAATGGGACACTGTTGCAAAAATATATACTTAATTTCTACTCCTAATAACATGGCTTACAAAAATAAAGGGTCAAATTTTGCTGGAGCGGGGTATCTCACTGCAGCCCCGTTAGACTTTTTCCCCGCACCCTTCATCTCAATTTTTTTGCGCCGTAACTTGCTGGCAGTGTGAGCTGATAACGGGGCATCTGGGACCTCCGTGAACGACGGGACCAACAGTCTGTCTCCTTAACCAATGAGATTTCAGGATTGAGAAAGAAACACAGGAACAACGGAGAAGGTTATTGGGCGAATTCAAGTCAAATCAGGTACAGGAAGAGAAATAGAGGGAAGGAATGATTGGATTAAGAGAGAAAAAAGAGAGACCGAAAAGTAATAAATGAAATTTAAAATTTGACATTTAAAAAATCTCCTGAGTTTATTACTGGCAGGAATGAGACTCAGCAGTTTAAATTGTTCCCTTTCTGGGCTGGGGAGGTTGATTGCCATTGCATTAACAATCATCACATCGTTAACATGGTACATGCGCTGTTAATTACCAGACTTAACTTTCTGTGGCGAAGCAAGTTTAACTGGCAATTAATGTGCGAATCAAGCAAGTTCTTAAAAATAACGGGGAGGTTGAGGGCACGATACGGTTTGTGCGAAGGTAAATCAACCAGCAAGTTCTGGAAATTCGCAACTCGCGGCGTATCTCTCAATCCCCTGAACTCGTTGGCCAGTTTGCGCATTAATAAAGGCGTGCATCATTAACACACAGTTATTGTTCCAGCAAGATTTGGCCCTCTGCGTCTATCTAATTCATCAAAAAATGTTACGGTGGTCACGTGCACTTTCTTGTTGCTTCTACCCGAGTAGATCAATGGAACGGTGACTGAAAATATGTCTCTGGCGGATGCCCGAAAATTGATTGAAAGATCACGAGGGAAGCTTCAGCTTGTTGTCCAAAGAGATGCTAAACAAACATTGATCAGCATCCCGCCCATGGATGATAGTGACTCTGATCCTGAAGGTGAGGCAACTATATCTGTAGGCGTGGCACCAAGTCCCGTTTTCTCCCCATCACTGACTTACATTGGCTCCCAGTCCAGCAAAACCACGATTTTAAAATTTTCTTCCTTGTGTTTAAATCCCTCATGGCCTCGCCTCTCCCTATCTCTCTAACCTTCTTCAGCCCTACAACCCTCCAAGATCTCTACATTCCTCCAATTCTGGCCTCTTGCGCATCCCCCGATTTTAATCGCTCCACCATTGGCAGCCGTGCCTTCAGCTGCCTAAGCTCTGGAAATCCCTAAACCCCTCTGCCTCTCCCCTCCTCTTAAGACACTCCTTAAAGTCTACCTCTTTGACCAAGCTTTTGGTCATCTGTCCCACTAGCTCCTCATGTAGCACGGTGTCAGAATTTTGTTTGATAACGCTCCTATGAAGTGCCTTGGAAACGTTTTACTACGTTAACAGTGCTATATCAATGCAAGTTGTTGTTGTAGGTAGAAAGAACATTATTTTAAGTAACCAGTTGCGAATACTCCACCCCCTCAGGAGGCAGTCATACCTGTGCCAGCTCTCTCAGGGATATGAGGCAAAGGCAGGTACATGGAGTTAGGTCACAGATCAGCCATGATCTTGCTGAATGGCCTACTCCTGCTCCTATTTCTTTTACGTTATGTTCCAAATTTGTACTGTCTCCTTGGCATGCTTCCTAAAGTTAGGCGCCTGAAACTTGTCACCGTGTTCTAACTGTGGCCAAAGCGAGAGTGTAACATTACCTCTTTGTATTTTTTTGGCCCTTTGTGTACCTTTTTGTCTTTGTCTTCGATTGTTCTCCTGCCTTTCAATTTTTTTAATTCGTTCCTTGGATTGTTGTGGTCGCCTGTTTCCTACTCTTGCATTACCTACTTCCCTACTTAATTTCTTAGAACTTGATTCAGCTCGGCAGCTTTCTTTTGAACTAAAAATATACTGATCTAGAACGCAGTCCTGAAGACATTTTAGATATTTTTTTCCCCCTTCTTTACCATTTAATTACCTTTACCCAATCTATCGATGGTTATTGAAAGTCACCTATTACGGCTCTAGCAGTCATGCTTGGTGATCATTGGGACTTAACCCTCAAAAGTATTGTACAGAAAATACTTTTTAAATTCTTTTCAGGCTAATAGCCAAGATTCCCTTCAGTGATGAGCTGAACATCTGATTTTTTTTTCTGTGGGGTGGGAGAGTTAATATTCCAAAACACTAACTTTTTTTAAACTTCTGTTTGTCCAGTCAGCATAATGCATTTATAGTTCCTGTACATTATTTTTTTTCTAAGTGAAATATGATATGGGTGCTAGTTTGTGGACATGGAAATATAATTTCCTTAGATTTTTAGTGCAGCATTGTGGATGTAATGCATTCTCGTAAGTGTCGCGTTTCTATAGAAACGCTGTAGCCGTTAATCCAGGAAAGAAAGATTTGCTTGAAGTAGCTTACAGCAGTGCTTGTTAAATTGTAGGTGTCTGGAATAAATCTTTGTAAAATAGCCAGTTCAATTGCATACCATGCCCAAAACTAACATAGACTAGAAGCGTTCCAATTTTTTTTTTTTGTTTTTCATTCACTTGATCTTTACCACTAGTATGGTACAAAAAAAATCTAGCTGTTGAAATGACTTTGAGAGAAATTATTTTCTTTCCAAAAAGTTATGAAATTATCAGGAAATTTTTATTGGCATATGGTATGAAGTACACAATTACATAGAATGTACAGCACAGAAACAGCCCAATCAGCCCAACTGGTCCGTGCCAGTGTTTATGCTCTACAAGAGTCTCCTCCCACCCCTCTTCATCTCGCCCTATCAACATAGCCTTCTATTCCTTTCTCTATGTATTTATCTCGCTTCCCCTTAAATGCATCTAGGCTATTCGCCTCAACCATTCCTTATGGTAGTGAGTTCCACATTCTAACAACTCTCTGGGTAAAGAAGTTTCTCCTAACTTCCTTATTGGACTTATTACTGACTATCTTATATTTATGGCCCCTAGTTTTGACTCCCCCACAAGTGGAAACATCTTCTCTATATCTCCCCTATCAAACCCCTTCATAATTTTAAAGACCTCTGTTAGGTCACCTGTCAGTCTTCTCTTTTCTAGAGAAAAGAGCCCCAGCCTGTTCAGTCTTTCTACATTTCCCTAATTGACAGTAATGGGAGAGTTTCAAACTGAAAAATGGCACTTCAATCTTCAAAGGGTTAGGATGTGCAGAGTCTGAGTGCTGTTTAGGTTTATTTTTCCCCTCCCCGTCTTTGTTTCAAGTTCTCTGCTTCCTCCGCCAAACACAAGCACTGGAGATGGAATTGCACCAATTATCATGCTGCTATTTGAAGAGGCTCCTTTCTACATGATTCATTGTAAAATGGAGTGCTTTCCAAGTTGAACGCGTTTCCATGGGTTCTGTTGTTGCATCAACTCCAACTGTAATGTCATTTGAGTTTTGTTGTGTAGACTTTTCAGCATCTGTTTAATCAGGACGCCCAAGTAGAAAGTAATACGGCCCAATTATTTTAGATCATCTCTTTCTCATCTCATCTCTCTCTTCCCCCCCCCCCCCCCCCCTCCTCACCACCACCACCTCCTCTTTCCTCCCCCTCCCCCCCCCCCCCCCCCCCTTCATCCCC
The DNA here is from genome assembly GCA_030390025.1 of Squalus acanthias. Classification (NCBI taxonomy): domain Eukaryota; kingdom Metazoa; phylum Chordata; class Chondrichthyes; order Squaliformes; family Squalidae; genus Squalus; species Squalus acanthias. The sequence continues at coordinate 129,767,872 of CM059425.1, read as the reverse complement.
CAAACCACTGGGCCAAGCACAAAGCACAGATTTAAGTCTTGGGGGAGCCTGTTCCTGAGACACTGAAATCTTAAAAACAGTACCCTATATCCAACATTTATGACCCCAATTAGTCAGCATTTATTGTAACGTTTTATACACTTGAATTACATAGACTTTACACTACAGAAACAGGCCATTCGGCCCAACTGGTCTATGCCGGTGTTTATGCTCCACACAAGCCTCCTCCCACCCCTCTTCATCCCACCCTGTCAGCATATCCTTCTATTCCCTTCTCCCTTGTGTATTTATCTAGCTTCCCCTTAAATGAATCTCTACTATTTGCCTCAACTACTCCATGTGATAGCGAGTTGCACTCTGGGTAAAGAAGTTTCTCCTAAATTCCTTATAGGATTTATTAGTGACTATCTTCGATTGATGTCCTCTCTTTTTGGACTCCACCCCCCCCCCCCCCCCCCCCCCCCCACAAGTTGAAACATCTTCTCTATTTTACAGTGCCATTACGTAGGAACGTTGCTGGGTTTTTATATTCTGGAACTGTGCCCTCTGCAAGTGGTTAATGTTGAATTTGCTGGTACTTTAGATTAACCTGGTTTGTAGAGAAGCAGAATTTGGAGCCCTGGTGGATTAAGTTTCTGGATCCAGAGCCACTACTATGTCAGAGGAAAGTTTGTGAGAAGTCGCACAACACCAGGTTATAGTCCAACTGCTTTATTTGAAATCACAAGCTTTTGGAGCGCTGCTCCTTCGTCAGGTGAAGTGAAGAGATGCATATAGGCACAGCATATATAGTCAGAGAACACTGCCGGAGGATTACAGTTAATCTTTCTAACTGCCCTTTGTCACACCTCGGCAGAGAGATAATCATGGCAATCAAAGGTGTGGATAGTGTCCAAACAGGTCAGTCAGGAAAACATTACATCAAAGACGATGAGGTGGGGTCACAAGGGGTCAAATGTGGCAGATCTGGGGTCTGTATGGAAAACAAAAAACCTTTTTTGCTGGAAATCACAGCAGGTCTGGCCGCATCTGTGTAACCCCACCTGACGGAGAGTCATCCAGACTCGAGTCGTCGTTGGCTTGTTCTCTCTACACAGAGACTATATATCACCACCTGTGATTTCCAGCAAAAAAAAAGGTTTTTTGTTTTCCATACAGACCCCAGATCTGCCACATTTGACCCCTTGTGACCCCACCTCATTGTCTTTGATGTAATGTTTTCCTGACTGACCTGTTTGGACACCATCCACACCTTTGATTGCTGTGATTATCTCTCTGCCGAGGTGTAATAAAGGGCAGTTCGAAAGATTAACTGTAATCATCTGGCAGTGTTCTCTGACTATATATGCTGTGCCTATATGCATCTCTTCACTTCACCTGACGAAGGAGCAGCGCTCCGAAAGCTTGTGATTTCAAATAAAGCAGTTGGACTATAACCTGGTGGTGTGCGACTTCTCACATTTGTCCACCCCAGTCCAACACCGGCATCTCCACATCAGAGGAAAGTTTAGTAGACCCTAGCAGCGTAAAAACTCTTTGGCCTGCCCATGGCCAGAACAAGTGGCAGAATAAATTAGCCAGCGCCTATAGCAGCACAGGCCGAATTATGGTCTTGATGCTACCAGCGACCCTAGTGCTGCCTCTGGTGACCGCGCTGTATAAATAAATGCCGTACAAGAGCATAGGCAATCACTTTCCAACCAGCCTTCTGTTTGAGATTGTTATCATTGACTGTGTGCTTGCGTTGCCTTGAAATTTTAAAACAATGTGTATATATTTGAAAATTTTTGTATCTGTTTGTTTGGTTTAGATATTTCTGAAATTGATTCAAACCCCTCTTATTCGCCTCCTCTGGAAGATAGGAGATCGCCACATTCCGATGCTTCTTCACATTCTTCCGAAAGAATTGCGAACAAGAAAAGGTACTTTTTTTTTCCCGTCCACTCATAGAATTATAGAATGGCTACAGCACAGAAGCAGGCCATTCGGCCCGTTGAGCCTGTGCCGGCTCTCTGCAAGAGCACTTCAACTAGTCCCACTCCCCCGCCCTTTCCCTGTAGCCCTGCAAATTTTTTTCCTTCAAGTACTTGTCCAATTCCCTTTTTGAAAGCCACGATTGAATCTGCCTCCATCGCCCTTTCAGGCAGTTCATTCCAGATCCTAACTACTCGCTGCGTAAAGTTGTTTCTCATGTCGCCTTTGGTTCTTCTGCCAATCACCTTAAATCTGTGTCCTCTGGTTCTCGACCCTTCCGCCAATGGGAACAGTCTTTATCTACTCTGTCTAGACCCTTCATGACTTTGAACACCTCTATCAAATCTTCTCTCAACCTTCTCTGCTCAGGCGAACAACCGCAGCTTCTACAGTCTATCCAGGTAACTGAAGTCCCTCATCCCTGGAACCATTCTTGTAAATCTTTTCTGCACTCTCTCCAAGTCCTTCACATCCTTCCTAAAGTGCGGAGCCCAGAATTGGACACAATACTCCAGTTGAGGCCGAACCAGTGGTTTATAAAGGTTCATTATAACTTTCTTGATTTTGTACTCTATACCTCTATTTATGAAGTCTGGGATCCTGTATGCTTTTTTAACTGCTTTCTCAAACTGCCCTGCAACCTTCAACGAGTTGTGCGCACGTACCTCCAGGTCTCTCTGTTCATGCACCCCCTTTAGAATTGTACCCTTTAGTTTATATTGCCTCTCCTCGTTCTTCCTACCAAAATGTATCCCTTCGCACTTTTCTGCGTTAAATTTCATCTGCCACGTGTCCGCCCATTCCACCAGCCTATCTGTCCTCTTGAAGTCTATCACTGTCCTCCTCATTGTTCACTATACTTCCAAGTTTTGTGTCATCTGCAAATTTTGAAATTGTGCCCTGTACACCCAAGTTGATAGAGGAGGTACTAGAAAGCATGGCTATACTTTAAGTAGATAAATCATCAGGACTGGATGGGATGCATCCTAGGATGCTGAGGGAAGTAAAGGAGGAAATTGCTGAGGTATTGGTCATAATCTTCCAATCCTCCATCAATACGGGGGTGGTGCCAGAGGACTGGAGAATTGCAAATGTTTACACCCTTGTTCAAAAAAAAAAAGGGTGCAAGGATAAACCCAGCAACTACAGGCCGGTCAATTTAACCTCGGTAGTGGGGAAGCTTTTAGAAATGATAATCTGGGACAAAATTAACAGTCACTTGGACAAGTGTGGATTAATTAAGGAAAGCCAGCACGGATTTGTTAAAGGCAAATCGTGTTTAACTAACTTGATCGAGTTTTTTGATGAGGTAACAGAGAGGGTTGATGAGGGCAATACGGTTAATGTGGTGTACATGGAATTCCAAAAGGCGTTTGATAAAGTGCCACATAATAGGCTTGCCAGCAAAGTTGAAGCCCATGGAATAAAAGGGACAGTGGCAGCACCAATAGGAAATTGGCTAAGTGACAGGAAACAGAGTAGTGGTGAACGGTTGTGTTTCGGACTGGTGTTCCCCAGGGGTCGGTACTAGGACCACTGCTTTTCTTGATCTATATTAATGTCTTGGACTTGGGTGTACAGGTTATGATCTGGAATGCACTGCCTGAAAGGGTGGTGCGGGCAGATTCAATTGGGCCTTTCAAAAGGGAATTGGATAAGTACCTGAAGGAGGAAAATTTTGCAGGGCGGGGGAGTGGGACTAGCTGAAGTGCTCTTGCAGAGAGCCGGCACAGGCTTGACTTGGCCGAGTGGCCTCCTCCTGTGCTGTCACCATTCTAGGATATTATGATCTCTTTTACTGTTTGTGAGACGTTGCAATGTGCAAATTGGCTGCTGTACTCGCCAACATAACGATAGCGACTGCACTTCCTTTTTAAAAAAAAAAAGTAATTGATTGTGAAGCAATATGGAAGGCCCTCAGGATGTGAAAGGTGCGACGTAAATTCAGTTCTTCCTTCCTCGCTTCACAATACCAAAACTCCCATTTGTAATTGGTCATTTTAGATTGTTCTGTTTCTGCTCAGTTCTAAAGAGGAGCCCATCCATAGACTGGCAAGAATAGGAGCCATGCCCACTCCCTTCGCAGCGCGGACAGACCTACCTGCTGCTGTTCACTATGAGAAGGAAGAGCTGGATGAGGATGATTACAGAGGTAAGAGAATTGCCCTTCTTTTGAAGCTAGTTGGAGAGAGCTGTGTGTCTGTATTGTTTAAATGAGGTTGCCACTACAAAGCCAAGAGGACCCAAGAATATCTGGTTTCAGTAATATTTCTGGAGTAAGCTATATCAGTGTTACTTTTTTCAAATTTGCATGCATACAAAATCATTTTCAGTTTCAGTGGAGAGACTAGAGAAGCTGGGATTGTCCTCCTTGGAGCAGAGAAGGTTAAGGGGAAATTTAAGAGGTGTTAAAAATTGGGAGGGGTTTTGATAGAGTAAATAAGGAGAAACTGTTTCCAGTGGCAGAGGGGCAGTAACCAGAGGACACAGATTTAAGGTAATTGGCAAAAAAAAGGCAACATGAGGTGAATTTATTTTACGCAGCGAGTTGTTGTGATCTGGAATGCGCTGCCTGAAAGGTGGTGGGAGCAGATTCAATAGTAACTTTCAAAAGGGAATTGGATAAATACTTGAAGGGGGGGGAAAAATTGCAGGGCTATGAGGAAAGAGCAGTGAAGAGTGGGACTAATTGGATAGCTCTTTCCAAGAGCCATCACAGGCACAATGAGCTGAATGGCCTCCTTCTATGCTGTATGATTTTTAACCGCTCGGTTGGTCAGCTGTTCAAATTGCTAGCACCTTATTTGACAGACTGGCTGTGTTTTTAAGTCGTTCAGTTTTTTTTAGTACTATTGTATTTCTGTTTGAGAATTCGGATAATGTGGGTTTCTACCACGGCTTGGTCTGTGAAACAAAATCTCAAAATCATAACCCACAAAAAATAAAAAGGCTGCTCTTGGACATTACTATTGTAACAAGCTTCTGGCTATTGTGCCAATTAATTAATTATGTTGTCAAGTTCACTTGTGATAGTAAAGCATGTGCACAAATGCCTGCTATATATGTTTTGCATAAGTTAACGCTTTGACTAGAGAAACCAGTTCACTTGCTAGCACAAAAATTTGTGGCAGCTTCCTTATTGGCTGTCCACAGTGGCTCAGTGGGTAGCACTCTTGCCTATGCGAAGGGTTCAAGTCCCACTCCAGAGACCTGAGCGCTCAATCTAGGCTGACAGTCCCAGTGCCGCACTGTCGGAGGTGTCGTCTTTCAGATGAGCTGTTAAACCCAGGCCCTGTCTGCCCCCTCAAGTGGATGTAAGAGATCACAAGGCCACTATTCGAAGAGGAGCAAGGGAGTTCTCCCTGGTGTCCTGGGTCAACATTTATCTCTCAATCTACGTGGCTTAAAATATCTGGTTGTTAATATCGATTGCTATTTGTGGGATCTTGCTGTGTGCCAATTGGCTGCTGCGTTTCCTGTACATCCTTCCCACCCACTCTTCCATCGTCTCCTAATCCCCTCTATCTTGCTACTTCTGTCTCCACCTCTAAAACAAGCTTTGAAAACCTGGACCCCTGGTACTTGTTTTTAATCATTTGAACAAATGCTTTTATATTTTTTGTATGTAATGTGCCTGCCTTTCTCCAATCTTTTCTTCAACAGTCTCCAAAGTAGAAGAACCAGTGGTGAGGGCTCCAAAGAAATTTCTACGGCCTAGTCCAGAAGATGAAGAAATCTTTGGGTAAGTCAAGATATCATGGGGAACTGATATGGTAGCTAGAGAGAAACTATTTCCGCTGATTGGGAAGTCTAGGGCTAGGGAACATAGTCTAAAAATTAGAGCCAGGCTTTTCAGGAGTGAAGTTAGGAAACACTTCTACACGCAAAGGGTGGTAGAAGTTTGGAACTCTTTTCCGCAAACGGCAATTGATGCTGGGTCAGTTGTTAATTTTAAATCTGAGACTGAGATTTCTGTTAACCAAAGGTATTAAGGGAAAAGGAGCAAAAGCGAGTATATGGAGTTAGATCACAGATCAGCCATGATCTCATTGAATGGCGGAACAGGCTCGAGGGGCTAAATGGCCTGCTCCTGTTCCTGTGTTCTTAAGTGTTGCAAAGAAAACCAATAATTTCCTTTTAATCTTAATAGAGCCTGTGGGGTGAGCTGTGATCTAGAATATCACTGAATAGAAACATAGGAGTTTAAATAGGGCTAGAAAACACATTCCATATTCATGGTTACTTACTGTATTGTTGGTTATTTCTTCAAGGTAACAACTTGCATTTCTCTAGCTCTTTTAACATAGTAAAACGTCCCAAGGCGCTTCACAGGAGTGATTTATCAAACAAAATTTGGCACCGAGCCACATAAGGAGATATTAGGACAGGTGACCAAAAGCTTGGTCAAAGAGGTAGGTTTTAAGGAGCGTCTTAAAGGAGGAAAGAGAGCTGGAGTGGTTTAGGGAGGGAATTCTAGAGCTTAGGGCCTAGGCAGCTGAAGGCACGGCCACCAATGGTGGAGCAATGAAAATCGGGGATGCACAAGAGGCCAGAATTAGAGGAGCGCAGAGATCTGAGGGTTGTGGGGCTGGAGGAGGTTACAGAGATGGGGAGGGTAATGTAAAACTTGGAGCATTTGAAAATCGAATGTTTTTTTTTGTTGCTGAATGATGCCGTTAAGATGAGCATTGCTTATAATGACAAATCACTAAATCTCAAGCGATTTCACAAGTCACCATATTCAATGGGAGTTTATTAGTACACAGAACCACTTCAACCAAGTGGGGGGAAAACAGGGTATCTGGATAGTAACCAAGTGTTATAGAATCATAGAATATCATAGCACAGAGACAGCCATTTGGCCCGTTGTCTGTCCCGGCTCTTTGAAAGAGCTGTTCAATTTAGGCCCACATCCCAGTTCTTTCCCCATAACCCTGCAAATTAGTCCTCTTCAACTACATGTCCAATTGCCTTTTGAAAGTTTCTATGGAATCTGATTCCACCACCCTTTCAGGTAGTGCATTCCAGTTCTTAACAATTCCAGCCCTACAACCTTTCGAGATCTCTGAGCTACTCTAATTCTGACTTTTGCGCATCCCAATTTTCATTGCTCCACCATTGGCAGCTGCCCAGGCCCCAAGCTCTGGAGTTCTCTCCCTAAACCACTCCATGTCTCTCTTTTCTACCCCCCCTTTTTAAGCTGCACCTTTAAAGCCTAGCTCTTGGACGAAGCTTTTAATCACTTGTCCTAATATCTCCTTCTGTGGCTCACTGTCACATTTTGTTTGATATCGTTCCAGTGAAGCGGCTTGGGATGTTTTACTACGTTAAAGGTGCTATATAAATGCACGTTGTTGGTTGTTGTATGGAAAGGTTTAAGAAGCTTAAGATAAAGACCTCCTAGGTTATGATCATCTGGATCCAAGGTGATGGAGTTGGTTGAGCTAATTGAATATCATTTGTTCCTACTTGCGGGGGAGACCAAAACTAGGGGTCATAAATACAAGATAGTCGTCAATAAATCCAATTGGGAATTCAGGAGAAACTTCTTTTAACCAGAGTGGTGAGAATGTGGAACTCACTACCATGGAGTGGTTGAGGTGAATGGCATACATGCACTTAAGGAGAAGCTAAATAAACACTTAAGGGAGAAAGGAATAGAGGATATGCTGATAGTTAGATGAAGTCAGGTGGGAGGAGGCTCGTGTGGAGCATGGGCCAGTCAGGCTGAATGGCCTGTTTTTGTGCTGTACATTCTATGTAATCTCTTTCAAAGCTCATTTAAATTCAGTAACCTCCACAACTGATGAACAGACCTTGCATGCGTCTGTTATTTAACTGTGTGTAAATGGAGTTCATCGCAGTTTACAATGTTTATTTGCCCTGATCCTATTGCTTTTGAAGGATGAAGCTGGATAAAGTAGCTGAATTAAAAATGTCATCTGACCACTTTTTTGTTTTAGTGAATTGCATAACTCTGGAGACTGCCTCTTACTTCCTCCCCCACCCACCCTTCCAAAAACAAACTCTGCTAAATCTTATGAGTTAGAAGATACAATGCAGCATATTGTTGCCTGATTAGTATCGGTTAGTTCTGCCTATTTCCGATCGGTTTTGCCTCTGACATCTCTAATCATTGCTAAATGGACATCTGGCCTCTGCTTCCGACAACAAACTATCTGTTTATTGCAGCAACACAAGGGATATTGTCTGATGGGTCCCAAGCATTTTCCAGTCTGGATTGACCATAATGGGCAGTTCTCGATCGTTCTATTTCAGCAACACACATTGGCACGAAAATTAGTCTGATTTTGCATTTTGGACACCAACGGGTGCAGGGGAATGAAGGCGGACAGTATAACAATACTATGTACAAAGGTTTTTGAGTTTGGTGTGCAAGTGTTGAGGAATGCGTAATAGCCTTGAAGCTAATTCCGTGCACCATTTAATATTTGTTTTTCGTTGAAAATGCTTTCATGTATTTTCTGCAAGCTGCATAGCGTTGTGATGTGGGGTGTTTCCTGTTTTTAGTCTGGCTGCAACAACATGGCTTTGGAAGATATATTTTTGGCAGCTGAAATGTACTGCTGTCAAGGTCTTGACATGTCAGTTTATATCTTGGGCACTTCAATTGTAGCTAGTCCATTGTGGTTTTTTTTGGTGAAGGGCTAAGGTTGCCAACTCTGGACATATTCCTGGAGGTTTTATTTCATGACCAGTGGGGGCGCGCCCCCCCCCCCCCCCCATTGGTTGCCCGACATGTCCACCCTTGTGGCACCCTGCCTTCCCATCACTTCTTTTGGTCTTTCCCGTCAGCATGGAGGAAGGACTAATGACACGTGTTTTGTAAGACCTAATTTGCTGCAGCATTACCTGTGCATATACAGGAAGAGTTCCCTAGGCTATATCCAGACTATTCTTCATCCAACATGCCTACAAACTTGCAGTTGGTATGCATTTGCTCCCATGTTTGGCCACATTGAATAACTCAAAAATTACCACTTGAGTGCCACTGGAAAGGCTGGTGTTTTGTTCATCAAAAAGCTTTAGGGAGAGCTTTAGCTTGCCCCAAATGTTAATCCTCCAGGGTTTAACTTGAGGTGGGAGACCCTTTGTCAGAACTGGGAATGTTAACCCAACTTCTCTCTTTCAGTTACAAACATTCCTGCTGTGCATTTCCAGCACTTTTGTTTCTAGAACAGCAATAATGTAACGTAGGCCTAACAAAGTATCTCACTCAGAAGTTTACATAGGAACAGGAGGAGGCCATTCAGCCCCTCAAGCCTGTTCTGCCATTCAGTTGGATAATGGCTGATCTGTATCTTGACTCTATCTACCCACCTTGGTTCCATATCTCTTTATACCCCTTACCTAACAAAAATCTATCCTTCTCAATTTTGAAATTTTCAATTGATATCCAGCTTCCACAGCTTTTTGGGGGGGGGGAGAGTTCCAAATTTCCACTACCCTTTGTGTGAAGAAGTGCTTCCTGATATCGCCTCTGAACGGCCTATCTCTAACATTAAGGTTCTGCCTCCCTTGTTCTGGACTCCGCCCCCCCCCCCACCCCCAAACCCAGAGGAAATAGTTTCTCTCTATCTACCCCTATCAACTCCTTTTAATCATCTTAAAAACTTCCTCACTTACATATGCAGTGTTTGGTGCCATGACGCGCATTAAAATTCAATATACTAGTGTTGAAAATGCATTTTCTGACCTTGTTTTGGATAGCCGAACTCTAGTTCTCTGGTACTTTTGTGACTAGCGTGTTCTGTTTTCTGCAGCCCTGATACAAAAATGGTGCAGTTCAAGAAAGGCGAGAGTGTTGGCCTCCGGCTAGCTGGCGGTAATGATGTAGGGATCTTCGTGGCGGGAGTTCAAGATGGAAGTCCTGCTGAGAATGAAGGGCTTGAGGAAGGAGATCAGCTTCTTAAGGTAAAGGACCAGCCACTCTGCTTCCACCTGTAAACTTGCCTCGGTACAAACTTGCATTCGAGATTTACGCACGCAGAAACAATGACTGACAGGAAAAGACTCTCTGGTCCATCCAGCTTGTCCCGCACAATTGTGCATCACAATATATACACTTCCCACCCCACCCAAAAACCATCAACTGGGAGAGGCAAAAAAAAGGCTTAAAAACCCAGGCCAATTTGGAGACAAGAATCTGGGAAATTTGAAGGCTTCAGGGCTGTGAAATGAACCAAAGTTGACTTGAGAATAATTGGTTTTAAATTAAACAGAAAATAATGGAACATATGGGAATGTAAAGGTTGTAATGGGAATGAGTGGATTGGTTCAAGAGTAGCACATCAAGTTGTTTTCAGCTTGTCTTTTCCAGTGCTGTACGATCCACTGTACTCCTAGCCTGTTAAGTGTGTAACTAGTATTTTTATTACAATAGTGTCTTTCAAAAATTGGAGCAACTTGTACAGAAATGTGATTTCTGTTGCAGATTTTATTGTAAGATCAAGCATGTTGTGGTTGTAATATTAAATGTGACTCACACCTGTGTCCCTATACCCTTTTTGTATCACTGGTAGAAGCCAAGATTGTACCCTGTGAATCTCCATATAGCAAATTCACATCTATTTCCCCCACAAGGTGGAAGAATCCTCCTGAGCTCCTGATGTTGATCGCATCATAATTATTTTGCACATCATGGAATCCTGGACAGCTTGTTTCAACTGTTAGATTAAGAACTACGTTAAATAGTGCAAGTTTGGTTTGGTTTGTCTGTGAAAGATGCTAAAGCATTAGGCTTGGTTGTAAAGGTAGTGTTCTCGAGCTCCCCATTGCGCAAATGTTGCAGCGACGGTTTTAATCCAACCTGCCCAGCACACCTGAAGGATGAAGTGCCTGGGGAAGCGTGTCCCCAGCGCAGAGTGGTGCCTGGGGAAGCCTGTCCCCAGCACGGAGTGGCGCCTGGGGAAGCGTGTCCCCAGCGCAGAGTGGTGCCTGGGGAAGCGTGTCCCCAGCGCAGAGTGGCGTAGGGAGAAGAATCAGCAAAATTAGTACTTAATGTGAAGGATTTTGATTGGGAGATTAGATGGGGATAAACTGTTCCCAGTGGCAGGAGGGGTGGTAACCAGAGAACACAGGTTTAAGAAAACTGGCAAAAGAACCAGAGGGGAGAGAAGGAGAATTTTTTTTTACGCAGCGACTTATGATGATCTGGAATGCACTGCCTGAAGGTGGCAGATTCAATAATAACTTTCAAAAAGGAATTGGATATATGCTTGAAAAAAGAGAAATTTGCATGGCTATATAGGGAAAGAGCAGGGGAGTGGGACTAATTGGATAGGTCTTTCAAAGATCAGGCACAATGGGCCAAATGTCATCCTCCTGTGCTGCGAGATTCGATGAGTACCAGACTAGAAGGTGTTTGAAGGGTTGAATTCAATCTGAAGGATTTGTCGGCCATGTCGATGCTTGTTTGATGCAGCTTATTTTTTATAACTTGGTTTCTTTGCAGCGAACAATCCTATAAATTTTAGATGGGTGATCTTCTTTGTTGTATATTCCACTAGGTAAATTCCATGGATTTCCGTAGTATTGTGCGTGAAGAAGCTGTTCTCTACCTTTTAGAAGTCCCGAAAGGTGAAGATGTGACCATCCTCGCTCAGAGCAAATATGATGGTATGTAATCTAGGCCATGACACTTACTGAAAGCTGTACTGACTTGCTAAAGGAAGGCGGGACAGAAAAAGCAAAACTTACCTTTTATTTGGATGGGAGTATTCAGTCAGGGTTTCTTTTCCATGTCAGCTTGGCTCGGTGAATAGCGCACTCGCACACCTCTGAGTCAGAAGGTTGTGCAGTCAAGCCCCACTCGAGAATGGAGCACGTAATCTAGCCTGATATTTCAGTGCTGTATTGTCTGAGGTGCATCCTTTGGAAGAGATTTCTAAAAATCCATTCATGGGATGTGGGCATCGCTGGCAAGGCCACCGCCTTGAACCACTGCAGTCTGTGTGGTGAAGGTACTTCCACAGTGCTGTTGGGGAGGGAGTTCCAGGATTTTGACCCAGCGACGATGAAGGATCGGCGATATATTTCCAAGTCAGGATGGTGTGTGACTTGGAGGGGAACTTGGAGGTGATGGTGTTCCCATGCACCTGCTGTCCTTGTCCTTCTAGGTGGTAGAGTTCGTGGGTTTGGGAGGTGCTGTCGAAGAAGCTTTGCCGAGTTTCTGCAGTGCATCTTGTAGATGGTACACACTGCAGACATGGTGCGCTGGTGGTGGAGGGAGTGAATATTTAAGGTGGTGGATGGGGTGCCAATCAAGTGGGCTGCTTTATCCTGGATGGTGTTGAGTTTCTTGAGCATTGTTGGAGCTGCACTCATCCGGACACGTGGAGAGTATTCCATCACACTCCTGACTTGTGCCTTTGTTAAACTGATGCCCCCCCTACCCCCTCGGGTGGATGTAAAAGATGCCGTGGCAAAGAGCAGGGGAAATTCTCCTGATGTCCTGGCCATCACTTATCGTTCAGCCAACACTGCTTAAAATAAAACCAGGTTATTTATCTGTTGCTGGTTGTGGGACCTTGTCTGCAGATGTACTGTTGCATTTCCCTACATAACCATGACTACACTTCAAAAGTAATTCATTGGTTATGAAGTGCTCTGGGATGTCTTGAGGATGTGAAAGGCACTCTATAAATGAGGTGGTTTTTCTTTTTAGTGTTTTGTTAAGTATTAACCTTCATGTGAACAATTTGAAAAAAAATTCCCTTCCGTCGACAATAGTGAATTTTATTTCTTTTTTGAACGACTCTCGGATTTTTCATACACTAGTAAATAAGTAACTGACAATTGGAAGGCTAATGATACAGCACAGAAGGCAGCCATCCTGCCTGTGCCAGCTCTTTGAAAGAGCTCTCCAATTAGTCCCACTCCCCTGCTCTGGATGGTCTTGATCATGGACAGTAGTACGCAGGTGCACTCCCAGGATGTCCATTGGCTTTATATTTGTGGTACTCATAATTGTGTTCGAGAGGCTACTTGCAACCCACCATCCGTTCACCTGTGGCCCTCAGCAGAATTGCTGTTCTGTTTCTGGTCCACTGTCCACACCTCCTCAGCTCCTGGGATGTTTTTGGAACCCCCAAAAAAGTTGAGATTGGAATTGTCGCACTCAAAAACTGAAGTACAATATGGACACTTAATCCTAGACATGCTGTACCTTATTTAAAATAACCCCCCCAAAAAATGCTGGAAATACTCAGCAGGTCAGACAGCATCTGTGGAGAGAGAAACGGAGTTAACATTTTAGGGCGATGACCTTTCATCAGAATGTTCTGAAGAGTTATTGATCTGAAACGTAGGGGGTGATTTTAACTTAACTCGGCGGACGGGAATCCCACGGGATCGGGTGGCACACCGGTTTTACATCCCGCCCGATATTACTCTCCATTGACGTCAATGGAGAGTAAAAATCGGACGGGGTGCAATATTCCCTATATGCTGCGCAGTCGTGCAGCTCTCTGCCGGTCCCGCGCAGCCCGAGACCAGCTTTTTCAATGTTAAGTTTCGTGCATGTGCGAAACTGAATGGGCTTATGCGGCCCCTTAAAGGGGCCACGCACCAAAAATAAACTACGGGGAACATTGGCGGGGTGTAAAGCTAGCCCTGCACCCGATCCCGTCAATTTGCCGATGGGCGGGTTAGGTTAAAATTGTCCCCGCCCGTTAACTCTGTTTCTCCCTCGCCACAGATGCTGCCTGACCTGCTGAGTGTTTTCCAGCACTTTTTGATTCTATTTCAGATTTCCTGCATCTGCAGTATTTTGCTTTTGTACTTTAAAAAAAAATCTGCATCATTGCATGAAGTGGAATTCTCACACTGTTGAATATTTAGAAACTGCTGGGAGGTGTGGGGAATTCCAGGCTGCCTGACATCTTTTTTTTTTAAAAACCTCTAGATACTAGCTCTAAAACTGACCCTAATATAACAATAGTAAAATCACTCCGAATTCAGGAATCGCCATATTGCCTTAATAAAGTTATATTAAAAATAATTTGTGTTTTTATTTTTTTAAATCCCCTTGCAATATCTTCCAAATTTCTCAATCTGTCCCTGTGTATTTTATTTTAACTTGAAACATCCTATTAATTTTTATGTAACTTTTTTTTAAATTTTACATATCTGCTCATTTTTCGGATGTCTCTGTTCATTCTGGAAGTCTACTGCTCAAAAATTTGCCTCCAATTGAAAATTGTCTCCAAAGGCACACTTTTATATAAAAAAAAAATTTGAACTGGTCAATGTTCAAGAGTGCAAAGATTAATTATGTCTTGCTATCAACGTAACTATCATCTGCCTAACATCAATGATTGATGGAAAATGATGGAGCGAATCTTTGGGAGCAAACTGCCGGAGAATCTAATAACAGCCAATAGGACGAGAGAGAGAGATCAACTTGATGATCCTCCATTTTTGAGGAAGCGACATCTCAAAAGTGGGCAGTACAAAACCATATGATGCGATGTACCTGTATTTCCAAAAATTCTTCAAAGTTCCACATTGAAGGCACTGGAAACTCCAAGATAAAACCTGGCTGTGGGTGAGGGGATTGTCCAGCAGCATCATATGGTATCTGCACACGTGTACATGGTCATTATTTTGTTGGGCAATTATCTGTACCCTTTATTGTATTGCAACTGTAAATAAAGTTAACAACTGAAGGTGGTAAAACCCAACCATTCACTTAGAAATGCATCCTATCTTTTTTTCTCCCTGCCAGTGTACAAAGATATTATCAACTCTGGCCGTGGTGATTCGTTCTTCATTAGGACACACTTTGAGTACGAGAAAGAGAGTCCGCAAAGCTTGAATTTCACCCGAGGGGAAGTCTTCAAGGTTTTGGACACTCTATATAACGGCAAACTGGGAAACTGGTTAGCAGTAAGAATTGGTCCCGACAACATCAAACAACTAGAGAAGGGAATCATTCCGAACAAAAGCAGGTAAATTCTGAAGTGTAATGTTAAGTGTCAGCACCTCCCTTGTAAAAAAAACAAACAAACATAAATAGGAACAGGAGTAGGTCACAATGCCCCTCGACCCTGCTCCGCCAATCAATACGATAATCGCTGAACTTGATCAACTCCACTTTCCCCTCTTATCCCCATATCCCTTGATTCCCTTAGTACCCAAAAATCTATCGATCTCTGTCTTAAATATACTCAACGACTGAGCATCCACAGCCCTCTGGGTTAGAGAATTCCAAAGATTCACAACCCTCTGAGTGAAGAAATTTCTCCTCATCTCAGTCCTAAATGGCTGACCCCTTATCCGGAGACACTGACCCCTAGTTCTAGACTCCCCAGCCAGCGGCTTTTTTCCTATGCTTCAGGACACAAGGTTCGGAGGGGCTGAAAAGCTAGAGAACCGTTGGGTGTTTGAGATTTACAATGGTCCGCCTCATTCACAAATATATTATTTGCTATTTTATATAAATATCAATTCAGAATTGAGTATCTTGTCCCTATATAAATGCAAGTTGTTGTGTGCCTTTTTGTTTTGAGGTTAAAATAGGTTTTTGTAGCATTTTCTTTTTAAAAGACCACAGATCAGTCTGAATGCTGCACATCTTGAGTTAGTGTATTTGTTTTTATTGTGCAGTCGTCCACAACGTGCTTCACAGGAGTGTTATCAGACAAAATTTGACACCAATCCACGTAAGGGGATATTGGGACAGGTGACGGTCAAAGATGTGGGTTTTCAGGAGTGTCTTCATGGAGGTAGAGAGGCTGAGAGGTTTAAGGAGGGAATTCCAGAGCTTGGGGCCTTGGCAGTTGAAGGCACGGCCGCCGAAGGTGAAGCGATTAAAATCGGAGATTCACAAGAGGCCAGAACTGGAAGAGCGCGGAGATCTTGCAGGGTTGTAGGGCTGGAGGAAGTTATAGAGAGAGGTACAATAAAAGTTGAATGTTTAGATTCTTTGATCCATCGCTATATCTGTTTAAAGGTTAATATTTGAAACTTTTTAGTGCAGGAGGTTCTATTAATGTTTGCAGAGCTAAAAATATTGATTCCTGGCAAAAAGGTGGGAATGGTTCTATGATATTGAAGGTGCAGCTTTCTGGTCGGTACCCTGCACTTGGCCTCAAGTTAATCTTGTTTTAAATTGAAGGGCGGTGACCGTACCAGTTAAGAATTTCACCGGTCTGTGGATTTTATGAACTAATAATATATCTTTGTGTACCTGAAACTAATATCCGGTCAGAGCTGAGCAGATGTCCAATGTGCAGAATGTCCAGAGAGCGACTTCAAGCGACCGTGGGGACTTCTGGAGGTCACGGGGTCAGAGGGCAGCAATGAAGAAGAATCTTCGAAAGAGTCGCGAGGACCTCACGGCCATACCAGTTGGCACTAAGTTCCCAGCGTACGAAAGGGTTGTTCTTCGGGAAGGTAAGAGAACTTTTTGTATGATCTGCATATTTTCTTTTTGTGTGAATTTCCCCCCCTCCCCCACCTAAATTAGATTTAAAGAGAAATAAGCTGTGAGCAAATAATGTGCTTTTTAGGTCAAAAATAGATCATTTTGGTTTTAATCAGAAATATAGTTTGAGGAATAAAAGTAAAGTAGTATAAATAAATATACCAACCTCAGAAAATATAATGCTAAGTGTGCACCATTGGCCGCAGTCTCTGCACCTCCTCCTGTACTTCATTCAAACAAAGAAAAGCAAGACTTGAATTTATATAACGCCTTTCACAACCTTAGGAGATCCCAAAGCATTTTACAGCCAACTAAGTACTTTTTTTAAGTGTAGTCACTGTTGTAATGTAGGAAACGGGGCAGCCAATTTGCGCACAGCAAGGTCCCACAGACAGCAATGTGATCCTGTCCAGATCATCTGTTTTAGTGATGTTGATTGAGGGATAAATGTTGGTCAGGACACTGGTGAGAAAAAGGGGGAGGAGCTTGTTTGGGCCAACTGGTGTGACTCAGTGGGTAGCGCGCTCCCCTCCGGTTGCCCACAGGGTCCTCGCTGCTCGGGGATCACATCGGGTAAGCAGGTCGGGAGACCATGGAATCATCTCATTACTTGACAGCTGCAAATGTGCTATAAAAGCTCCCATCTCACATCTGTTCACTTGCCAAGCTCAGAAGCTGTTGCTTACTGCATTTGGAAGACCGATTGAGCTTTATGCAGGTTGCAAGTGTTTGGAGCAAACTCTCTATTCAGTGTCACCTCATTGGAACAACCTCTCTCGCCACTGACATCGCTTCTGTCATCTCAAGTTCACCTGCCATCGATTACATCAGCGTCGGTGCCCTTGAAATTATCTCGCCTTGGTCCTCAGAATCCCACCACCATCAGCCCCAGCACCACCAACAACACCACCAACATTCTCCGCACTCAACTAACGCTACACAGGGCATCAGCACCCGACCACATTGCTGCCAGGGATGGCCTCACCATGGCCAGATTTACTTCACTTGACGCTGTACACCCTGGCTGCCACATGATGCGCCAGGTTGGTACCACCCCACACCAACACCATAAAGCATCCCTACAATACTCCAGCCATTCCTTTCACACTCATCACCATTGCAGGTGGTACAGTTATGTCTCACCATTCACCTGTAATTCACTAAGCCACTTCCAAAGGCGCGCACAGATCTGTCCAAGAACACAAAGTGTTGAAAATAAAAGTTTCAATGTTTGACAGCACATTAACAGAAACTTTACATGAACATTGCATAAAACACACAAGTGCCTACCCTTGTGTGTTAGTTGGTATGATTGCACGAGGATGAGGGTAAGTGTGAGGGGTGGCTAGTGAGATGGGGAAGTGATAATG
Source organism: Squalus acanthias (assembly GCA_030390025.1). NCBI lineage: Eukaryota > Metazoa > Chordata > Chondrichthyes > Squaliformes > Squalidae > Squalus > Squalus acanthias. Next base: position 129,750,079 of record CM059425.1, on the reverse strand, counting down.
TAGATAGAGCGGGATGGGTGGAGGTGCAAGGTAAGTTGGTGTGAGTAAGGATGTGCAGGAGTAGGATAGGGAAGGCAGAGTGATGAGTGGCACAGCAGGATGAGGCTGAGTGTGGCTTTGTACTAACGTTTCGTGATCTAATGAGATAATTGAAAGGTTTGTACCACTGCAGCCTGGTCCTCCTGACGACATCCCTGCTTGTGTCCTCCTGTGCAACCAGGCTGCGTTGGTCTCCTGGGGAGGTCTCTTCCGCCCATTGGAAGGGAAGAGAGCCTCCCTGTGTGCTGTGACTCCCTCCACAAGCATATGGAGGGAATCATGGGAGAGCCTGGGTGCAGTTGTGCATCCCTGTGCAGTGTTTGCAGCACCTCAGCGCTGTAGAACACTGACAGCACAACTGTCCAAAAGTAAATTTGCGCATGGTGCCTTTAAGGAAACCAGGCTGATGACGCGTCATCAAATGACGTCATCCGACCCACTTCCTTCAATTGGGCGGCAAACGTGCTGGGCAGGTTTAACAAGCCCAATCAACGTAAAATCATTCTACAGAGCGGGCTGGAGCTAGCAGCGGGGTCGGGACCCGCCACAGACGTTGCCCGCCATGGACCCGCCAAGGTAGGGGAAATCGCGGCCTACACTTCAAAAGTACTTAATTGGTTGTAAAGAGCTTAGGGATGTCCTGAGGTCATGAAAGGCGCTGTAGAAATGCAAGTCTTTCTGTACGTGGTGAATATTAACCTTTTATTTGAGAGAGAATTGTTGCCAAGGGGCACTATTTTAAGTAGTTCTGGATGCTCTACCAATGCACTTGCTACCCATTTACATCCTTTTTCTATTTTAGCTGGCTTTAAGAGGCCTGTGGTGCTCTTTGGGCCCATCGCTGATGTAGCTACAGAGAAGCTGGCAACAGAATTACCCGCGTGCTACAAAAGTGCCAGTAAGTAAATTATTCACACCAATGTATTTGACAGTAGTCTGTGCATGTCTTGACGATGTGTTCATAGAGAAGTCAAAACAACTCGATTGTAAATTAATTATTTTAGAAACCGAACCCAGGGATGCAGGTGCAGAGAAGTCTACTGGTGTAGTTCGATTGAACACGGTCAGACAGATCATTGAAGAGGTAAGAATAATTATTTGGGCAGCAACTTGCATTTATAGATTGCCTTTAATGTAGTAAAATGTCCCATGGCGCTTCACAGCAGCGTAATCAGCATAAAATTTGATACCGAGCCACATGAGATATTAGGAGAGGCCAAAGAGTTTTAAGGAGTGTCTTAAAGGAGGAGAGAGAGGCAGCATGGTGAGGAGACGGGAAGGGGGGGGGGGCACTTAGTTTGAATGGAAGGGAGGCTTGCACTTTCCAGCTTCCTATGACTTCTATTTCTTTTGACACTGCTGGGTTAGGTTGTAAGGAGTGGGTATTTTGACCGGCTTGTTTGGGATGGTTTTCATTGGCTGTTTTCTGTCAGATATTGAGGTCCTGCTTTAGGCCAACATCGAGACTTGTGTCTCCTCTTAGAATCTCGCAAAAATCCAGGGGGGAGAATTTTTTTATGCAGCGAATTGTTGTGATCTGGAATGCACTGCCTGAAAGGGCGGCGGAAGCAGATTCAATAATAACTTTCAAAAGGGAATTGGATAAATACTTGAAAACGAGAAATTTGCAGAGCTATGAGGAAAGAGCAGGGGGACTGGGACTAACTGGATAGCTCTTTCAAAGAGCCGGCACAGGTATGATGGGCCGAATGGCCTCCTCCTGTGCTACGATACACCCCTCCCCCAAACTGGTTGTACAATGTAATTGGGGGGCCGGAAGAGATGGTGGAAGAAGTGTTGCCCACCTGACCGCCCCACTACCCACCCCTGGGGTGCAATTTCTCCTGCCAAGTTGAGAGAGGTGGAAACCCGGTGGATATGGGTCCTGCCCCAAATCGTGGCCCCCCCCCCCCCCCCCCTGCTGGAATCTTGCCGCAATTGCGCCCGCTTCCCCCGCAAGATTTTGGACTTTTATAATAACGTTACTTCACATTTGAGATTGTAATTTTAGACACCAAAAGTAAACTGTTCATCATTCGCTTTGCAAAGAATAGTCTAATCGCACAAAGGGTAGTGGAAATCTGAGACTCTCTCCCTCAAAAAGCTGTTGCGGCTGGGGGTCAACTGGAAATGTCAAAACTGAGATTGATAGATTTTTGTTAGGCAAAGGGTATTAAAGGTACTGAACAAAGGTGGGTAGATGGAGTTAAGAATCAGATCAGCCATGATCTAATTGAATGGCGGAACAGGTTCAAGGGGCTGAATGGCCTCCTACTGTTACTGTGTGCTAATGTCAAAGATTGCTCAGACTAAGCTAGTATTTCCTTGAATATAGAAGATTAAGGGATGGCCTATTTGAGGTGTTGAAGATGATTAAAGGAGTTGATAGGGTAGATAGAGAGAAACTCTTTCCTCTGGTGGTGGTGGGGGGGGGGGGAGTCCAGAACAAGGGGACATACATAACCTTAAAATTAGAGCTAGGCCGTTCAGGGGTGATGTCAAGAAGCACTTCTTCACACAAAATGTAGTGGAAATCTGGAACTCTTTTTCTTTCCCCCCCCCCCAAAAGCTGTTGAGGCTGGGGGTCAAATGAAAATTTCAAAACTGAGATTGATAGATTTTTGTGAGGCTATTAAGGGTTACAGAACCAAGGAGTTAAGATACAGATCAGCCATGATCTAATTGAATGGTAGAACAGGCTTGAGGGGCTAAATGTCCTGTTTCCTACGTTCCTATTCCCCTCCCCCCGAGACGTTTTTTTTGTTTGTCCTGAGTCTTATTGTTGTCTGCCTTTGTAAACAGGACAAACATGCTTTACTGGACGTAACGCCAAAGGCTGTGGATCTACTGAACTACACACAATGGTACCCAATCGTCCTCTTCTTTAACCCAGACAGCAAGCAAGGTGTTAAAACTATGAGACAGAGACTGAACCCAGCATCTACCAAGAGTTCCAAGAAACTCTATGATCATGCTGTCAAGCTAAGGAAGAGCTGTTCTCATCTTTTTACAGGTGAGAAACATTTGTTTACTGATGAGCCTAGAATCACACAGAAGGAGGCCATTCAGCCCATCGTGCCTGTGCCAGCTCTTTTGAAGGAGCTACCCAATTAGGTAACTCCCCTGCTCTTTCCCCATAGCCCTGCAAATCTTTTCCTTGAGCACACACTGTTTACTGTGGCATCAATAAAATTATTACACTATCTGTAGCTAATTGGACTCTTGCACAGTTAAAGGTAAGCAATTAAATATACATTTCGAAGAAGAGCGGGGAGTTCTCCCCGGTGTCCTGGCCAATATTTATCCCTCGACCAACACCTAAAACAGGTGATTTAGTCGTTTATTTCACTGCTGTTTGTGGGATCTTGCTGTGCGCAAATTGGCTGCTGCATTTCCTACCTTACAACAGTGACTACACTTCAAAAGTACTTCTTTGGCTGTAAAGCACTTTGGATCGTCCTGCTGCTGTAAAATGCACTATAGAAATGTAAGTTCTTTGTACTGCCACCTTCAATGCATTGGTAAAGTGCAGACACACACCGGCTCACCACCTTGGAAATGGGCTCCCTTTGGGCTCATGGCTACTAACTTCTTTCGGCCATCAATTCCAGCAGGTTGGCGAGTCTGAGATGATGTAGTCTTAACACACATTAGCAGCGGTAAGTGGTGGTATAATAGATTAAATCAACACGGATTAATTTGCAGAATCTAATGTATTACACTTGAGTTTATACAGATACGCAAAACTGTAAGTTAATGTCCTACTGGATTCTGAACTTGCACAACTAAAGAACCAACAACGAAAACTTGTATTTATATAGCGCCTTTAACATAGTAAAATATCCCAAGGCACTTCACAGGAGCGATTATCAAACAAAATTTGACACCGAGCCACATGAGATATTGGGACAGGTCTTAGTCAAAGAGGTAGGTTTTAAGGAGCATCTTCAGAGGAGAGTGAGAAGTGGAGAGGTTTAGGGAGGGAATTCCAGAGCCTAGGGCCTAGGCAGCGGAAGGCACGGTCGCCAATGGTGGAGCGATGAAAATTGGGGATGCGCAAGAGGCCAGAATTGGAGGAGCAGTGATCTTCGAGGGTTGTAGGCAGTGTTCCCAGTAAGCTGCTCGCGTACGCGGCTGCACAGTCAACTGCAAGATCCCGCACAAGCACCCCATCGGCTTTCGCGCATGCGCAGAAATTTAAAGGACAGCGCATTAAAAGAAACAGGGCCGCTCAGAACAAAGTGCAGCTTACAGGGAACATTGGTTGTGGGGCTGGAGGAGGTTACAGAGATAGGGAGGGGCGAGGCCATGGAGGGATTTGAAAACAAGGATGAGAATTTTGAAATTGAGACGTTGCTGGACCACGTCAGATGTACAGGAAACTCTTTGGTATCCGGCACCTACGGGACCGGGATGGTGCCAGTTGATTAAAAATAACGGAGATGTATACCTACCAAGGTACGAGAGCCCCGGTTACACGGCCACTTGTGCAGGAGCCCCGGTTACACGGCCACAGATCCAGGAGTCCCTGTTACACAGCCACAGGTGCAGGAACCCCGGTTACATGGCCACTAATATACAGTAAAACTTACCTGAACCTACTCCTGAATTTTGCCGGTTAATAGAGAATTCCGGATATTTAGGTGCCGTTTAAACGAGAGTTTCCTGTAGTTGGTGAAACCACAGATTAGATGCAGAAGTTACCAAAGCTCCATGCTGTCGAGGTCAGACTGCTGTCAGAATTAAATTAATACTGCTCACACAACATCTCTCATCTCTCTCTCTCTCTCTCTCTCTCTCTCTCTCTAAACCTTTTGTGTTCATTAAAGACCCAGTACAGTCAGTTGTTGTAAATTCACTTGGTTTTGGTTTCATCAGAAATATTAATTGGTAGATAGCCAGATTGAAGGGGGTATATTTTTAATTTTTAAAAACATTTTCATCCTTGTTTTCAAATCACTCCATGGCCTCGCCCCTCCCTATCTCCGTAACCTCCTCCAGCCCTACAACCCTCCGAGATCTCTGCACTCTCTAATTCTGGCCTCTTGCGCATCCCCAATTTCAATTGCTCCACCATTGGCGGCCGTGCCTTCTGCTGCCTAGGCCCTAAGCTCAGGAATTCCTTCCCTAAACCTCTCCGCTCTACACTTCTCTCTCCTTAAAACCTATCTCTTTGACCAAGCTTTTTGTCACCTTGTCCTAATATCTCCTTATGTGGCTCGGTGTCAAATTTTGTTTGATAACGGTCCTGCGAAGCACCTTGGGATGTTTTACTACGTTAAAGGCGCTATAGAAATACTACTTGTTGCTGCTGCTACATGTTACTGATGAGCGTTAAGAAAAACTTGTTTGAATGTGCCAAGAATTAATCTGTAGAAAGAAAGACTTGAATTTGTAAAGCACCTTTCATGACCTCCGGACATCCCAAAACGCTTTACATCCAATGAAGTACTTTTTGAAGAGTAGTCACTGTTGTAATGTAGGAAACGTGGCAGCCAATTTGCACACAGCAAGCTCCCAGAAACAGCAATGTGATGATGACCAGATGATCTGCTTTTTAATGATGTTGGTTGAAAGATAAATATTGGCCAGGACACCAGGGATAACTCCCCTACTTTTCTTTGAAATAGTGGCCGTGGGATCTTTTACGTCAACCTGTGAGGGCAGACGGGGCCTCGGTTTAATGTCTCATCTGAAAGATGGCACCTGACTGTGCAGCGCTCCTCAGTACTGCACTGGAGTGTCAGTCTGGATTTTGTGCTCAAGTCTCTGGATTGGGACTCGAACCCACAAAATTTTAACACCATCACAATTGTCACGGTATGTTGCAAAAATCATTGGCCTGGCACAGCGCAGCCTGTGTCGGAGCAGTGAATGACAGACCGCAACTTCAGGATTTAGCGCATGCACAGCCTAATGCAGAAATCCTGAAGTTGCGGCTAGTTTCAAAAGCTGAAAGTTCGCAGTCATCAGACCGCAAATTCCGGGCCATAATGTTTGTCATGAGATCTCGCCCTGTGAAGAATCGCTAGCACTGATTGTTCAACTGTACTACGTTACCACTACTGCTGACCAATTAAATTAATTGGGAATATGATGATCTGGATGTTGCGGTGGGATTGTGTTTGTAATTAAAGTGCTCTTGCTTCTCTTAGTTTTGTTGTAGAACTCCACTTCCTCTTTACATATTTCAGCACTGATTATACTACACGATCCTCTTCAGTCTTAACTATAGTTTCAGATTTCTTAGTAACTTATTTGAGGCGATAAATTATATTTAAAAAAAATATATATATAGTTTGGAGCGCTTGTGGATTAAAGGTTTATCGGAAGCTCTTGATTTTAAATTAGAATGTTATTAACCACGTGTGTGGGGAAAATAAGAAAAACTTTGGGTGAGACTCTGGCATTTCAAAAGAGGTTAGGGGTGGAGGTGAGAAATAGTTTAATCTTGATTTAAATTTGCTCTGTTATGCCAATGGGGTGAGATGAAGTAGGGTGGAAGGAGGCTTGTGTGGAGCATAAACACTGGCACGGACCAGTTGGGCCGAATGGCCTGTTTCTGTGCTGTAAATTCTAGGTAATATCTGTTGTCGGAGCCTGAAGTTTTTGCAGAGAGCTGCTGCTGGTTGCAGTATAAATGCAAGTGTGTTCTCGAGTGTATCAGTGCATCCAGGATTGACTTAGTGCCAAGTTTTCTTCTTCCTTTTGGCTTTTCTAAAAGGTCGCAAATTATTATGAGAGAGAGAGAGAGAGCGCGCTTATTTTTGTCTTTAACCTTGCAGAGACAATTGATCTGAATTCCTCTCACGACAGCTGGTATGGATTGGCAAAGGATCTGATAAGAGATCATCAGGCTTCTGCTGTTTGGGTTTCGGAAAGCAAGGTATGTATTGGATGAGTCACGCGTTGCATAGCTTGTTCAAACACCTTTTTATTGAGGCTAATTTTAGATGCATCTGGTTTTTGGATATTAATGATTACACATTATGAATTAATCCTAGTGCACGCAGTGTAGGACTCTGGAGTAAAGGCTCACGTCAATATTTTTTTTTTGTAATGAGCGGAACTCCCTGGTGCCAACTGCAGTTTCATCAAAGGGAATGTTTAACTAATAAAATAATGCATTAACTAATGAGCCAAAATGTCTCTTGGTTCTTTCTATCATATTTATCGAAGAACTTGAGCTGTGCTAGTCAGTAATTAACACATTTGTGTTGCAAAAGAATGACCGCATTTAAGAAGATGTACAGGCTGCTCCTCTTAAGAGAAAATTGGATAAGAGTAAGTTTTGTTCTGTGTATTGATTTTTTTTTTCCCTTTCCCCCCACCATCTGTTCATCTACCCATCCATCCATTTAGATGAAACCACATTTCAATTAAGTGCAAGTTTCATGATTTCCCCATACACTCCAGTGACCTTAGCTGATCTTGCATTTTTTCCCCTGTAGCCCTTCCCATTAACTGTTCATTAATTAATCATATTCATATTTTTTTTTAAAAACTCCCAAAATATATTAATAGTTCATAGTTTGAAAAGTATGTGTTTCTATGCTTAGGATTTTCCCAATGGCCTCTCCAAGTTTGCTTTTGTTTAACTGCACCACACGCTACAGGTTACTCTAGTTACCAGCAATTAGTGGCGCATTGAAATTAGAGGGCTTGGTGAGCTATTGAGCTGCATTAATCCTTGTTCAGGTTATGCATACTGTTTCCAACATTCCCGCTAAGCTGCGCGGCGGTCTGGAGGTCCTGCGCAGGCCGCTCACCGCCAGCTTTTACATGGAAGAAATCGCGCATGCATGAAAATTTGAATGGGCTGTGCAGCCAGTTAAAGGGATAGCGCACAAAAAAAATTTAAGGGGATCTTTGACTGTTTCTATTTCCAAGTCATTTAGATTTTTAAAGAGTTTGCACACAACTCTTTACAACTGCCTACAGTGTTCGAACATGCAGCTTGTATTCTGGAATGGAGACCAAGATTTTAAAAGGCTCTTGGCCCATTGCTCTGATACTTGGGGCTTGTAAATGCCGCAACCACAGTAAAAGGATTTCAGTGTTCCTAAACTACCATTTCAAGACCAATTCGCAAAAATGGAAAGATCAATTTATGATTAACATTTCAGTTTGTTGGGAAAATCCTACTTGCTCTTAAGAGGAATTGATCATACTTTAACCCTTTCCCACCCAGAACGTCACCCAACTGGTTACTTTGCTCCCATTGGAGAAAATGGAGATATTTTGAGAGTCCTGGTGGGAAATTGGAGGAATCCCACATGCTCTTAAGAGGAAGTATGAGTATGATCATAAATCTTCTCTCCTTTCCCTCCCCCCTCCCACCCCCAGAGCAGCCAGTAGTTCTATTCCCATTGGGTGGGTGGGGGGAGAAATAGAAATTTCTAAAATATCTGGGTGGAAATTGTTTTTTGTCGTGTGAACTTTTGTTGTTGTTTCAGCGTAATGCTTTACCTTGCCTATTTTTAATTTAGGCTGATGGACTGGGGATTGAAGACCTTGAGATGCCCGATGACCGCATGTCCTATCTGTCAGCCATGGGAGCTGACTACCTCAGCTGCGACAGTCGACTGATGAGCGACTATGATGATACGGATACCGAGGGGGGAGCCTATACAGACAACGAGCTGGATGAACCAATCAACGAGCCCCATGTATCTTCTTTTGCTCGGTCATCGGAACCAGTGCAGGGAGAAGAGGTGCGAGCAACGCAATCTGGAAATGTACTTGCAGTAACCATTAACCTTCATGAATGTGAAGAGATGCACTGTACATTAAATAATATTATACATAGGATTTACAGCACAGAAACAGGCCATTCAGCCCAACCGGTCCATGCTGGTGTTTATACTCCATATGAGCCTCCTCCCACTCTCTTTATTTCATCTCACCCTATCAGTATATCCTTCTATTCCTTTCTCCCTCATGTACTTATCTAGCTTCCCCTTAAATGTATCTATCCTTTTCACCTCAACCGCTCCATGTGGTAGCGAGTTCCACATTGTAACCGCTCTCTGAGTAAGGAAGTGTATCCTGAATTCCTTATTGAATTTATTAGTGACGATCTTATATTTATGGCCCCTAGTTTTGGTCTCTCCCACAAATGGAAACCTCTTCTCTATGTCCACCCTATCGAACCCCTTCATAATCATACCCCTTCATACATCAACCATTACTTTTCTACCCTTTGGAACATTTCCAAAAAGCACTTTGCCTTCCTACTTCTGCCTTTTTAAGTGTCCAAAAAACCTGCCTATTTAACTAATGCAGTCTTTTATCATGTTGCCCCAAATTCCTTGCATTGTGCCAAGTGTCCACTTAAAAGTACTCTGATCTGTTCCATGAATGGAATGCAAGTTGTTTCAGAAAAGTAGCATACTCTGAATGTTGTGTGTGTGGATTTTTTGTCCTGTAAATAGAGGATACATGTCGTGCACCACAAACCATCGTTAAGTAAATCCGGTGTATGAGTTGTGACAGCATGGGTGCAAGTTTATTTTGGATAAACTACTGGCCCCTTCTGTCCACCATGTATTTATAATTGCTACGATTAAATCCCCGTCCGTCAGCTCAGCAGCGATGATGGGGCCAGATGAATTCACTCCACTGTTGTCGGTTCTGAACTACCCTGGTCACTTCAGTCACCTGTATCCCTTCCTGTTGTCTATCCAGAGCTTCCTTGCTTCATGTCCCTCTATCTGCAGTACCATGGAAGGTATTCCATCTCTTTCCATTCTTGAAATGTTCCCCAAAAACCATCATCTCTCTCGGACCTTCTGTATAAGCGTTGTTTCTGGTCCAAGACATGTTGTTGTATCATTCTTGATCCTTCGCATCCTGGATGCTTCCCACTACTCCTCTCAACCAACTCATCTCTGCTGTTAGTATCTTTCACTCGTCAACTATTCCTGTATTTATACTAACATACGGAAATGACCGTATGTTATCTGTCCCATTCAGCCATGTTGCAACTAGGCAACACATCCCGACCCCATGTTCCCCACCCAGCAGCAGCCATGTTGGGGAAAACCCTTGGCCAATTCAGGCAAAAAGATTCATGGGGCAATTACCCACTGACCCCAAAAGGAAATAAAAAATGGAGTTCCAAGAGATAAGTGACCATGAGGTGCATCACCCAATATCCCACCTACCTCTCTGTATATAGCAATATTAGTCTCCTACAGGAGCTTGTCCAGCTCCCTTTTTGAATGTTTGCAGTGAATCTGTTTTGAAGAGGTTTTTTTTCCCTTCACTGGTTTTGAGTGGATTTAGTGAGACAGTGAAATGGTGTATATGGTGAAGGGTGGTTTTGGGGGGGGGGGAAATTGAGAGAATATTTCATGAATATAAGTGCATTAAAATAGAACACGGATTGATTAGGTTTAGGAAAGTGTTGGGGTTGGAGCCGTGGCTCAGTGGGTAGCGCACTCTCTCCTCTGAGTCAGAGGTTGTAGGTTCAAGTCCCACTCCAGAGACTTGAGCACAAAAATCTAGGCTGACACTCCCAGTGCAGTACTGAGGGAGTGCTGCACTGTCGGAGGTGCCGTCTTTCGGGTGAGACATTAAATGAGGCCCTGTCTGCGCTCTCAGGTGGACGTAAAAGATTCCATGGCGCACTTTCGAAAGAGCAAGTAGGTTCTGCACAGTGTCCTGGCCCATATTTATTCCTCAACCAACATCACTAGCACAGGTCATTATCACATTGCTGTTTGTGGGAGCTTGCTGTGTGCAAATTGGCTGCCATGTTTCCTACATTAGAACAGTGACTACACTTCAAAAGTACTTAATTGGCTGTAAAGCGCTTTGGGGTGTCCTGAAAGGTGCTATATAAATGCAAAGTCTTTTTTTCCATCTCATGATTGAAAACTGCTCGTCAGAGGATGCAGAGCTACAAATATTGATATAAAAATTCCTTCAGTCATGTCATGGTGCTCTTCCCCAGTGAAATCTATGCTGGGTAGTGCTATTCGCAGCTTTCCCCATTCATGTTAGGGCTGAAGAGTAGCATGAACTGAAAATATCTGGTCCCAGGTTGCATCTACCATCAAATCCCTCCATGGCCTTGCCCCTCCCTATCTCTCTCTTCTCTACCGGCCCTACAACCCTCCGAGATCTCTGCGCACATTAAACCGAGGCCCTGTCTGCTCTCTAAGGTGGACGTAAAAGATCCCATGACAATATTTCGAAGAAGAGCAGGGGCGTTATCCCCGGTGTCCTGGCCAATATTTATCCCTCAATCAAGATCACAAAAAACAGATTACCTGGTCATTATCACATTGCTGTTCGTGGGAGCTTGCTGTGCACAAATTGGCTGCCGCATTTCCTACATTACAACAGTGGCTACACTTCAAAAGTACTTCATTGACTGTAAAGCGCTTTGGGATGTCCTGAAAGGCGCTGTAGAAATACAAGTCTTTTCTTCCTTGGAGTGAATAGTGGGCAGGTGTGTATAAAATCATAGTTTCACTATTTCAAACTCAATGAATTAACTGCTCTGTGAAATGCTTGGATAAAGGTGATGCACAGTGTTCCCTCATTTTTTTTTGGGTGCATGGCCCCTTTAAGTGGCTGCACGGTCCATTCAAATGTTCGCGTACGTGCAGTTATTCCAATTGATAAGCCACCCCTATTCATCCCACCCTATCAGCATATCCTTCTATTCCTTTATCCCTCATTTACTTCTCTAGCTTCCCCTTAAATGCATCTAAGCTATTCGCCTCAACCACTCCATTTGAGCAAGTTCTTCTCTCTGGGTAAGGAAGTTTCTCCTGAATTCCCTATTGGATTTATTAGTGTCTATCTTATATTTATGGCCCCTAGTTTTGGTCTCCCCCACAAGTGGGAACATCTTCTCTATGTCATAGTTATACAGCACAGAAAGAGGCCCTTCAGCTCATCGTGTCCGCGCCGGCCATCAAGCCCTGTCTATTCTAATCCCATTTTCCAGCACTTGGTCCATAGCCTTGTATGCTATTGCGTTTCAAGTGCTCATCTAAATGCTTCTTGAATGTTGAGTGTTCCTGCCTCTACCACCCTTTCAGGCAGTGAGTTCCAGATTCCAACCACCCTCTGGGTGAAAAAGTTTTTCCTCAAATCCCCTCTAAACCTCCTGCCCCTTACCTTAAAACTATGCCCCCTGGTTATTGACCCCTCCACCAAGGGGAAAAGTTCCTTTTCTATCTATCCTATCTACGCCCCTCATAATTTTGTACACCTCAGTCAGGGTCCCCCCTCAGCCTCCTCTGCTCTAAGGAAAACAACCCCAGCCTGTCCAGTCTCTCTCATAGCTGAAGCGCTCCAGCCCAGGTAACATCCTGGTGAATCTCCTCTGCATCCTGTCCAATGCAATCACCCCCTTCCTATAGTGTGGCGACCAGAACTGCACACAGTATTCCAGCTGTGGCCTAACTAGCGTTTTGTACAGCTCCATCATAACCTCCCTGCTCTTATATTCTATGCCTCGGCTAATGAAGGCAAGTATCCCATATGCCTTTTTAACCACCTTCTCTACCTGTCCTTCAGGGATCTATGTACATGCACACCAAGGTCCCTCTGATCCTCTGTCCTTCCTAGGGTCCTACCATTCATTGTGTATTCCCTTGCCTTGTTAGTCCTCCCAAAATGCATCACCTCACACTTTTCAGGGTTAAATTCCATTTGCCACTGTTCTGCCCATCTAACCATCCCGTCTATATCGTTCTGTAGCCTGAGGCTTCCCTCCTCGCTATTTACCACTCCACCAATTTTCGTGTCATCTGCGAACTTACTGATCACACCTCCTACATTCATATCTAAATCATTAATGTCTACCCTGTCGAACCTTTCCATGATTTTTAAAAATCTCTATCAGGTCACCCCTCGGCGTTCTCTTTTCTAGAGAAAAGAGCCCCAGCCTAGTTCTGGACTCCTCACAAGTGGGAAACATCTTCTGTACGTCTACCCTGCGAAGATGTAATGCAGCAGGACTCACCTGGTGCACTAAAGTTTCTCTGCACTTTTTTTATTGTAAATAAATTTATTTTTATTTTAGATTACAAAACAAATGTGTATTTGACAGAGTGGAGCTGTACACAATGGTACTGTTGTGGCTGCATTGGTTCACACTATTGAGATTGTGCCACTGCATATTAATTTATTTAATTTGAATAATAAAGGTTAATCTGCTCTTCATTGTAATAGTTTTGTAGAATTACTCATTTGCATTCATATTACTACTATTGTGTACAAACACCTTACTTTATCAATGGTCCTTTTTTTCAGCGGAAGCAAAGTCCAGAACCAGCTGTAGCAAGAGGACAGATGAGGAGAGCAGGTAGCAGGGAAGTACTCAGAGACCCCAGCCCCCCTCCAGATTTTAGACCTGAACCACCAAAGGTAATGGGAGTCATTAACTACTTGACGTTGTACAAGATCTGCTCTTGCTTTTGTTGCACTTAAAGGATTTTTAAGTAGCGCTCATCAGCCTCCTGTGCTCACTGACCTACATTGGCTCCCGGTCCGGCAATGTCTCAACTTTAAAATTCTCACCCTTCTTTTCAAATCCCTCCATGGCCTCACCCCTCCCTATCTCTAACATCCTCCAGGCCTCCAAGATCTCTGCGCGTCTCCAATTCTGACCTTGGTTTTTATAATCAATTGTCTTATGAATGCACCCCAACACCCAATTCACTCTAGCTATCGCTTCATAGCATTGCTCATGAACCCTGAGGGATCTCTGCATTAGAATGCCCAGATCTCTCTCTCTTTAATGCTATTCCCTGAAAGTTGTATGTACATTGAGCATTTATCCTGGTAGCACTCTCGCCTTGGAGTCAGAAGGTCATGGGTTCAAGCCCCACTCCAGAGACTTGAGCACAAAATCCAGGCTGACACTCCCGGTGCAGTACTGAGAGGGAGCACTGCACTGCCAGAGATGCAGTCTTTCAGATGTGATGTTAAACCGAGGCCCCGTCTGCTCTCAGGTGGACGTAAAGAAATCATGACACTATTCGAAGAAGAGCAGGGGGAGTTCTCCCCAGTGTCCTAGCCAATAGTTATCCCTCAGCCAACACCTAAAACCCGATTACCTTGATATCATATTGCTGTTTGAGGGACCATGCTGTGCGCAAATTTCAAAGTGAAATGAAAGTTGCGAAATGTTAAAATAGGCTTATGACTTTCAGTTGTATCTGATTTAATATATATATGTTTTTTAATCCCACTAAGCCGAAAGCCGAAGTACACTCGTACGCGAAAGAGCCTCCAAGGCAGTACCATGATTCCAATCGAGGTTACGATTCCCGCTACAGCAGTCCAAGCCCCGGGAGCAGCGAGCACCCCCGCAGTCAGGAGGCTCCCCCCTCCAAGCCACAGCCCCCTCCCGTGGCTTCAAAGCCATCTTATGGGCCTCGGGTGGCGGTCAAACCACCTGCTCCGGCTGTGCAGCCCCCGAGCGACGAGGAAGGGGACGAGAGAGAAGAATTGGGCGAAGGTGGCCCGCTGAAGTCGGTGCTGGGCAAAGTGAAAATATTTGAGAAACTGGATCACAAAGCTCGAGCACAGAGGCTACAAGAACTGCAGGAAGCACAGATCGCAAGAGTAAGATAATGCCATAACACAATTCTGTATTTTGAACATGCTCTCTGATTCAAATTTACCCCCCCCCTCCCCCTCCCCCCCCCCCCCCACCAGAATTTCAGCAGCAATGACCTGTTGTGTTGAGCATCCCTGATTTTCATTGCCCCACCATTACTGGCTGTGCCTTCAGCTGCCTGGGCCCCAAGCTCTGGAATTCCTTCCCTAAACCTCTGCCTCTCTACCCCTCTCTCTTCCTTTTAAGATGCTTCTTAAAACCTACCTCTGACCAAGCTTTTGGACACCTGACCTAATATCTCCTTTTATGTGGCTTGGTGTCAAATTTTGTCCAGTAACACTTGTGAAGTGTCTTGGGACGATTTACTACATTAAAGATGCTATATAGCTGCAAGTTGTTTATGGAACCTGCCTGATTTTCATTTCACTGATTTCAATGGAATAAAAATCGGCTGGGTTTTATCAAGGGTGGCGACCCACTTCACCAGATTACCACCTAGGGAGGTGTGGTGGTGGTGGTGAAGACTCAAATCTACCCCAGCGTTACTTAATTATTAGAATATCCATTCAATCATTCAGTTGGCAATTTCAAGTAAATGAGCAAATGATGTTGGCGTTGAACACTAAATCTTTGAAATTATGCCTCGTGAAAACTAGAACCCAGCTAATGTGCAAGAGACCTGAAAACTATTTATTATTAAGCTCTTGCAGTTAGAGAAAGTCTTTAAAGTATGAGAGGAACACTGCTTGATTTAACTTTTCCTTGTCATTGGTTATCTAGCTTAACCCCATTGTAACTTATTGGTCAAACAAGAACCAGCCTTTATTTTCAGGTTCTCTTTTATGCTTAACTAATGGCACATTAGTAATGGCCATAACAATGTACAGTTGCCATCTGGTGATTCTCATTCTCTCTCTCTCTCTCTCTCTCTCTCTGTCTCTGTCTCTGTCTCTCTCATTCTCTCATTCTCTCTCTCTCTCTCTCTTTCCCCTCCCCCCTAAGTTTCTATCCTTTCTTGGTTGGAACAGTGACTCTCCAATGAAATATTGCTCTGTTCCTCACAGCTAGAATTGGATGCTGCTCAGAGAAAAAGCAGAGGCGATTAATTATTTTGATTGAGCTCCCCTGAAGAACCAGCCTGAGCTTGATGTGTGGACTTGGGGTACAAAACTGACTGTTGAACTTGGCAGACCTCAACAACCTGTTTTGCGCTCAAGATCATTTGCTGGGAGCAGGTTCTTTGTGATGACTTGCTAGTGCGTCTTTTTAGAGGTTACTTAAACAAGGGATTCCTATTATTTAGCCACTTCAGATTAGCTGCCCTCATTTCTTTTTATATAATTTTTTTTAAATGTTGTGGTAAGATTGAGTCTACAAAAATCTTTGACAGTGGCAAGACAAATTGAGAAGGCTATTTAAAAAGCATACAGGATTCTGAGCTTTCCAAATAGAGGCATAGAGTACAAAAGCAAGGCAAAGAAGTTATGCTAGACCTTTACAAAACACTGGAGTATTGTCAAATTCTGGGCACCACACTTTAGGAAGGATGTCAAGTCCTTGAGAGGGTGCAGAGGAGATTTACCAGACTGCTACCAGGGTTGAGGGACTTCAGTTTTGCGCAGAGACTGGAGAAGCTGGGGTTGTTCTCCTTAGAGCAGAGAAGGTAAAGAGAAAATTAGTGTTCAAAATTATGGGATTTTGTTCGAATAGGTAGGGAGAAACGGTTTCCACTGGTGGGAGGGTCGGTAAGCAGAGGACACAGATTTAAGATAATTGGCAAAAGAACCAGAGGGAGATGAGAATTTTTTTTGTTACACCGCGAGTTGTTGTGATCTGGAATGCACTGCCTGAAAAGGTGGTGGAAGCAGATTCAATAGTCACTTTCAAAAGGGAATTAGATATATACTTGAAAAGGAAAAATTTGCAAGGCGATTGGGGAAAGAGCAGGAGAGTAGGACTAATTGGTAGCTCTTTCAAAGAGCCAGCACAGGCACGATGGGCCAAATGGCCTCATTCTGTGCTGCATGATTCTATAAAATAGGAAGGGTTTTGCGCCATAGCAGAATCTCCTGGAAAGCAGCTTTAAAACAAACCCTGTCATGAAAGAAGTTAGGCATTTTGTTTTTGTAGTACAATACTATCCTCTTGTCCAGATTTATTTCTATTGTTGATCTAGCAGGAATTGTGCATTTAATTTACTGCATCTCTCTCTCTTAATCTAACAGTGTAATTTAGACAGGTTTTTGTGAATTGGGTGCAAACATCCCAGTGTCTGATGAGTTTAACGAGATGATGTCTTTGTTCCTGTTTACAGCTGGAAATTGCACAGCAAAACCCAGATATCTATGCAGTTCCTGTAAAACTACCTAAAGCTGAACAGCCCCAACTCCAAAGGTAGGAAGATGTACCAATCAATGCTTCATGTCTAGGAACCTAGGAGGAGGCCATTCAGCCCTATCGAGCCTGTTCCGTCATTCAATGAGATCATGGCTGATCTGTATCTTCCATCAACCTGCCTTGGTTCCATAACCCTTAATACCCCTTGCCTAACAAAAATCTACCAATCTCAGTTTTGAAATTTTCAATTGAACCCCAGCCTCAACAGCTTTTTAGGGGAGAGTTTTCTAAATTCCCACTGCCCTTTGTGTGAAGAAGTGCTTCCTGACATTACGCCTGAACGCCCTAGCTCTAATTTTAAGGCTTGTTCTGGACTCTCCCACCAGAGGAAACAGTTTCTCTCTGTCTACCCTATCAAATCCTTTAATCATCATCAGCACCTCAATCAAAAAGGGGTGATCTTATCGCAGTGTTTAAAATGATAAAAGGATTCAATCGGGTAGATGTAGAGAAACTGTTTCCTCTGGTGGGGGAGTTCAGAACAAGAGGGCACAATTTTAAAATTAAAGCTGGGCCGTTCAGGAACAAAATCAGGAGATACTTCCTCACACAAAGGGTAGTAAAAATCGGGAATGCTCGCCCCAAAAGGCTGTGGATGCTGGGGGTCAATTGGAGCTTTCAGGACTGAGCTCGATAGATTTTTGTTAGGTAACGGTATCCAGGAATATGGTTCAAAGGTGAGGTACAGATCAGCCATGATCTAAATGAATGGTGGAACAGGCTCAAGTAGGTGAATGGCCTCCTCCTGTTCCTATGTCTTCCTTGTGTTTTGGTGGCCAAAACTGGACACAGTACTCGCGATGTGGTGTGGCCAGAGTTTGATCATAACTTCCTCTGTCTTGTATTCTACTGTTTTGGTTATATGTTGGTATGATTTTTTTAAATCTGTCTCGTTTATCTGAATGTACGCAGCATTTGTAACAAGATAGATGAGTTGTTGGCGCAAATAGAAGTAAATGGATATGATCTGATCGCCATTACAGATACGTGGTTGCAAGGTGACCAAGGCGGAGAACTGAATATTCAGGGGTATTTGACATTTTGGCAGGATAGGCAGAAAGGAAAAGAAGGTGGGGTAGCTCTGTTAATAAAGAATGAGATCAGTACAGTAGTGAGAAATGATATTGGCTCTCAAGATCAAGGTGTAGAATCAGTTTGGGTGGAGATAAGAAATAATAAGGGAAGGAAGTCAGTGGTGGGAGTAGTCTATAGGCCCCCTAACAGTGGCTACACTGTAGGACAGAGCATAAATCAAGAAATAATGGAGGCATGTAAGAAAGGTACTGCAATAATCATGGGTGATTTTAATCTTCATATTGATTGAACAAATCAAATTGGCCAAGGTAGCCTTGAGGAAGAGTTCATAGTGTATTCGGGATGGTTTCTTAGAACAATACGTTGTGGAACCAACCAGGGAGCAGGCTACCTTAGATCTGGTACTGTGTAATGAAACAGGATTAATTAATGATCTCATAGTAAAGGATCCTCTAGGAAAGAGTGATCATAGCATGATAGAATTTCAAATTCAATTTGAGGGTGAGAAAGTTCGGTCTCAAACCAGTGTCCTGAACTTAAATAAAGGCAATTACAAAGGTATGAAGGCAGAGTTGGCTAAAGTTGACTGGGAAAATAGATTAAAGGGTAAGATGGTAGATAAGCAGTGGCAGACATTTAAGAAGATATTTTATAACTCAGCAAAGATATATTCCAGTGAGAAGGAAAGACTCTAAGAGAAGGATGAACCATCTGTGGCTAACTAAGGAAGTTAAGGAGAGTATCAAATTGAAAACAAAGGCATACAATGTTGTGAAGATTAGTGGTAGGCCAGACGATTGGGAAATTTTTAGAAACCAGCAAAGGATGACTAAAAAATGAGAGAGAAGATAGATTGAGAGAGTAAACTAGCAAGAAATATAAAAACAGACAGTAAGAGCTTCTAAAAGTATATAAAAAGGAAGAAAGTAGCTAAAGTAAACGTTGGTCCCTTGGAGGATGAGACGGGGAATTAATAATGGGAAACAGGGAAATGGCAGAGACTTTGAACAAATATTTTGTATCGGTCTTCACGGTAGAAGACACTAAAAGCATCCTAATAATAGATAATCAAGGGGCTATAGGGAGGGGGGGAACTTAAAACAATCACTATCACTAGAGAAAAAGTACTCGGTAAAATAATGGGACTAAAGGTGGACAAGTCCCCTGGACCTGATGGCCTGCATCCTAGGGTCTTAAAAGAAGTGGCTGCGGAGATAGTGGATGCATTGGTTGCAATCTACCAAAGATCCCTGGATTCTGGAGAGGTCCCAGCGGATTGGAAAACCGCAAATGTAACGCCCCTATTTAAGAAAGGAGGGAGACCGAAAGCTGGAAACTATAGACCAGTTAGCCTAACATCTGTCATTGGGAAAATGCTGGAGTCTATTATTAAGGAAGTGGTAGCGGGACATTTAGAAAATCATAATGTAGTCAAGCAGTCAGCATGGTTTTATGAAAGGGAAATTATGTTTGACAAATTTGCAGGAGTTTTTTGAGGATGTAACGAGCAGGGTGGATAAAGGGGAACCAGTAGATGTAGTGTATTTGGATTTCCAGAAGGCATTCGAAAAGGTGCCACATAAGAGGTTACTGCACAAGATAAGAGCTCACGGGGTTGGAGGTAATATATTAGCATGGATAGAGGATTGGCTAACTAACAGAAAACAGAGAGTCGGGATAAATGGGTCATTTTCCGGTTGGCAAACTAACTAGTGGCGTGCCACAGGGATCAGTGCTGGGGCCTCAACTATTTACAATCTATATTAATGACTTGGATGAAGGGACCGAGTGTAATGTAGCCAAATTTGCTGCTGATATAAAGAGAGGTGGGAAAGCAAGTTGTGATGAGGACACCGAATCTGCAAAGGGATATAGATAGGTTAAGTGAGTGGGCAAAAATTTGGCAGATGGAGTATAATGTGGGAAAATGTGAGGTTAGCCACTTTGGTAGGAAAAATAAAAAAGCGAATTATTATTTGAGATTACAAAATGCTGCAGTACAGAGGGATCTGGGGGTCCTTGTACATGAAACACAAAGTTAGCATGCAGGTACAGCAAGTAATTAGGAAGGCAAATGGAATGTTGGCCTTTATTGCAAGGGGGATGGAGTATAAAAGTAGGGAAGTCCTGCTACAACTGTATTGGTGAGACCACACCTGGAGTACTGCGTACAGTTTTGGTCTCCTTATTTAAGGAGGGATATACTTGCATTGGAAGCAGTTCAGAGAAGGTTCACTAGGTTGATTCCTGAGATGAAGGGGTTGTCTTATGAAGAAAGGTTGAGCAAGTTGGGCTTATACTCATTGGAGTTTAGAAGAATGAGAGGTGATCTTATTGAAACATATAAGATACTGAGGGGGCTTGACAGGGTAGATGCAGAGAGGATGTTTCCCCTTGTGGGGTATCTAGAACTAGGGGGCATAGTTTCAGGATAAGGGGTTGCCCATTTAAAACGGAGATGAGAAGGAATTTCTTCTCTGAGGATCGTGAATCTGTGGAATTCTCTACCCCAGAGAGCTGTGGAGGCTGGGTCATTGAATATATTTGAGGTGGAGATAGACAGATTTTTGAACGATAAGTGAGTCAAGGGTTATAGGGAGCGGGCAGGGAAGTGGAGTTGAGGCCAAGATCAGATCAGCCATGATCTTATTGAATGGCGGAGCAGGTTCGAGGGGCCAAATAGCCTACTCCTGCTCCTACTCCTGCTCCTATTTCCTTAAGTTTTGCATGTTCTGCTATCCACTCGGGTGGGAAGGGCTGGATGT
Source organism: Squalus acanthias (assembly GCA_030390025.1). NCBI lineage: Eukaryota > Metazoa > Chordata > Chondrichthyes > Squaliformes > Squalidae > Squalus > Squalus acanthias. Next base: position 129,729,256 of record CM059425.1, on the reverse strand, counting down.
GGCAAAAGGCCTCTCCAAGGCAAGCAATGTTCTGTATTGGCTGCTGCAGGCTCGCTCTGTGTGTGTGTGTGTGTGTGTGTGTGTGTGTCTCTCTCTCTCTCTCTCAAAAATCCTTAAACTGGAGATTTCAGCCTGTGGAAGGTGCTCCATCTAGTGGCCCAGTAGAAAGCCAACAAACTCTGCCTGGATGAGATTGGTTAAATTTTGTCTGAAGTTTGATTTTGGATTTTTAGTCCACTAATACGGCCAGATTTTCCATTTTAACTTCACATAGAATGTACACCCCTCTTCATCTCGCCCCATCAGCATATCCTTCTATTCCTTTCTCCCTCCTGAGTTTATCTAGCTTCCACTTACTTGTGGCTGTAGAATATGAAATTGGCAGGGCAGGAAAAGACTAGCTGGTATATCAAACCATCCATCTCCTCCCCCCCCCCCCCACCCCACCCCCCCCCCATGCTGCAGCCATGTAATCTCCTGGGAGAGGTGGAAAAACCCCAACCAGAAAGGAGATGCCCTGCATGGACTAACGTGTATTGCTGTGCCATGGTGTGAGGAGAATATGGGTTTACAATTGAAATTCTCCACCTCGTGCACACTTTGATCATGGCTGGGACTAATGCAGTGCCTTCTTGGAGAAAACCCAAGGATACAGTGGCTAGTGAGATAGTTGATGCGCTGGTTTTAATTTTCCAAAATTCCCTAGATTGGGGGAAGGTTCCATTAGATTGGAAAATAGCGAATGTAACTCCTTTATTCAAAAAGGGAGGGAGACAGAAAGCAGGAAACTACAGGCCAGTTAATTTAACATCTGTCATAGGGAAGATGTTAGAAGCTATTATTAAAGATGTTCTAGCAGGGCACTTAGAAAAGTTCAAGGTAATCAGGCAGAGTCAACATGGTTTTGTGAAAGGGAAATCATGTTTAACCAATTTATTGGAGTTCTTTGAGGAAGTAACATGTGCTGTGGATAAAGGGGAATCGCGGATGTACTGTACTTAGATTTCCAGAAGGCATTTGATAAGGTGCCACATCAAAGGTTATTGTGGAAAATAAAAGCTCATGGTGTAGGCATGGATAGAAGATTGGCTAGCTAACAGGAAACAGCGAGTAGGCATAAATGGGTCATTTTCTGATTGGCAAGATGTAACGAGTGGTGTGCCACAGGGATCAGTGCCGGGGCCTCAACTTTTTACAATTTATATAAATGATTTGGATGAAGGGACCGAAGGTATGGTTGCTAAATTTGCTGATGACAAAGATAGGCAAGAAAGTAAATTGTGAAGAGGACCTAAGGAGGCTACAAAGGGATATAGATAGGTTAAGTGAGTGGGCAAAGATCTGGCAAATGGAGTATAATGTGGGAAAATGTGAAATTGTCCATTTTGGCAGGAAGAATAAAAAAGAAGCATATTATCTAAATGGTGAGATATTGCAGAGCTCTGAGATGCAGAGGGATCTGGGTGTCCTAGTGCATGAATTGCAAAAGGTTAGTATGCAGGTACAGCAAGTAATTAGGAAAGCTAATAGAATGTTATCGTTTATTGCGAGGGGAATTGAATACAAAAGTAGGGAGGTTATGCTTCAGTTATACAGGGCATTGGTGAGACCACATCTGGAGTACTGTGTACAGTATTGGTCTCCTTATTTAAGGAAGGATGTAAATGCATTGGAAGCAGTTCAGAGAAGGTTTATTAGACTAATACCTGGAATGGGCGGGTTGTCTTATGAGGAAAGGTTGGACAGGCTAGGCTTGTATCTGCTGGAGTTTAGAAGAGCAAGAGGTGACTTGATTGAAACATATACGATGCTGAGGAGTCTTGACAGAGTGGATGTGGAGAGGATGTTTCCTCTTGTGGGAGAATCTAGAACTAGGGGTCACTGTTTAAAAATAAGGGGTCGCCCATTTAAGACAGAGATGAGGAGAATTTTTTTCTCAGAGGGTCGTGAGTCTTTGGAACTCTCTTCCTCAGAGGGCGGTGGAAGCAGAGTCTTTGAATATTTTTAAGGCAGAGGTAGATAGATTCTTGATAAACAAGGGGGTGAAAGGTTGTCGCAGGTAGGCAAGAATTTGGAGTAATCAGATCAGCCATGATCTTATTGAATGGGCCGAGTGGCCTACTCCTGCTCCTAATTCGTATGTTCGTACATCAGTCAGAGAGGTTTTCATATTTCCCCCTAGTGGCTGGTCATTGGCTTGCATAGGCCTGGGAAGAGAGAGCAGACAGAACACTTTTGAATGAAAGAAAGAACTTGCATTTATATCACACCTTTCACGACCTCAGGATTACCGTTCAACAGTGAGAACATCTGCTGCAGATGCCTTAACCTGTACTATTTAATCCTGGACGTTTTTCTAAATGAAATCTCGAGCTGTTCTAAAATAACTTTTTTAAAACAACTTTTTCTTAAAATTCCAATCACCAAACTGCTATCCTTTCTCTAGCTCGGAAACGCAAATAGACCACGCACACAATAATCATTCACACTCTTGGTTTTCAAACCAAAATTCAGTCTCTTAGAGGCGTGCAATCTACATGGGTTGTTGCTCCTTTTAATTGAGAGTTTTTTGTGGACCTTGAATGTTTGATGACCATACAGCTTTACAGCCAATGGAAGTACTTGCGTAGTCACTGTTGTAATGTTGGAGCAAAAATTGGGTGGGCCTAAAAGGCAAGGGGGGGGGTGGTAACGAGAGAAAAATCGCACCAGAAATAAATGGCGTTTGAACATTTTTAATTTGTTAGATTATGGATTTTTTGGTGCAACAAAATTAATTCCAAATAAGTGACGTCTTTCAGATGAGACGTTAAACCGAGGCCCCGTCTGCTCTCTCAGGTGGACGTAAAAGATCCCATGGCACTATTTCGAATTGGAGCAGGGGAGTTATCCCCGGTGTCTTGGCTAATATTTTTCCCTCAATCAACATCACTGAAACAGATTATCTGATCATTATCACATTGCTGTTTGTGGGACCTTGCTGTGCGCAAATTGGCTGCCGCGTTCCCTACATTGCAACAGTGATTACACTTCAAAAGTACTTAATTGGCTGTAAAGCGCTTTGGGACGTCCTGAGATCGTGAAAGGTGCTATAGAAATGCAACTCTGTTCCTCCGTTCAATCATTTTAACACACTAATACTTTTTCTTTCTTTAAAATCTAGGGCTCCTGAGCCCCAGAAACCTCCATCACAATCCTATCATGACCCCAGTGGAGCCGGTTACAGTGCTGAGGATGACGAGGAGGAGCAGTATCGCAGACAACTAGCTGACCATTCGAAGCGCGGTTACTATGCCCAACATGGATCTCAACCAACCAAATACAGGGACACCGAATTGTAGAAAGGAATATTTTGTAATCCAGATTTTTTTTTAAAATGCTGGAAATGGACAGCAGGTCCATTAGCGCCTGAATCTTCAGCTGCTGATTGACTGGCTATGTATTTGCGGCAGCAATTTTTATTTTGGTAGGACTGTGGAATAACATACTTTTATACTTTACAAATGCTATTCTAACTGCCTTTACTATTTTTACATTTGGTTGAAGTTTTTTTATTTTACAATTCAAGATAAAGAACAAATTACAATAAAATAAGAATTGACCGGACACACTATAATTATTAGAGTTCTGAGCAGCAACACAAAAGTGCCTCTTTTTTTTCCCCCTCTTTTTTTTTGAACAAAACACAAACTTGCTTTTGGAAAAAGATGTAATTGGTGAAGGTAACGACACTGGATTTTGGTTTGCTTTGAGTTGATTTATTTTACTAACTGATAAGCCATTATGGTATAAAGTTCTTGTAGGGACCAGAGAAGAAATGTCTAATTTTGTATTGCATTTGTAAGAGATGTGCGAGTGTATGTCTCGCACACAGAATTGGTTTTTTTTCTAACCTATTGCAATGGAGTTGGTTTTAAATTGATCAAATAAAATAAATTGTATTTAAGTGCCACTATTGTTGTTGTTTTAATTACCAAGGCCTTGTGATGCAGATGAAGCTTAAAAAAAACCCTGGTTTTGGAGAATTCAATGCATTTCTTCACCTCTTGCCTGTTAAAAATTTACCTTGGAATATAAAAGAAATGCTTGCATTTATATAGCGCCTTTCACATCCTCAGGACATCCCAAAGTACTTTACAGTCAATTAAGTACTTTTGAAGTGTAGTCACTGTTGTAATGTAGGAAATGCAGCCGCCAATTTGCGCACAAATCTTTTGAGTGATTCATTGGGAATATCAGTTATTAAAATGCTAGGAGCTGGATCAGATTTGTGAATTGGGCGTTTTGTAAAATATGCTTAATTTGGGAATGAGTAACGGGCGTGCAGTTAATTTCAAACTGCCCTCTATTAGACTCCCCAAGTTAACTCCTCTTACTAAATAAAAATATTCTTCCCCAACTTGTGTGCAGTTATCACTCAATTTCTGGTTCAAAATGAGGTTTTGTTGCAGAGCTTGCTGAATGTCAAAGTTCTGTGCAATCAAACTGACACTTACTGAATTGGCACTTCTCCTAAATCTCTCAGCACCTCATGGTGCCTGGTTATGGAGCAACAGCGAATCAGGTTGACTTGTTTTTCCTGTCAGATGGGAAATGGGGAGGACTTGATTTCTATTGGCCATCTGGCTGAAATGGGGGATTTGTGTAAGAAATAGTGATCATAAAACACATTGTACCACTTGTATGGTTCAGCAGATAGTGACCTCCCTGCCTATAGAGTTATACAGTGGATTTATGTAAATATTGCACATTATACACTTTTCAGGAAAAAAATAGAATCATCTACTTGTCACAGTTAGGGTACATATATGTTTTAATAGATATATTAAGTTGCTTAAGAAGGCCAACCCAGCAAATTACCTCCCTATTGGCCTCTTCTCAAGTAGCTGTGAAATGATGAAAGGACTCCTCAATAGTAACATTAAGCTACATCAACTCACCAATAACCTGCTCACCAACACTGTTTGGACTGTGCCAGGACCACTCAGCTGCAGATATCATCAAAGCCTTGATCCAGACATGGAAGCGAGAGGCGAGGGGAGAAATGCTGCACTCAACATCAAGGAGCCATTTAAGAGTGATTGTGATGTACTTAAAAAGCTGATGATTACTGAACGCTTGATCCCTGGTAATTGCAGCTCAGAAACACTGGAATGCTATAGTACCTATCACATGACATTATCTGCACTATTTCAAATGTCATGGTTTTTCTACATTCAATTTGGAAAAAAATTGAATTTGGTGTACTTTTAAGTTCACAGCCAACTATATATTTGAGTAATTTGATACTGGGTTCTTGAGTTTCACTCCATTTGATGTACAAATTAGATTTTTTTTCTGTTGAATTGCTCTCTCGTAACTTGCTGCCATCTATTGTCCTACAACTAGTATGGTTCCTTTTCTTTCAGCAGTCTAGAATTAGCCACTCTGCCCTCTTCCACTGCCTCCTTTGTGGTCCACCCTAGCACATTCCCTTGCTTGGTTCCATTCTTGCCTGTCCCAAAGTAGCCACCACATCACCTGCAGTGGCTTCTTCTGCCCCTGCACTGTCACCGCAAGGACTCCTCATTGCTCCCCTTCCACTCTTCATCTGCACGTTTCCCTTTAGCAATGTTCTCTGCAGCTATGCTGACTTCTACTCTCTGCCACTGCCATCCATTTCCCCCTCCCCAGCTACTTGTTCATCGTGCATAGTCAGATTCAGCCTGATGAATCTTCCTGTTCAATCTTGAGCTAAGTTTCAAACCCCATGTCCTGTCAAAGATGGCTTGCGTGCACCTCCACAACAGCAAAGGCCTCTTCCTTATCCCACTGTTGCTGAAACCTTTACCGCACTTCCGTTGTAGGCGAGTGGCGAGTATTCCATCACACTCCTGGCTTGCGTGCTGTAGGTCGTGGCGAGGGCTTTGAGGGGTCAAGAGGTGAGTCGCTTATTAGAGTGCCCAGGAGGAATTGTGAATGGAACTGGATACTGGAATGTTTCAGCAAGCTGCCTCATGATGGAGGACAGGTCATTGATGAAGCAGCTGACAATATTTCAGCCAAGGAGACTTCCCTAAGAAACTCTGGCAGTGATGGCCTGGGTCTGTGATGATTGACCTCCAGCAACCGCAGCCATATTCCTTTGTGTCGAGACACTGGAGGGTTTTCCTTTTGTTGCCCATTGACCACCGTTTTGCTAATGCTCCTTGGTGCCATACTTGGTCAGAACATGCCCTTGGCAATTGAGTGCAGCTATTTCTCGTCTCTCTTGCTTCCATGTGTGGATCAAGGCTTTGATGAGGTTTGTAGCCGAGTGGTTCTGGCACAGCCCAAACTTGTGTTGGTGAGCAGGTTATTGGCGAGTTGATATAGCTTGATGACGCTATTGATGAGTCCTTTCATTGTTTCACAGCTGCTTGGGAGGAGGTAATTGGCTTGGAGTTTTGCGGATAGGACTTACCTGGGCAACCTTCCATATTGTTCAGTTGATGCCAGTATCATAGCTGTACTTGCCTAGGGGAGCAGCTAGTTCTGGTGGACAGATTTTCTGCACTACAACTGGCAGGCAGTTGAAGCGATAGTCTTTCCTCTGTTTAGTGCACAAAGCTGTTAATGTCTTGTAGAGTGAACTGAATTGGCTGGACTCTGGCAACTGTGGTGGGAGGGGGCCCGCAGGAGACAGACTATTAGGATTGTCAACTTGGAACTTATAGCTGGAGATGCTTGCAAACACTTCGGCCTTGCCTCTTGCACTCGCACGTTGGACTCCAGTATGGTGTCAATTCCAATCTTCGGATTGGCCTGTTTGGAAGCAAAGTTTTGCTTTTCCAAAAACTAAGTTGTTTATGATGACATCTATTGTTTTACATCGCTTTTGTCAAATGGGATTAATCAACGCAGTTTTGGTCAATACAACATTGGACATCAGGACATAGGTAAATTTATTCATTGAATTTTTTGTGTTTTTAATGCCTTCACTAAAGTTTTTACTTCCAAGACCTCTGTCTCTCCCAACGGTCTGAGCTTGGATTTGACATTTTTTGCCCAGAGCTACGATGCTGGTAGTTGAATTTGGCTTGCGTATTCTGAGCATATGCCTTTCCAGGATTTATCAGTAATATTCAATCTGATGGAATATTTTTCTTTAGCCTTTAGCAATTTATGATCAGTTGTTTTTCAAAATTACTTGGAAGAGCTAGAGGACAAATCTCAAAAGGTTTATTAAGGTAAATTTTATAGACTGTGCTCTTAAAACAAGAGAAGCTGTGTGTGAGAAGAGAGGAAAAGATGACTACTGATTACATATCTGTTGTAGCTTCTGTTCTATAAACTTCAGAAAGTGTATTAAACTGAAAGAATCTTTCCTTATGCTAATGTTTTTAAAAAAAAAAGTTGAATTGTGACCCGACAACTTCCAATTTATCTCGCCAGTGTTTTTTTTTTCACACTTAGCAATTGGAACAATAATATTTTCTAACACCTGTGGGACAGACAGAGAACAGAGTGCCTTTCCTCATTTTAATTGGATTTCTTTTAAGAAAACAAACGGGTTCAATTTTGAAAACAAACCCAGTTTTGAGGAAAGTAAATAGGACGGAAGGATAAGAAGGAATTAGGTTGGGGGTGAGGAAGCCTCTGGACTCGCCACCCATCCTTGCAGGGGCGGGGGAAGTGGATGGAAAATTAAAGGTGAGGTGAGTGAAAGGCAGGGTACAGGGGTTGATTGGATTCTTCATCGACGTAGTGATGGAAAGGGGAGAAAGTACTGGGAAGGCAAAGGAATAGGGGTGGGGGTGAAGCATGAGTAATGAGGGGATGGGATGTTAATAGTCATTGAGGGCCACATTTTCTCCCCTCAATTGCCACACAAAATACAGCCAGCTGAATCTATTCCCTGCCATGCCATGCCACCCAATATCTCAGACCTGAAAGGTAAGCAAAAAAAGACAATGAACAGAGAAAGAAGCAAAAAGAGTTAGGATAGAGGCGAGAGAGAAAGGCAAAAAAAGGAGAAACAGGGAAATAGCAACATGGAGACAACTGGTAAGATGGTATGTTAAGTGAGACATTGAGGATCACATCTTGGTTGTAAGGAGCCTGCATTTCAATTCCAATTTCAACCCAGTTCCTAATGGGTAGCTGCACACAGGTCAAAAATTGTCTTTCATTTGGCCATAACTGGTACAAATACGAGGTTGGGGCGTAGTGCGAATAGTTGGAGCTTTATTCTAAATCGTAAGTGTGCTATGCCCGACCTGGCATTGTTTGATGCTGACACTAGGGGCCCAAAATGGAAAGATGTTCCATTTCCCAGCAATAACATTACATTGAGGGTGTAGTATTCACTAAAACATGACACAACTGGCAGGAGAGATGGTGTGAGGTTTAGATTTGAATTGTGGATTATACCCAGTCAACATGGTTTGATGATTCTTGCCCAGTTTTTGGTTTATTATTCCTATGGCCTTTCAGATGAGATGTTAAACCAAGGCCACATCTGCCCTCTCGGGTGGATGTAAAAGATCCCACTGCATTATTTCGAAGAAGAGCAGGGCGTGTTCTCACTGGTGTCCTGGGCCAATACTTATCCCTCAATCAGCATCACTAAAACAGATTATCTGGTCATTATCACATTCCTGTTTGTGAGACTTTGCTGTGTGCAAATTAGCTGCCGTATTTCCTACATTACAACAGTGACTACACCTCATGATGTGGAGATGCCGGTGTTGGACTGGGGTGGACAAATGTGAGAAGTCGCACAACACCAGATTATAGTCCAACAGCTTTATTTGAAATCACAAGCTTTCGGAGCGCTGCTCCTTCGTCAGGTGAAGTGAAGAGATGCATATAGGCACAGCATATATAGTCAGAGAACACTGCCAGATGATTACAGTTAATCTTTCTAACTGCCCTTTATCACACCTCGGCAGAGAGATAATCACGGCAATCAAAGGTGTGGATGGTGTCCAAACAGGTCAGTCAGGAAAACATTACATCAAAGACAATGAGGTGGGGTCACAAGGGGTCAATTGTGGCAGATGCTGGGGTCTGTATGGAAAACAAAAAACTGTTTTTGCTGGAAATCACAGCAGGTCCGGCCGCATCTGTGTAGAGAGAACAAGCTAACGACGACTCGAGTCTGGATGACTCTACGTCAGGTGGGGTTACATGTAGCGTGACATGAACCCAAGGTCCCGGTTGAGGCCGTCCTCATGGGTGCGGAACTTGGCTATCAGTTTCTGCTCGGCGATTTTGCGTTGTCGTGTGTCTCAAAGGCCGCCTTGGAGAACTCTTACCCGAAGATCGGAGGCTGAATGTCCTTGACTGCTGAAGTGTTCCCCGACTGGGAGGGAACACTCCTGCCTGGCGATTGTTGTGCGGTGTCCGTTCATACGTTGTCGCAGTGTCTGCATGGTCTCGCCGATGTACCATGCTCCGGGGCATCCTTTCCTGCAACGTATGAGGTAGACAACATTGGCCAAGTCACATGAGTATGTACCATGTACCTGGTGGGTGGTGTCCTCACGTGTGATGATGGTATCTCTGTTGATGATCTGGCATGTCTTGCAGAGGTTGCCGTGGCAGGGTTGTGTGGTGTTGTGGTCGCTGTTCTCCTGAAAGCAGGGTAATTTGCTGCGAACGATGGTCTGTTTGAGGTTAGGCGGCTGTGTGGAGGCGTGGGGATGACCTTAGCGAGGTGTTCATCGTCATCGATGACATGTTGAAGGCTGCGAAGAACATGGCGTAGTTTCTCCGCTCCGGGGAAGTACTGGACGACGTAGGGTACTCTGTTGGTTGTGTCCCGTGTTTGTCTTCTGAGGAGGTCTATGCGATTTTTCGCTGTGGCCCTGATGAGTACTTCATTGGCTGTAAAGTGCTTTGGGATGTCCTGAGGTCATGAAAGGTGCTATAGAAATGCAAGTTCTTTATCTTTCTGATTTGTAAACTATGCTTTATTTCTGTACTTGTACACATGTACAGTGTTAGAATTTTATAGCACACCGGGGATGGAACAGTGTATTAAAATTTGAACTAAAACAGAGAATGCTAGAAATATACAAGAGTTCAGACAACATCTGAAAGAGGAAAAGATAGGTTAAGTTTTCGGTTTTGGCTCTTCGTCGGAACTAAAAATCTAATTTCACCCAAATTCAAATCATGCGGTTCAACTGAGAGTTTATCACTGCCAACCAATACAGAATAAAAATCGCCCTTATCAATGCCACCTGTATACATTATGTAGAGCACCCCAAGCAGGATTGTGATTGAAGGAACCTACCCCATCTTGAGGGTTCAGACAAATGACATTCATAGATTATATTATTACATTAATGGGCCAGATTTTGCTGTCAAAATAACGGGGAGGCTAATGGCGCGGGCCGTTATTTATGGGTAAATGGTACAGCAACATCAGGCGAGGGGGGCAGACGCAGGCTTAAACTCAAATATTCAAAAGTTGCTGTCCGAGTTTTGCCGCACCGCTGTTAGCTTCGCGAAAACAGCATCTTGCTGTCTGGCTCACCATTGACACACATTGAATGGCGCAAAGTTACTGTATTTGTGCGGTAGATACAGACTAAACTCGCCACAAAGTTAAGTCTTTTAATGATGTGCTAAGTGCCAATCAACCTCTCTGGCACTGAAAATTAACTCTTACAAATGTGGAGTCTCATTCCTTCAGGTTTTAATTGCTGGAGATTTTTAAAATGTCAGATTTAAATTTTTAAAAATTTTAACTTTTTCTTTGTTTTTTTCTCTCAATCCAATCTTTCTTTCCCTCTCTTTATTTCTATTTCTGTACCTGATTTGACATTGAATTCACCCACTCTAATTTTCACCTTCCTACTCAGTCTGTGTGCTGTTTATATTTTCAATCTGATTAGTTGCTTGTCCTGTTCACTCAAGTCCCAGATGCCCTGTTTCCCTTGGTGGGACGTTATCAGCTCGCACTTCCAGCAACTTGCCCGCATAAAATTTAAAAACCTAAACGTGCAAGGGCAAGTCTAACTAACGGCAGACGCCATTAGATGCTCTGTTACTGCAAAATCTGGGCCATTATATTTTTACTCAGAGTGGTGAGAATGTTGAACTTGCTACCACAGGGAGTAGTTGAGGCGAATAGCATAGATGCATTTAAGAGGAAGCTTGATAAACCCATGAGGGAGAAAGGAATAGAAGGCTATATTGATAGGGTGAGATGAAATAAGGTGGAGCATAAACACTGGCATAGACTTGTTGGGCCGAATGGCCTGTTTCTGTGCTGCAAAATTCAATGTAATAAAACTTCACTTTGGCACTTTAAATCTTCTGCACCTCTGCTATGTCTTGCTATCTTGAAAGGTTCCATGGTATGTTTACCCCATTATTAAATGCAAAACAGTATGGAAATTCATCAGCATTAATTGCTAAAATCACTCCTAAAATGTATACACTAACATTGTTCATCTCGCTGCCCACCCCCCTGCCTCTGCCTCAGCTCATCTGCTGCTGAAATCCTCCTCCATGCCTTTGTTACCTCTAGACTTGACAATTCCAACGCTCTCCTGGCTGGCCTCCCATGTTCTATCCTCCGTAAACTTGAGCTCATCCAAAACTCTGCTGCTCGTATCCTAACTCGCATTAAGTGCCGTGCACCCATCACCCCTGTGCTCGCTGACCTAACATTGGCTCCCAGTCCGGCAACACCTCGATTTTAAAATTCTAATCCTCATGTTCAAATCCCTCCATGGCCTTGCCCCTCCCTATCTCTGTAACCTCCTCCAGCCCTACAACCCTCCGAGATCTCTGCGCTCCTCCAATTCTGGCTTCTTGAGCATCCCTGATTTGAATCGCTCCACCATTAGCGGCCGTGCCTTCAGCTGCCTAGGCCCTAAGCTCTGGAATTCCCTCCCTAAACCTCTCCACCTCTCTCTTCTCTGCTCTTTAAAACCTACCTCTTTGACCAAGCTTTGGGTCATCTGCCCTAATATCTCCTTTATGTGGCTCGGTGTCAAATTTTGTTTTATAACGCTCCTGTGAAGCACCTTGGGACGTTTTACTACGTTAAAGGCGCTATAGAAATACAAGTTGTTGTTGTTTTACACCCAACAACCTCTTCTACCTCAACAAGGAATGGAATCAGGATCAGATATCTCGCTCCAGCTCCATTTCTGAAACCCAGTAAAAGTAAATCTCATGCTTGGGATTTTCCACACGCGCTATTTATTTTCTATCTCTTGTTGGAGCGTGAGTGTAAACTAATGAGGAAGGGGGGTGGGGTAAACAACTGGTGCAACAAATACCTTCAAATACAAGCGAGTTTCCTTTATTTTTTTTACCCAATGCTGTTGAGGCTCAAAGGCTTCCTCCGAAAGCGACTGGTTTGTGTCGGTGCCAGTTATGGTAATGCAATCCCAAACTGGCTTGGAGTTATTTTAAAACTACTCCCGAGTCAGACACTTCGGAAAACAAGGGGAGGGTTAAAAAAAAAAGTTGGAAAAGTGGGACGTACTGCAACTTGGGAGAGCGATGCATTTCCTAAAAGGCTGTTCCTTGCCAATGGTTTGGAGTGGATTGGGCTTGTTGGGACTGTAAGAGGTTGGATTTACCAAAGTAAAGCAGCAATCCTTCTGTGTTGGGGTGTGACTGTGCTGATCCCTGGGACCTCAGTCAACCCTTTTTCTCTTTCCTTTTCTTTCTTGCCTGTCTTCTATTGCCGGATGTCACTGCCAGTGGTCTTGCCCACTTCTTGCTGCCCAGTGGCAGCCAGCGCACCGGGCGGAGAGCCGCCGCTTCGCTGCCGGGCTCGCTGTGTGCCGTGGCCGGGAGCGCTGCACTCCTCCAGCAACAGTCACACCAGCCCGAGTCGCCAGCCGCTGCCCTGCCCGCTCTACGGCCGCTCCCTCTTCGCCCTGGGACTGCTACAGATCGCACTGGGGTTCTCCATCGTGTCCCTCAGCTTCGGGGCCCTGTCTCTCACTGAGTCCCCCAACGTCAGGAACTCTTGTCCCTTCTGGGCCGGGTCCTCGGTGAGTTCGCAAATAACTTCTTGTAATCAAAGAAAAAGTTTAATTGACACTTAATGCATCTCTCAGTCTCTTCTGCTATGCCCTGTTTCTAGATTGTACCAGAACTGTCGCACTTAATTGTACTAATTTCTTTAGTTTTAGTCCAGTTTAACCATTATAGTCTCGTTATTTTACGATGGGCCGAGTGGCCTGTTTCTGTGCTGCAAATTCTATGCAACTATTTTGTTCAAACCTCTTGTCCTTTTGTTGTCCAATCCTCTTTCTTTTTCTCTCTTTCCTTGACTTGTTTTCTAAATTAGAATGATACAGCACAGAGAGACCATTCAGCCCATCGTGCCTGTGAAAGAGTTTTCTAAGTAGCCCCACTTCCCTGCTCTTTCCTCATAGCCCTGCAAATTCACATGTAATTGATTCTATTCTGCCTCGTATTCTGTTGCTTTTAAACCATATCGACATAGACATGTCTGATTATCCACGTGTGGAATTTACATGTATATGTGCGCATGCAAATTGTGCAGAATTATTTAACTCCTGCTGGTGTATGTTTCTGAGCTGCCTGTCTATCTTTGTAACAGACCATGCTTAAAATATCTAGCTGTGAAATACAATTTCTATTTTCATTTGTGATAACTTTTTAATAGTTGAAGTGGTGGGCCAACAGTTTTAACCTTTTTAAATTATAAAATCACAAATTTAATGTTGAGAATTGTCACATGGTATCATTAAATTGCCATTGCTCCGTGTCTGTGAGACTTTTTTTTGTAGACGAGATTGATTACTGCCTGCAGTATTCCATATCACTGTGAAAGGATAAAAGTAACTTGTGTAGGATAATGTATGGCAGATTTCTCAGCACCTGAAAAGGTAAGCCATGGCTCAGTGGGTAGCACTTCGCTCTCTGTGTCAGAAGGTTGTGGGTTCAAGTCCCCACTTCAGAAACTTGAGCACAAAAATCTAGGCTGGCACTCCTAGTGCAGTACTGAGGGAGTGCGGCGCTGTCGGAGGTGCCGTCTTTCGGATGAGATGTTAAACCGAGGCCTCGTCTGTCCTCTTAGGTGGACGTAAAAGATTCCATGGCACTATTTCAAAGAAGAGCAGGAGAGTTCTCCCTGGTGTCCTGGGCCAATATTTAATCCCTCAATCAACATAACAAAATCAGATTATCTGGTCATTATCACATTGCTGTTTGTGGGAGCTTGCTGTGCGCAAATTGGATTAATATTGGCCAGGACGCCAGGAAGAACTTCCCTGCTCTTCTTCGAAATAGTACCATGGGATCTTTTACATCCACCTGAGAGGGACGACGCGGCCTTGATTTAATGTCTCATCCGAAGGACGACCCCTCCAACAGTACGGGCACTGCAGTGTCAGCCTAGATCTTTGTGCTCAAGTCTCTGGAGTGGGGCTTGAACCCATAACCTTCTGTCTCAGAGATGAGAGAGCTACCTACTGAGCCACAGTTGGCACACCGGTTAGCATTTCTGGGTCAGATCTGGAAAGGGAAGGTAGGTGATCACCCTGTTATAGGACTGACCAAATAGAGAAAGGAGGGGAGAACGACAGATAAAGGTGGCACGTCAACTATGCTAAATACCGATACAAAGAGGAACTGCTAGTGGGATTAATAACCTGGGAGTGGGTTTACAAATAACTCGAAGAGGTGAAACTATCTACAAAGGTCATCTCAGTCAGACTATGAAAAGACATTTGAAAGACAAAGATGAATAAAACCGTTCCAGGAGTGAAGGGAGCAGAGTCAAAATCCTGGAGCTAACAGCACTATGGGAGCACCTTCACCACACCACACGCAGTGGTTCAAGAAGGCGGCTCACCATCACTTTTCTCAGGGGCCCTACAACCCTCCAAGATCTCTGCACTTCTCCATTCCTGGCCTCTTGCGCATCCCCAATGTTCATTGCTCCATCATTGCCTTCAGCTGCCTGGGCCCTAAGCTCTGGAATTCCCTCCCTAAACCTCTCCACCTCTCAAGGGTCTCGAGGACAATTAGAGATGGGCACTAAATGCTGGACTTGCCAGCGACGTCCACATCCTGAGAATGAGTTATGAAACAAAGAGTGTAATGTGAAGCAATGAACTGGAATTAAACGGGGAGAAAACTAAGGTCAGAATTGCTAAAGTCAATGTTCAGACCAGAGGGCTGCAGAGTGGTGTCGAGGAAGATGCAAAACTGTTCCTGAAATTTGCTTTGGTTGGAATAGTGCTGAGGGGCAACTACAGACCTGTTGGGACTGGGGAATGGGGGTGGGGTTAGCTGAAATGGCATAACAGAGGAGCCAGTATCATGTTTGCAAATAGAAACAATAACTTCCATTTATATAGCGCTTATAATGTAGAAAAATGTCCCGAGACACTTCACGCAAATGAACACAGGGCCGGCCCAAAGATAAAGTTTTTAGGAGAGCTAACCAAATGCTTGGTCAAAAGGGTGGGTTTTAAGCAGCATTTAAAGGAGGAGAGGGAGGTGGAGTGGTTTAGGGAGGGAATTCCAGCATTGGGAGCGGAGGCGGGTAATGTTATGGAGGTGGAAGCAGGCAGTCTTTGTGATGAGAGGTTATGGGGTCAGAAGCTCAGCTTGGAGTCCAATAGAAGCGGTGATTTTCAGCAAAGCAGTCACCCAATCTGCATTTGGTCTCCCTAAAATAGAGGAGAACGCAGTATGAACAGCAAAAGCAATATTCTAGATTAGAGAAGGCGCGTGACATCACTATCTCGCATGGAAAGAGTATTTGGGGTTTTGGGGTGATGAAGTGGGGTGATGAAGTAGGGTGAAACAGGTATTGTATTGTGTGGGGAAAGTGCCTGGGAGGATCAGGGGTGATGGAAGTATGAACAAGGGTGTCATGGAGGGCGCAGTCTGTCTGGAAAGCTGTGAGGTGAGGGGTGAGGATGGGGTAGCTGTACTTAGTGATGAGATGACAATGGCCTGGAGCTTGAAGTCAGCAGTGAAGGAGCAACGTTCGCCATTAATCTCGCTGACAGCTGCCCACAGAGTTTTCGTGTGCTTTTGAGCAGCAACTTGCTGTCATTGGGTATCTGATCCAGCACGGCGCCCTCTACTTGGGAACTGGGACCTGTGTGAGCAGGACAAGCAACAACGTGGCTCTTCAACCAATCAGATTAAAGAATTCTCACTGAGTCACGCAGCGCCTAAACTAGGAAGTATAAATTAGAACATTTAATTCAATGTAAAATCATGTACAGAAAGCAAAATAAAGAGAGCGAAAGAAAGACAGGCTTAAAAGAGAGATAAAAAAGACAAAGAAAAAGTTTAAAAAAAATCTCCAACAATAATTCAATTCTGAAGGAATGAGACTCCACGCTTGTAAAAATTTAATTTTATGGGCCAGAGAGGTTGTTTGGCAGCAATTAAGACTTATCACGCCATTAAAAATTCACTTACACTTGAATAGACAAGCCCTAACTATTTTTGGCGTATTTAGTGGGTAACTAGTGGGTAAGTGCCGCAACTTCACACTCTTACATGGATTTCAAAGCTGAGTCTATCGGGGAGGTACCGGTGTAGCGAAGCTTGTGGAGGGGCAGGGCAAATCATGCAGCAACCTCCTGATTTCTGTGTTTAACCGCGCATGTGCGGACGCCAGAAGTTGCTGTCCGATTTACTCCATAATAACGGTGAGCGCTGATAGCCTCACCGTTATTCTTAATGCAAAATCCGGGCCAATATCTTCTCTCTTTAATTATATAGAGCTGGCTCGAAAAAGCTTATCCAACGATTCCCAAATTTTCTTTTGATTTCCCAGGCGCTGATCAGTTGAGAGTTGAAACACTTTTAATGGCTATACGGTGTATAGTTAAGAACAGTATTAAGGCTAAATGTCGTGGATTGTTTGGTAATTACACAACCTATTTGATTATATATGTGGCATAATTGGGATTCTTTCTGCCTTAATGTCACCTTGATTTAAAGTGGGGTGTTGCCACCTTTGGCGGTGGTTTTTCACTGATCTGCCTGTTCTTAAACTGCCCCTCCCAGAAATTCTCAGTTACTGGGACAAGTTTGCACTGTTGCAGATGCTGTGGTTTTAGTCATTTTTGTTTAAAAGTTGTTTAAAACAGATGCAATTAGGGAGCAGATCACTCCGCTAATACCATTACATAGTCTGCTATTTACAGAATTGTTGAAGGAAGCCAAGGCACCAACAACACCTTGCATTTATATAGCGCTTTTGACATAGTAAAACCTCCCACGTCGCATCACACGCGTGTTATCAGACAAACTTTGACACCGAGTCACGTAAAGAGATATTAGGCCAGGTGGGAGAAAGGAATAGCAGGATATGCTGATAGGGTGAAATGGAGGCTCGTGTGGAGCATAAACGCCGGCATGGACCAGTTGGGCCGAATGGCCTGTTTCTGTGCTGTACATTCTATGTAAGATCAACCACGTTAATTCATTTTTGGCCTGCAAACCTCAAATCAAATACATGCTCTAAAATCGCAAACACTCCTGTGGAGATTGGTATGTGCTTTCCTTCAAAGTGATCTCATTAAGTCTAAATTACACATTTGGTTGAAGGTTTTAGTTCTAGTATCTAGCCAGCTCCTACCGCGCCCTAACAATAATAAGAGTTGGCAGCACTAGCTCGGAGGCAGGGAGTAAAACCACATTGTGAGGTGGTGCTCCTTGTCTCTGTAGACACACGAGTTGCCTTGTTTATATTACAATGGTACCTCCAAAAGTCAGGGTTCCTTTAGGAGGCTACATTGTTATGTAAATAGTGTGGGTTTTTTATTAAAACTGTGCGTTTTTTTAAATTCATTTATGGGATGTGGGCATTGCTGAATCCCCCACCATCAACATCCTGGAGGGGGGAGGGGTCACCATTGACCAGAAACTTAACTGGACCAGCCACATAAATACTGTGGCTACAAGAGCAGGTCAGAGGCTGGGTATGTTACGTGAAAGGGACAATGCAAAATGACTCATTAACTTCGTCAGAAAAATAAAAGATTAGATAAGGTTGAAATATATTGCGAATCAAAGTTTGGGATGTCGAATGGAAGCTGTCCCTACATGCCACTGAGGTGTTTTCAGGGCTGCTGAGGAGATGAAAGGCTTTCAACGTGAATAGGTGGGTTGGTCAGGGAGCTTAGGATAAGGGAGTAGGGAGACGGGGCTCATAGCAGAGCATACTTGTGTTCACTCACGTAGAGAGTTCAGTGGAGCGAGCTGCTTGTGTGTCAGTGAAGTAATCTAGTTGGCTTGTTGCATGAGCATGTCTACCTCAGGCACTTTTGTTGTATGGATATTATGGGAGTGCTGAGAAACAGCAGCACCTCTGGTCGACTGACTGGATCACATGACGTCACTTGCCGCTATACGAGATTGGTATTTATTTTTTTCAGTGCAACAGCCCAGGGTAGTGCGAGAGTTCCTGAATTGCACACCTGTGCTTTAAGCAAGGGAGTAGGCAGGAGATTCTGAGTTATTTACAGAAAGTCCAATTAACTGCACACCACCAATCTCGTCAGGAATAAGTGATCACTCTTGTTTATTTCAATTCCGCCAATAAATCCTGTACAAAACCAAACATTTTCCATTTCAGTCGACATCAGAAGGCATTGTATACAGGTCGAAACATTACCCAGGTTTTCCCAGTGCAACATTTGAACAAGTTATATGCCTTTCAGTTCAGTAATACTGTATTTCTTTCACAACTATGCACATGAACAACAACAACTTGCATTTCTAAAGCACCTTTTAACGTAGTAAAATGTCCCAAGGCGTTTCACAGGAGTGATTATCAGACAATATTTGACACCGAGCCACGTAAGGAGATTTTAGGACAGGTGACCAAAAGCTTGTCAGTTGCCAGGAGCAGTTTATATGGGTTACCAGCGCTAATGGAGTGAACAGGTGAAAAACATTGCTGACGTCAGTATGGAACCAAATGGCATGAGATTGCCTTGAATCTGGGCTCGTGCTAAGGCTTTCCAACATTCAATGTGAGGTCTCCAAAAACTTTGACTCACTGGTTTCGATGCCTCATGAATTAGGCGTTTGTCTGATTCAGTGCAACGCACTCCGGGATTGCGTGGGCGCCTTCACAAAGGGTAATTTTCCAATTTCTCTATTCCCAGTGAGGAGCCTTGCCTACTGGGAGGGGTGTACTGGAAATTCGGGCGTGACCTGTGTGTGTTTTTTTTCAGCCACCAACCGAAGCTTCCTCCCCAGAGCTTGAGGTTGGGGAAAGTACCCCTACAGATCACATCCATTGATCGATCAGTCCTCATACTACCTGGCTGAAAATTTGGATATACTTCCCCCTCTATATTTCCAAATCCAGATCAATGATATTAGAATGAAATGCTCGAGGGCCACTACCAATTCCACAGGATACCATTTACATAAAATTACATAGAATATACAGCATAGAAACAGGCCATTCGGCCCAACCAGTCCATGTCGCCGTCTATGGTCCACTCGAGCCACCTCCCATCCTTCCTTATCTAACTCTATCAGCAGAACCCTCTATTCCTTTCTCTCTCATATGCTATCTAACCGCCCCTTAAAGGCATCTATACTATTCGCCTCAACCACTCCCTGTGGTAGCGAGTTCCACATTCTCACCACTCTCTGGGTAAAGAAGTTTCTTCTGAATTCCCTACTTGATTTCTTGGTGACTATCTTATATTGATGGCCTCTAGTTTTGCTCTTCCCCACAAGTGGAAACATTCTCTCTGTATCTACTCTATCAAAACCTTTCATAATTTTAAAGACCTCTATTAGGTCACCCCTCAGCCTTCTCTTTTCAAGAGAAGAGTCCCAGCCTTTTATTTTTAGAAACATAGAAACATAGAATCTAGGAGCAGGAGTAGGCCATTCGGCCCGTCGAGCCTGCTCCACCATTCAATACGATCATGGCTGATCATCCAAATCCAGTACCCTGTCCCTGCTTTAATCCCCACAGTACACATATCCCAACCTACCCCCGTAACCCCACGTATTTAATTCCCCCTAACATATCCCATCCTATCCCCATAACCCCACATATTTAATCCCCCCCTAACACTAAGGGTCAATTTATCATAGCCAAATCAACCTAACCCACGAATTTTTATTCGTTTATGGGATCTGGGTGTCGCTGGCAAGGCCAGCATTCATTTCCCAACCCTAATTGCCCTTGAGAAGACAGTGGTGAACCGCCTTCTTGAACCGCTGCAGTCCGTGTGGTGATGGTACTCCCACAGTGCTGTTAGGTAGGGAATTCCAGGATTTTCACCCAGCGACGATGAAGGATCGGCGATAAACTTCTAAGTCAGGATGGTGTGTGACTTGGAGGGGAACTTGGAGGTGGTGGTGTTCCATTGCGCCTGCTGCCCTTGTCCTTCTAGGTGGAAGAGGTCGCGGGTTTGGGAGGTGCTGCCGAAGAAGCCTTGGCGAGTTGCTGCAGTGCATCTTGTAGATGGTACACACTGGAGCCACGGTACGCCAGTAGTGGAGGGAGTGAATGTTTAAGGTGGTGGATGGGGTGCCAATCAAGCGGGCTGCTTTGTCCTGGATGGTGTCGAGCTTCTTCAGTGTTGTTGGAGCTGCACTCATCCAGGCAAGTGGAGAGTATTCCATCACACTCCTTACTTGTGCCTTGTAGATGGTGGAAAGGCTTTGGGGAGTCAGGAGGTGAGACACTCGCCACAGAATACCTAGCCTCTGACCTGCTCTTGTTGCCACAGTATTTATGTGGCTGGTCCAGTTAAGTTTCTGGTTAATGGTGACCCCCAGGATGTTGATAGTGGGGGATTCGGCGATGGTAATGCCATTGAATGTCAAGGGGAGGTGGTTAGACTCTCGCTTGTTGGAGATAGTCATTGCCTGGCACTTCTGTGGCACGAATGTTACCTGCCACTTATCAGCCCAAGCCTGAACGTTGTCCAGGTCTTGTTGCATGCGGGCACGGACTGCTTCATTATCTGTGGAGTTGTGAATGGCGCTGAACACTATGCAGTCATCAGCGAATATCCCCATTTCTGACCTTATGTTGGAGGGAAGGTCATTGATGAAGCAGCTGAAGATGGTTGGGCCTAGGACACTGCCCTGAGGAACTCCTGCAGTGATGTCCTGGGGCTGTGATGATTGACCTTCAACCACCACAACCATCTTCCTTTGTGCTAGGTATGACTCCAGCCAGTGGAGCGTTTTCCCCCTGATTCCCATTGACTTCAGTTTTACTAGGGCTCCGTGATGCCAGACTCGGTCAAATGCTGCCTTGATGTCAAGGGCAGCCACTCTCACCTCACCTCTGGAATTCAGCTCCTTTGTCCATGTTTGGACCAAGGCTGTAATGAGGTTGGGAGCCGAGTGGTCTTGGCGGAACCCAAACTGGGCATCAGTGAGCAGGTTATTGGTGAGTAAGTGCCGCTTGATAGCACTGTCGATGACATCTTCCATCACTTTGCTGATGATTGAGAGTAGACTGATGGGGCGGTAATTGGCCGGGTTGGATTTGTCCTTTTTGTGGACAGGACATACCTGGGCAGTTTTCCACATTGTCGGATAGATGCCAGTGTTGTAGCTGTAATGGAACAGCTTGGCTAGAGGCGCGGCTAGTTCTGGAGCACAAGTCTTCAGCACGATAGCCGGGATGTTGTCAGGGCCCATAGCTTTTGTTGTATCCAGTGCGCTCAGCTGTTTCTTGATATCACGTGGAGTGAATCGAATTGGCTGAAGACTGGCTTCTGTGATGGTGGGGACCTCGGAAGTATGCCGATATGGATCATCCACTTGGCACTTCTGGCTGAAGTTGGTTGCAAACGCTTCAGCCTTGTCTTTTGCCCTCACGTGCTGGGCTCCACCATCATTGAGGATGGGGATATTCATGGAGCCTCCTCCTCCCGATTGGATGTGGCAGGACTGCAGAGCTTTGATCTGATCCGTTGATTGTAGGATCGCTTAGCCCTGTCTATAGCATGCTGCTTCCGCTTTTTAGCATGCATGTAGTCCTGCGTTGCAGCTTCCCCAGGTTGGCACCTCATTTTTATGTACGCCTGGTGCTGCTCCTGGCATGTTCTTCTACACTCATTGTTGAACCAGGGTTGGTCCCCTGGCTTGGTGGTAATGGTAGAGTGAGGGATATGCTGGGCCATGAGGTTACAGATTGTGGTGGAATACAATTCTGTTGCTGCTGATGGCCCACAGCGCCTCATGGATGCCCAGTTTTGAGCTGCTAGATCTGTTCTGAATCTATCCCATTCAGCGCGGTGGTAGTGCCACACAACACGATGGAGAGTGTTCTCAGTGTGAAGACGGGACTTCGTCTGTTCATCCTTTCCTGATATGTATAGCCTCGCATTTCTAGTATCATCCTTGTAAATCTTCTCTGCACCTTCTCCAGTGGCTCTATATCCTTTTTATAATATGGCGACCAGAACTCTACATAGTACTTGCAACTCCTCAGATAATGAAGCAGTCCATGCCCGCATGCAGCAGACCTGGACGACATTCAGGCTTGGGCTGATAAGTGGCAGGCAACATTCGCACCACACAAGTGCCAGGCAATGACTATCTCCAATAAGCGAGAGTCTAACCACTGCCCCTTGACATTCAATGGCATTACCATTGCCGAAAACCCCACTATCAACATCCTGGGGGACACCATTGACCAGAAACTTAACTGGACCAGCCACATAAATACTGTGGCAACAAGAGCAGGTCAGAGGCTGGGTATTCTGCGGCGAGTGTCTCACCTCCTGACTCCCCAAAGCCTTTCCACCATCTACAAGGCACAAGTCAGGAGTGTGATGGAATACTCTCCACTTGCCTGGATGAGTGCAGCTCCAACAACACTCAAAAAGCTCGACACCATTCAAGATAAAGCAGCCCGCTTGATTGGCACCCCATCGACCACCTTAAACATTCACTCCCTCCACTACTGATGTATCGTGGCTGCAGTGTGTACCATCTACAAGATGCACTGCAGCAACTCGCCAAGGCTTCTTCGGCAGCACCTCCCAAACCCGTGACCTCTACCACCTAGAAGGACAGGGCAGCAGGCGCATGGGAACACCACCATCTCCAACTTCCCCTCCAAGTCACACACCATCCTGACTTGGAAGTATATCGCCGTTCCTTCATCGCCGCTGGGTCAAAATCCTGGAACTCCCTATCTAACAGCACTGTGGGAGTACCTTCACCACACGGACTGCAGCAGTTCAAGAAGGCGACTCACCACCACCTTCTCAAGGGCAACTAATGATGGGCAATAAATGCTGGCCTTGCCAGCGATGCCCACATTCCATAAACGAATAAAAAAAAAAGTGTGGTCTAACCAAGGTTTGATACAAGTTTAACATAGATTTTCTACTTTTCAATGCTATTCCTCTAGAAATAAATTCTAGTGCTAGGTTTGTTTTTGTTATGGCCTTATTGACCTGCATTGCAACTTTTATTGATTTGTGTATTTGTACTCCCTTTGCTCCGCTACCCCATTTAGATTCTTATTTTCCAAGTATTATGTGACCTCCTTATTTTTCTTACTAATGTAATACCTCACACAAATGTTGAAATTCATTTGCCAATTATATGACCATTCTACAAGTTTATTAATGTCGTCTTGTAATTTCTTGCAGTCCTCGTCAGTGTTGATTATCCCTCCCAATTTGGTGTCATCTGCAAATTTAGAAATTGTGTTTTTGATTCCAAAGTCTAAATCGTTAATATAAATTGTGAACAACAGTGGTCCCAGCACTGATCCTGTGGGACCCCACTCCCCACATTCTGCTACTTTGAATAATTACCCTTTACCCCTACTCTCTGCTTTCTGTCCTGCAGCCAGCTAACTATATATTCTGCTACTTGTCCCCTGACTCCGCATGCTCTGACCATATTCATTAGTCTATTATGTGCTACCTTCTCGAAGGCCTTTTGGAAATCTAGATATATTACATCTACTGCATTATCCTTGTCTACTCTCTCTTACCTCTTCAAATAATTCAATGACATTTGTCACTGTTCCCAACTTCGAGTGTCCCTTTGATCCCAACTCCCGGCCTTCCATCTCCCAGCCAATTTCCTGCCCCTGATGTGAGGTTGCTTCCAACTCCAGGTACCTTGCTGGTAGTCTCTTATACGGAACATTATCAAATGCGTTTTGAAAAGCCATGTATAACACATCCATTGATCCTCTTCCATCGCCTCTCTGACAAGAATGAATGGCTAAATTTTCACTTCACTGTGATGAGTCTGGTAACTTTACACAACTGAAGGCAGATGTCAAAAACATGGCAATGGAAATTTACTGATAAACTTCGATTCTTCAGAACACTCAAAGTTACAGTACTCCAAGTCTTATTCATTGCATAATATTGTCATGATATTGGGCAATTTTCCTTCAGCTTAGTCTGTAAATCTGACCTGAACG
The DNA here is from genome assembly GCA_030390025.1 of Squalus acanthias. Lineage (NCBI taxonomy): Eukaryota > Metazoa > Chordata > Chondrichthyes > Squaliformes > Squalidae > Squalus > Squalus acanthias. The sequence continues at coordinate 129,704,868 of CM059425.1, read as the reverse complement.
TGTTAACTTTCTAACTTACTTTGGCCATTGAGTGTGTGCTTGTGCCGAGAGGCACTGATTAAACGTGAGCCAAACAAACAAAAAATGCGAGGCCATTGTGTGTGATTGTAGTGGGGTGATGAATTATAAGTGGAAGTCTGATTATGATCCACAAAAGTTCCTAAATGCCTAATGTGTTCTCCTTCTGTTGTGTTTTGGCATTTTCAGACATTTTTGGCTGGAAGGATTTGTATTATGATTTATATTGATGTTAAATTGAGTTCACAAAGGTTTAAAATCCATTGTGCATCGGAAGGGTTGTAGTATATTTAAGCCAGATGATTAGCTCATCAGTGAGGGACATTAAGGCTTTTCTGTGACCCAACCAGGCACATTGGTGTTTAGGTAGCCCAATTTACTTTGGAAATAAGAGGAGATAATTTCAAGGAACCCACCATTGGTGGGGTGGAGGAGGGGAGAGGTGTCGAAGGGGGCACAGATGAGGGGAGAAGAGTGGGGGTTGGCGGAGGGCTGGAGGGGCTGGACTGTTGAGTGAAGCAGATACGGTCTAGGCCAGTCTAGCTTTAGAGAGCCATACAAGCATTGGTTCCAATTCAGTGATAGGCTGACCAATTCCATATATAAATGTGATCAACGTCCTAGACAGGCTAAAAGGCCTGAAAATAAATAAGTCTCCAGGGATAGATGGAATTTATCCCAGTGTGTTGAGAGAGACCAGGGAGTAGATTTTGTGAGGCAGTCACAATCACTGTGAGTGAGTCACTGGACACTGGTGAGGTACCAGTAGATTGGAAATAGGCTAACCTGGTGCTCATATTCAATAAAGGAACATAGGAATAGGAGGAGGCCATTCAGCCATTCAATTAGATCATGGCCGATCTGTATCTTAACTCCATCTATCCACCTTGGTTCCGTAACCCTTAATACCCTTGCCCAACAAAAGGCAAAGGCAACTACAGAGTAATTTGTCTTGCTTTCATTCTATGTAAAATAATGGAATCAATGATCAGGGGTAAACTTTGAGATTATCTACACAATAATAACCTAGTTAGCAGCAGTCAACATGGATTCAGAAGGGGAAGATCCTATCTGACCAACCTTTTCGATGCTTTTGTGGAAGTGATGACCCCAGTGAACAGTGGGAAGCTCTATGATGGTGTACCTGGACCTCCGAATGTCACTTGACAAAGTTCACATTGGAAGGCTATTAATTAAATGTAAAATATTCGGGATTCAAGGTAAACCCTGGGAGTGGATAAGAAATTGGCTAAAGGGTAGAAAACACGGAGTACTGAGTTGGAAGAGTGATATTGTAGTGGGTTGAAGTACTGTGTGAGATACCGTAAGGCTTGGTGTTGGGACTACCACTACTTCTAGTTGACATGAATGACTTGGATTTAAAATCTCAATGCAAAGTGGTCAAATTTGCAGATGATACCAAACTCGGAGGGGCAGTGCAATTGGATGAGGTGGCTCAGAAATTAAAATAGGTTTTAACTGCACTGATAATTATATGCGTGGAACTTTAGTGCTCTATTATTATAATATGAAGTGCTTGGGAGTGGCGAGTTCAGTGAATATACTGCTTGTTGCACAAGGGACTCATCTGTGCCTGGAGGGGTAGAAATTGGTTATGGCCCGTTTTCAGGCAGTGCGTGCCCCAATCGGGAGGCCAATAGTTCACCCAAAATTGGGCCTTGGGCCTCATTTCAATAACTGGGCGCCTCCAGAGGCAGCTCAGCTATTTGACGAGGCAGTGGGCCTCCGCTAAGTCCCGGAGGTGGGGGTGAGGCCAAGTGACGGAGCGGCACAATGCGCCGACTTCCTGTTTGATGGTGAAGTGGAAGTAGGTGTTGGAACCAGGACATTGGTGCTGCTTATCACTGCGGGCCACTCTGCCCATTGGACAACACTGCAGCCTGCCTGGGAGGAGGTGGATGAGCCGGACTTTGAGGGTGCAGGCGGCTGTTACTGTCACTGGCAATGTTAGCTCTACGGGGCGTGGTAACTGTAGGTGTCCTTTCAGCAAGCTGGCACAGTTTTGTATCTGGCTGTTTGGTGACCTGGTGGCTGTGTGTAGTCATTTCCTGGTAGGAATGCTTCTGTCTGTAAGTATGAGTGGGAGGGCAGATGGGCACACTCTGAACTGCCTGGCCTCCATAAGAACATAAGAAATAGGAGCAGGAGTAGGCCATATGGCCCCTTGAGCCTGCTCCACCATTCGATAAGATCATGGCTGATCTTTGACTGCAACTCCATTTTTAACATAGTAAAACATTCCAAGGTCCTTCACAGGAGCATTATCAAACAAAATTTGACACCGAGCTCTATAAGGAGATATTAGGACAGGTGACCAAAAGCTTGTTCAAAGAGGTAGGTTTTAAGGAGCGTCTTAAAGGAGGAGAGAGAGGTAGAGAAGTTTAGGGAGGGAATTCCAGAGCTTAGGGCCAAGGCAGCTGAAAGCACGGCTGCCAATGGTGGAGCGATGAAAATTGGGGTTCAGCAGTTAACTCTTTGTATACTGTAACTGGACTGCTCCTGACGTTGGGGTGCAATTGGACTATTTTATCTGTCCTCAGATTGCCCTAATTTACCAACAATCTTTTACTGACCTGATAACAGCTGGGCTGGTTTGGTATAAAGTTCAGATTTCAAAGCAAAAGAACATGTCTAAGTAATGACACGTTGAACGCATCATTGATTAGATGAGGGAACTACTCTGAGCTGGGACAGCTCACTCCCACCATCACTGGATTGAATTCCAATAATCTGCAGGTTACAAAGGGCAGTAGAAATCAGGCATTTGTAGCTCACCACGCAGGTGCATGGGATAGTAGGTAATATCCGCACAGTGGCCATTCCCTGTGGCCTAGGGACTGGCAAAAACAGCTTCTAGTGTCACTTCTAGATTGTGTTTATACTACCGTAAAACTCTTTAAAATGCTCCCATCTGTGGGGATTCCTCACACAAATATGAATATGGGATGGAAATCCCGGAAGCATAACATTTGTGTTTCCTCCCTCCCCTCCCATTCCACTCCAGGATTTGCTATCCTTTTAATTCCAGTTTTTTCTTGCCATTTGTCTGGCATATTCTGGAGTGATATGCGGATAGGGTGAGACGAGAAGGTTGGGAGGAGGCTCGTGTGGAGCACAAACACCAGCATAGACCAGTTGGGCCGAATGGCCTGTTTCTGTGCTGTAAAAGTCTATGCAGGTTCTATGTATGGACCTCGCCCCTGGCTGGAAGCTGCACATTTGTGAACATTAGCTGTGAAATACCAGCACTGAGACGGTACAACTATCAGGAAACTCTTGCTGATCAAACTCTGCACGTTTCTGGTCTCCACATCACAAAAAGGATATAGAAGCACTGGAGAAAGTGCAAAGAAAATGCTCGATAAGGATGATACCAGAACTGAGCGGTTGTACCGATCAGGAAAGACTGAAGAAGCTGGGGATCTTTACTCTGGAAAAGAGAAGGCTGAGGGGTGACCTGATAGAGGTCTTTAAAATAATGAAAGGGTTTGATTGGGTAGACGTAGAGAAGATGTTTCCACTTGTGGAGGAGACCAAAACTAACAGCAATAGCTTGCATTTATATAGCGCCTTTAACGTAGTAAAACATCCCAAGGTGCTTCACAGGAACATTATCAGACAAAATTTGACACCGAGCCACATAAGGAGATATTAGAACAGATGAAAGTGGCAGGTTTTAAGGAGCGCTTAAAGGAGGTAGAGAGGCGGAGAGGATTAGGGAGGGAATTCCAGAGTTTAGGGCCTAGGCAGTGGAAAGCTGAAAACAGGTCATAAATATAAGATAGTCACTAATAAATCCAAGAGGGAATTCAGGAGAAATGTCTTTACATGAGGGAGAAAGGACTATAAGGGTATGCTGATGGGGGTGAGATGAAGTAGGGGTGTGAGGAGGCTCGTGTGGAGCATAAACACCTGTCGGGCCGAATGGCCTGTTTCTGTGCTGCTGATGTTTTGTCGTTCTCTGCTCCCGGGTCATGCTGATGGGACTGATGTACACAGAATCAACATGTGCTGTGCCAAAACATGAATGTAAGCAGTTGGGAAAAGTACACGTGCTGATGCTGCAATGAGTGAATGGCCACCAGCTCCTTTCCGTGACGTTGGTCTGACAAGCAGAAAGTGGACCGTGTCGCGGCAACTCACATTGTAGCCCAGAATACTGGCAACTTCAGTCCCGACAGAGCTGCAGTGTGAACCGACTGGAAGATCTCGTAGCGAGATCATTCAGATGGCTTGTCGATGTCTTGACTAATGAGAACCTTTCTCGCCTTTTAATTTAAAGATAAATATAAGTTGCAATGTGAACAATGGTTTCAGGACTTGGTAACACTTTTCCGGTGCCTAGTTGTAATTTGATTGTACAAATTTTGAAAGACCTTGTTGAATTTGTTTCTTTCTTTTGCCATATACCAGCTGAATAGCCTCAGTGCAACTAGTGGGATGTCCCCCACAGTTCGAGAACCACACTATGGTGTATTGTAACCCATCAACAAGCTTTAGATTCCATTAGCAATTTACATTTGTACTCTGGTATCCATAGTAATCTATATTCCTAAAAACAGGATAGATTCCCCCATAACTGAATACGGGTGCACCCAGATGACCAGAATCATAGAATGATACAGCACAGAAAGAGGCCATTCGGCCCATCGTGTGTGCCGGCTCTCTGAAAGAGCTATCCAATTAGTTCCACTCCCCTAGCTCTTTCCCCATAGCCCTGCAAATTTTCCCCCTTCAATTAATTATCCAATTTATGTGACCACTCAGTGGGTAGCACTCTCGCCTCTGAGTCAGAAGGTTGTGGGTTCAAGTCCCACTCCAGGGACCTGAGCAAAAAAATCTAGGCTGACACTCCTAGTGCAGAACTGAGGGAGTGCTGTGCTGTCGGAGGTGCCGTCTTTCAGATGAGACGTTAAAACCGAGGCCCCGTTTGCTCTCTCAGGTGGACATAAAAGATCCCATGGCACTGTTTCAGAGAAGAGCAGGGGAGTTCTCCTCAGTGTTCAGGCCAATATTTATCCCTCAACCAACATCACTAAAAACAGATTATTGACTGCAGTGTTTCATAGAAAAAACATAGAAAATAGGTACAGGAGTAGACCATTCGGTCCTTCGAGCCTGCACCGCCATTCAATGCGTTCATGGCAAATTACAACAGTGACTACACTTCAAAAGTACTTCATTGACTGTAAAGCGCTTTGAGACATCCTGAGGTTGTGGAAGGCGCTATCTAAATGCAGGTCTTTTTTTTCTTTTCAATTCCCTTTTGAAAGTTAATATCGAATCTGCTTCCACCACCCTTTTAGGCAGTGCGTTCCAAATCATAACAACTGGCAGCGTAAAATACATTTCCTCATCGCCCCTCTGGTTCTTTTACCAATCACCTTAAATCTGTGTCCTCTGGTTACCGACCCTCCTGCCACTGGAAACAGTTTCTCCTTATTTACTCTATCAAAACCCTTCATGATTTTGAACACCTCGATTAAATCTCTCCTTAAACTTCTCTGCTCTAAAGAGACCAATCCCAGTCTATAAATAGCCATTTTTTTTATCCCCCATTAACAAGTTGCATTAGTGTTCATCTGTCTCCATTACCAGGTTGCCTTTGTGGCCTGGCTTTTACAGATTGTAAGTTTGCTCAGGTTATCTAGTGGGAGTTTCCTGCAATATGCGTAAACTGATTGATTTTGTTTTGTGGCATTGTTTGTATTTTCTGGCGCGTCTGAACCTGAGAGCGACACCGTGACTTGGGATTTCTTTCTTATTTACAGGTGATCCTTTCAGGCATCCTGGGGTTAACAACATGGAAAAGGCCAATGCTGCTTCTGGTAGGCGCACTTTGATTCTCTCTCCCTCTCACACGTTTTCAGTTTATGTTCTCCACACAAGCCATGTGCTGAATGAGCAAGATATCCACAGCATAGAATCATAGAATGATACAGCACAGAAGGAGGCCATTCGGCCCATCGTGGCTGTGCTGGCTCTTTGAAAGAGCAATCCAGTTAGTCCCACTCCCCTGTTCTTTCACCATCACTCCGCAAATGTTTCCCCTTCAAGTATTCATCCAATTCCCTTTTGAAAGTTAGTATTGAATCTGCTTCCACTGCCCTTTCAGGCAGCGCATTCCAGATCATAACAACTCGCTGCATCAAAAAATTTCTCCTCATCTCACCCCATAGCCCTGCAAATTTTCCCTGTCTGGTAAACAACCGTTCACCATTTCTCTCTGCTTTCTGTCCCTCAGCCAATTCCGTATCCAAGCAGCCGCCGCCCATGGGCTTCAGTTTTGCTATGTGTCTGTTATGTGGTACTTTATCAAACGTCTTTTGAAAGTTCATACACACAACATCAAACACACTACCCTCATCCACTCTCTCTGTTACTTCATCAAAGAACTCACATGAGTTCTCACTTGATCTCTAAGCATCTTAAAGTATCTCACTTGAAGACTTGTGTTCTGCACATGACTGGAGTTGGTCAGGTGTGTGTATTTAGACGGATATATCTCTTCCTCTGAGGATCGATTCATCCTTCAGCATTTTCCATACTGATTCAGACTTTTAAGTCTTTTCCGTGAGGAGCACGATCCATTGTTGCAATTAATGGTGTATAATTTTGTCATTTTTGTCTGATAATCGCTCCTGTGAAACGCCTTGGGATGTTATTACTATGTTAAAGGCATTATATAAATGCAAGTTGTTATTATAATAAGGTACACAGATCACTGTGTTTTCAGCTGCCTAGGCCCTAAGCTCTGGAATCCCCCCCCTAAATCTCTCCGCCTTGCCACCTCTCTCTCTTTTTTAAGACGCTCCTCAAAACCTACCTCTTTGATCAAGCTTTTGGTCACCTGTCCTAATATCTCCTTATGTGGCTCGGTGTCAAATCTTTTCTGATAACGCTCCTGTGAAGCACCTTGTGACGTTTTTACTACATTAAAGGCGCTATATAAATGCAACTTCTTGTTATAAGATACACAGATCAGTGTATTTTAACATCTGGAGAGAACTGTTAATGCATTATGCGCAACATATCGAATTACATAGAGTGTACAGCACGGAAACAGGCCATTCGGCCCAATGGTCTATGCCGGTGTTTATGCTCCACACGAGCCTCCTCCCACCCCTCTTCATCTCACCCTATCAACAAAGGGAGCCTCAAACAGGCCTTGGGCCTCCTATTTACACATTCAAAGAGCCTAACGCCTGTTTCAGGCACACATCCTGCATGCCTATGGTGGAGCCTTTACCAATATAGGTGGGTGGAAATCTTCCTTTGTGGAATAGCAATGGGGATGACAACCCTGTGGTGGGGATGGCAATGGCTGGTCCTGAGAGGTTTGGAATTGGCTTCATTTCGGAACAACATTTCTCTAAGCAATCGAGATACCAGCAACTAAGAATTACCAATATTCTGCTGCTATTCCTTGCTTTTGACCACTTTTAATAAACAGCAATAGTAACGCTGCAAGCCCACAAAAAATAGGTTCAGTGCATTTCAGACACATGTAAAGTAGGTACCATGTGTTGGGTTATTTCTGTGACCAAAAAAAATTCTTGTAATTTTTTTTGATGAGGTCTAAGATATCTGAAAAATCTGAGGCAGTCTAATTTTAGTGAAAGCCTGGCATAGGTTGTCCAATATAACTGGCTAAATTGGGTGGGGTGGTTTTGGGGGTGGGGGGGCTGGGGTGGAATTTGCTCTGTGTGCTGTGTCCAAATGTTTCCAGTCCGACCTGTTCCCACGTAGTCAGTCCATCTCCTCCAATGGTTTCTACGCCCAAAGCCACCTCCAGCTACCCACAGGCTCTTAACATCCAGCCTCTCCATTTAGGGTTGCCAACTCTGGTTGGATGTTTTACTGGAGGTTTTATCACATGACCTCCCGGTCAAACAGCCTTTATATTTCCAATATTTTTTTTAACTAATCAACAAAAGTGTTCAAAGAAAAAAAAACCCACACAAATGTTCTTATGGTTGCTCGCGGCAGATTAATGGTTAATTCCTGGCGACTCCAGGGCAATCCTGGAGGGTTGGCAACTCTACCTCCATTTCCTGATCTGCGTTTTGCCTTCAGTGACATCATCTGCAAATATGGTGTTAGCTTCGACACGTGTGCCGATGGCTGCCAACTAGATCCCTCTTGTCGCTCCTCCTGACTCCATGTTTGCCTGCCGTGCTGTCTGCCTATTGAGATGCCCAGGTCCTAGATAAGCTAGCACTTTTCTCCAGCTCAACATTGGCAAGACGATGGCCATCTTGTTTGGCTCCTGCCAGAAACTCCGTGCCTCAGGGGTTGCCTCATTCCCCCCTTCCCAGCTGCTCTCTCAGGCGCTGACGCGAAGGGCACAGGATGATGGTGGGGCTAAATTGTGAAAAGGTAAAAAAAAAATCGAATTGTAGTAAAGAATTGGGAGCGGGCACGATCCAGCTGAAAGGCATGGGCAATGTACATTAGCACATAGTAACAGGAGGAGACCATTCAGCCCCTCAAGCCTGTTCCCCCATTCAATTAGATCATGGCTGATCTGTATCTTAACTCCATTTACCTGCCTTGGTTCCGTAACCCTTAATACCCTTGCCTAACAAAAATCTATCGATTTCAGTTTTGAAAATTTCAATTGACCCCCAGCCTCAACAGCTTTAGGGGAGAGAGTTCCAGATTTCCACCACCCTTTGTGTGAAGAAGTGCTTCCTGACATCACCCCTGAACAGCCTAGCTCTAATTTTAAGGTTATGCCCCCTTGTTCTGGACTCACCCCTCCAGAGGAAATAGTTTCTCTCTATCTACCCTATCAACTCCTTTAATCATCTTAAACACCTCAATTAAATCACCCCTTCATCTTCTATACTTGAGGGAATACAAGCCTAGTCTATGCCGGTTAGTCTTACTTCGGTGGTTGGTAAGATAATGGAAAAGGTCCTGAGGGATAGGATTTATGACCATTTGGAAAGGGGCAACTTAATCAGGGATAGTCAACACGGATTCGTGAAGGGTAAGTCTTGCCTAACAAATTTGATTGAATTCTTTGAGGAGGTAACTAAGTGTGTAGATGAAGGTAGAGCAGTTGATGTCGTATACATGGATTTTAGTAAGGCGTTTGATAAGGTTCCCCATGGTCGTCTCATGAAGAAAGTAAGGAGTTGTGGGATAGAGGGAAATTTGGCCGATTGGATAAGTAACTGGCTATCTCATAGAAGGCAGAGGGTGGTGGTGGATGGAACATTTTCGGACTGGAGACCAGTTACCAGCGGTGTGCCACAGGGGTCGGTGCTGGGTCCTCTGCTGTTTGTGATTTTTATCAATGACTTGGAGGAGGGGACTGAAGGGTGGATCAGTAAATTTGCTGATGACACCAAGATTGGTGGAGTAGTGGATGAGGTGGAGGGCAGTTGTAGGCTGCAAAGAGACATTGATAGGATGCAGAGCTGGGCCGAAAAATGGCAGATGGAATTTAACCCTGATAAGTGCGAGGTGATTCATTTTGGTAGGGCAAATTTGAATAAGGATTACAGGGTCAACGGCAGGATTCTGAGGAACGTGGAGGAGCAGAGGGATCTGGGGGTTCATATCCACAGATCTCTGAAGGTTGCCACTCAAGTGGATAGAGCAGTAAAGAAGGCCTATGGTGTGTTGGCGTTTATTAACAGAGGGTTTGAGTTTAAGAACCGTGAGGTTATGCTGCAACTGTACAGGACCTTGGTGAGACCACATTTGGAATATTGTGTGCAGTTCTGGTCACCTCACTATAGGAAGGACGTGGAAGCATTGGAAAGAGTGCAAAGGAGATTTACCAGGATGCTGCCTGGTTTGGGGGGGAGGTCTTATGAGGAAAGATTGAGGGAGTTGGGGCTTTTCTCTTTAGAGCGGAGGAGGATGAGAGGCGACTTAATAGAGGTTTATAAGATGATGAGGGGGATAGATAGAGTGGATGTTCAGAGACTATTTCCTCGGGTAGAGGCAGCTGTTACAAGGGGGCATAACTATAAGGTGCATGGGGGGAGATATAGAAGGGATGTCCGAGGTAGATTCTTTACTCAGAGAGTGGTTGGGGTGTGGAATGGACTGCCTGCTGTGATAGTGGAGTCGGACACGTTAGGAACTTTCAAGCGGTTATTGGATAAGCACATGGAGCACACCAGAGTGATAGGGAGTGCGATAGCTTGATCTTGGTCTCGGACAATGCTCGGCACAACATCGAGGGCCGAAGGGCCTGTACTGTGCTGTACTGTTCTATGTTCTATGTTCTATGCAACCTGTTTTTTGTACCTGCCCACCAGCTTTTAATGATTTCTGTACTTGGACCCCTAAATCTCTCTGCTCCACAGTTCCTAGCTTCCTGCTATTTAGAAAATACTCTGATCTATCTTTCTTAGGTCCAAATTGGATGACCTCACACCTCCCCACATTGAACTCCATCTGCCACAGTTTTGCCCGCGTACTTAATCTATCAAATTAACAATCCAAAAGGATACGTGTACAAATTTAACAAGCCTCGGTAGATTAGAAGAAATTACATTTCCTACAGTTTAGGAGAGGTCTAGGCTGTTTCCCTTACCATCTCTTGACTTTTAAAATCCAATCGGCATCACCTAACCATTGTCTCTCCATTTTCCTTGCCTTTTGTCCCACTCTTTTCAAAGTTGGTGATACCCTGTCCTATAGATCTATGCTGTTCACCTGGGATTTACAGTTTTAATTAATGTGGAAGAGCCTTGTAGCTAAAGGCACTAACGTTAAGTTGAGGGAAATTCCTTTGATGAGAACGGGGTAGATATATGGTTAGCAATGGGATTTAAATGTCTTACAGGTAATTATAGACAGAGAAGATCAAACACTCTTGTGCACCGCTGTGGTCTTTGTGTTGCTTTAACCATTGAACTGTCATCTGTGGAGCACCGTTGGTCAAGGTTGATATTATGAAGTTTCATTTTCAGCGTTTGTCGAACTTTGGGTGATTTTTAAAAAAGGTTTACAGGATCGAGCTTATGGAAAGAAGGCTAGGCTTTTCCTCAAAGCCCCAGCAGCTGTCTGCTCTTGTGTATATAATTCAGCGAGCATTATAAAGAAAAATGTATATAATCTTTCCAAAATTAATGGTATTATTGAATTTACAGCTTACAAAATATGAAACAGTTATGTGTAAAGGGTCTTCTCTTGATTCCCGCTGATAATCTCAAGGAGAACTAAGTATCTCTGTGTAACTATTAGAGGAACATTCTAAGGCTGGATTTTCACTGCACTCTTTACAAACTTAAACTGGTGTGTGTCAGCCTTTTACTTCCGTGTGCTCAGTGATCTCATTATACTGCCATTTTTGTGTTGATTCGCACCCGAAATCGCTTTGCATTGATGTGAAAGTACAGGGATATCTGCACCCTGAGACGGCATTGGCTACTACAACAACAACAACTTGCATTTATACAGCACCTTTAACGTAGTAAAACGTCCCAAGGCGCTTCACAGGAGCGATTATCAAACAAAACTTGACACCGAGCCACATAAGGAGATATTAGGACAGTTGGCCAAAAGCTTGGTCAAAGAGGTAGGTTTTACGGAGCGTCTTAAAGGAGGAGAGAGAGGTAGAGAGGCGAAGAGGTTTAGGGAGGGATTTCCAGAGCTTTGGGCGTAGGCAGCTGAAGGCACGGCCGCCAATGGTGGAGTGATTAATATCGGGGATGCTTAAGAGGCCAGAATTGGAGGAGCGCAGAGATCTCGAGGGGGTTGTGGGGCTGGAGGAGATTACAGAGATAGGGAGGGGCAAGGCCACGGAGGGATTTGAAAACAAGGATGAGAATCGGCAGCCCATCCACCACCTGAAACATCCTCTCACTCCACCGTGGCTGCAGTGTGTATCATCTACAAGATGCGCTGCAGCAACTCGCCTTGGCTTCTTCGACAGCACTTCCCAAACCCGCGACCTCCACCAGCTAGAAGGACAAGAGCAGCAGGCGCATGAGGACACCACCACCTCCAAGGTCCCCTCCAAGTCACACACACCATCCTGACTTGGAAATATATCGCCGTTCCTTTATCGTCGCTGTGAGAATACCTTCATCAGACAGACTGCAGCGGTTCAAGAAGAAGGCCCACCTTCTCAGGGGAACTAGGGATGGACAATAAATGCTGGTCTTACCAGCGACACCCACATCCCAAAAATGCATTTTTTAAATAAAAAGCTATTGTTTAGTGTGTGTGCAGATACACAAGCGCTCTCAGTGCCGGTCTCAAAAGAAAATAATAACTGCAGGAGAAGATTAGGATCTCCCATTGTGCAGACTGACAGTGCCATGCTATCCATCAGTCTAAAGTGGCTGATAAGAAACAGCTCCACAGCAATCCTTTGGTTGATGAGAGGCTGTGAGACAGGCCACAACCTCATATGACACTGGCCAAGAGAAAGTACCTGGACAGAATTACATAGAATATTACAGCACAGAAACAGGCCATTCAGCCCAACTGGTCTATGTCAGTGTTTATGCTCCACACAAGCTTCCTCCCACCTTACTTCATCTCACCCTATCAACATATCCTTCTATTCCTTTCTCCCTCGTGTGCTTATGTAGCTGCCCCTAAAATGTATCAATGTTATTCGCCTCAACCACTCCTTGTGGTAGCGAGTTCCACATTCTCGCCACTCTCTGGGTAAAGAAGTTACTCCTGAATTCCTTATTGGATTTATTAGTGACTATCTGATATAATTATGGCCCCTAGTTCTGGTCTCCCCCCACAAGTGGAAACATCTTCTCTATGTCTACCCTATCAAACCCCTTCATAATTTTAAAGTCCTCTATCAGGTCACCCCTCAGCCTTCTCTTTTCTAGAGAAAAGAGCCCCAGCCTGTTCGGTCTTTCCTGATAAGTATAGCCTCTCAGTTCTGGTATCATCCTTGTATAGCATTTTCTTTGCACTTTCTCAAGTGCTTCTATATCCTTTTTGTAACATGGAGACCAAAAACATGCACAGTTTGCTCAGCAAGAGTTCCCTGGGGCTGATTAGATAGAATAGTAAAGAGTGGAGTATGTATCCAACGTGTTAAAGTGACAGTGTCATCACCAAGGCCTCCTTTTACAAATCAGATCAGTTCGAAAATAATTCCGATCACCCGGCAAGGCCCCTGAGTCAGCTCACTACAGTCAGGGGCAGCGTTGCAGTCGTCAGAGGTCCTCCTCCTGATCCTTACCCAAGTAACCCCAGCTGCAACAGGTGTGGAAATCAGGTGTGGGATGGAATCAGGCTCTGCTGTGACACCACCCATGGTCAGACAACCTGGTGATAACTTATTGTTTAGGCTCCTACACTTGGACACCTATGGAACTCTGCCTCAGCATCAATCCGTGCTTTCAGGAGGGGAGGGGAGAAAATTAGCAAATAGAATGATATTTCGCCTCCTTTTGTTTTCTGCCCCATTTCCTTTATTTTTTTTATCATTAAGCAGTAAATTCTGGTGACATCATCAAGCATTACTAGAGGGTGTCAGCCGTGGCTCAGTGGGCAGCACTCTCGCCTCTGAGTCAGACGGTTGAGGGTTTAAGTCCCACTCCAGAGACTTGAGCATAAAATCTCGGCTGACACTCCAGTGCAGTGCTGAGGGAGAGCTGCACTGTCGGGGGTGCCGTCTTTCGGATGAGACTTTAAACCGAGGCCCCCGGCTGTCCTTTCAGGTGGATGTAAAAAAAATCCCATGGCACTATTTCAAAGAAGAGCAGGGGAGTTCTCCCAGGTGTCCCTCAACCAACATCACTAAAACAGATTACAAAAGGCAAAATACAGTGGATGCTGGAAATCTGAAATATAAACAGAAAATACTGGAAATACTCAGCAGGATAGGTATATGCAGATGAGTATTTCTAGCATTTTCAGTTTATGTTCCTAAAACAGATTATCAGGTCATTACCTCATTGCTTGTTCGTGGGAGCTTGCTGTGCATAAATTGGCTGCCGCGTTTCCCCACATTACAACAGTGACTACACTTCAAAAGTGCTTCATTGACTGTAAAGCGCTTTGGGATGTCGTGAAAGGCACTTTATAAATGCAAGTCTTTCTTTAATTCCAGTGCTTCTAGTGGGAGCTTCTATTTGCAGGGAGTGCAGGTCATAGGTCATAGTTCGGGCGGCAACATTATTCCCTACTGAGCCATCAATGCGAGGCAGTAGAATTAGGTTAGAGATCTGAAAATGGGTGATTACTGAAGCACACAAGGTTACTGACTGTGCTGAAATAAATTCAGGCTCTTCACACAGCCAGACTAATTAACACTTCCCAGCCAGTCTCTCTGATGACATTTTCAGAGAACAGCTCATCAAGTGGAAATGTAGACTTTTAAAAAAACAACAGAAATGCAATAAAAAGCCTAAAGGATGTTCGAGTGGACAATAAGCCTTTGTTTGATTTGTAAAAACTACCCTGATGGTGTCGGTGGGACTCAGTCTTCAAAGTGAATCCAACAGGAAAGCAAACTGCTTTTCAGATTCTGGCAATTCACAGCTTTCTTATAACAACATCTTGTATTTATATAGCACCTTTAACATAGTAAAACGTCCCAAGGCGCTTCACAGGAGTGTAATCAGACAAAAATTTGACACCGAACCACATAAGGAGATATTAAGGCAGGTGACCAAAAGCTTGGTCAAAGAGGAAGGTTTTAAGGAGCGTCTTACAGGAGGAGTGAGAGGCGGAGAGGTTTAGGGAGGGAATTCCAGAGCTTAAGGCCCAGGCAGCTGAAGGCACGGCCACCAATGGTAGAGTGATTAAAACCGGGGACCTGAAAGAGGCCAGAATTGGCACAGTGCAGAGATCTTGGAGGGTTGTAGGGTTGGAGGAGGTTACAGAGATAGGGAGGGGCGAGGCCATGGAGGGATTTAGAAACAAGGATGAGAATTTTAAATTTGAGGCATTGCCGGACCGGGAGCCAATGTAGGTCAGCGAGCACAGGGGTGATGGGTGAACGGGACTTGGTGCAAGTTAGGACACAGGCAGCAGAGTTATGGAAGAGCTCAAGTTTATGTAGGGTTCAAGGTGGGAGGCCAGCCAGGAGAGCATTGCCTGTCGTGTCTGAAGGTAACAAAGGCATGAATGAGGGTTTCAGGGCTGAGGCAATGTTACAGAGGTGGAAATAGGCAGTCTTGCATTCAACAAATCAAAATCTTGACTTTACAGCTAAAATACTGTTAGCAAAATATGCGGTCCTCTTCTTGTCATTAAACAATAGCATTTCAGTGGATGACACTGAATTAAAAATAAATTCTTCTCAGGATGTGGGCCGGAAAGACCGGCATTTATTGGCCATCCCTAGTTGTCCTCAGAGGGGGAGACTTCTCCTTGAACTGGTTTAGCCTTATGGCGTTCTCACAATGGTGTTGTGTAAAGAATTCCACATTGCGACTCCGCAAAGACAATGAAAGAGCTAAGTCAGGATGGAGGGTGACTTGGACAGGAACTTGCAGGTGATAGTGTTCCCATGACTTTGACACCTTGGCCTTCTCAGTGACCTTCTGCTGTGCCCCAACTGCAGCGCTGTACTGAGGGAGTGCTGCACTGTCGAAGGTGCCGTTTTTCAGATGAGACATTAAACTGAGGCCCCGTCTGCTCTCTCAGGTGGACGTAAAAGATCCCACAACCACTATTTTGAAGAGAAGGGGAATTCTCCTCAGTGTCCTGGTCAATATTTATCACTCAACCAACATCACTAAAAAAAAACGGATTATCTGGTCATTAACTCATTGGTGTTTGTGAGAGCTTGTTGTGCATAAATTGGCTGCTGTATTTCCTACATTACAGCAGTGGCTACATGTCAAAAAGTATTCCATTGGTTGTAAAGCACTTTGGGATGTCCTGAGGTTGTGAAAGGCGCTATATAAATGCAAGTTCTTCTTTCTCTTTAACATTATGCCCTGACCCAAACCTCAGAACACCACCACCTCCGTGATATTTCTATTTCGCACACCATGGCTTAGAAATTGCTTCACACCAGCCTTTTGTTTTCATTTGCGGTACGTGGGCGTTGCTGGCAAGGCCAGCATTTATTGCCCATCCCTAGTTGCCCTTGAGAAGGTGGTGGTGAGCTGCCTTCTTGAACCGCTGCAGTCCGTGTGGTGAAGGTACTCCCACAGTGCTGTTAGGGAGGGAGTTCCAGGATTTTGACCCAGTGACGTTGAAGGAACGGCGACATATTTCTAAGTCAGGATAGTGTGTGACTTGGAGGGGATCTTGGAGGTGGTGGTGTTCCCATGCGCCTGCTGCCCTTGTCCTTCCATGCGGTAGAGGTCGCGGGTTTGGGAGGTGCTGTCAAAGTAGCCTTGGCGAGTTGCTGCAGTGCATCTTGTAGATGGTGCACACTGCAGCCACGGTACGCCGATGGTGGAGGGAGTGAATGTTTAAGGTGGTGGATGCGGTGTCTGCTGCCCAACTGAATCTCAAATCATTTTGCTATTGCCCAACTCTAGCTTCATGCTGAACAAAGTGTTTAAAAAGCATCATTAACATTTTAAAAATTGTACCAAATAAGAATGACTAAATCATACAAATAGCAAATCCAACCAACCCTTGCTGTTCACTCATATCATCCTATTCTATCAGTTTAATATAAAACGTGTCATAACTTGCATGTTATCAGAACATTAACCAAATTACACGTTATAATTAATCACAAAATACACTAAACTCTGTCTCTCCTGGTTACTAAGTCAATGAATCATAGAATCATAGAATGGTTACAGCACAGAAGGAGGCCATTCGGCCCGTTGAGCCTGTGCCTGCTCTCTGCAAGAGCACTTCAGCTAGTCCCACTCCCCCGCCCTTTCCCCGTAGCTCTGCAGATTTTTTTCCTTCAGGTACTTATCCAATTCCCTTTTGCAAGCCACGATTGAATCTGCCTCCACCACCCTTTCAGGCAGTGCATTCCAGATCCTAGCCACTCATAGAAACATAGAAAATAGGTACAGGAGTAGACCATTCGGTCCTTCGAGCCTGCACTGCCATTCAATGCGTTCATGGCTGAACATGCTACCTCAGTACCCCATTCCTGCTTTCTCGCCATACCCCTTGATCCCCCCAGTTGTGAGTGTTATATCTAACTCCCTTTTGAATATATTTAGCGAACTGGCCTCAACAACCTTCTGTGGAAGAGAATTCCATAGATTCACCACTCTCTGGATGAAGAAGTTCCTCCTCAGCTCAGTCCTAAATGGCTTCCCCTTAATCCTTAGACTGTGACCCCTGGTTCTAGTAAAAAAGTTTTTCCTCATGTCGCCTTTGGTTCTTTTGCCAATCACCTTAAATCTGTGTCCTCTGGTTCTCAACCCTTCCACCAATGGGAACAGTTTCTCTCGATCTACTCTGTCTAGACCCATCATGATTTTGAACACCTCTATCAAATCTCCTCTCAACCTTCTCTGCTCTAAGGAGAACAACCCCAGCTTCTCCAGTCTATCCACGTAACTGAAGTCCCTCGTCCCTGGAACCATTCTCGTCCATCTTTTCTGCACCCTCTCTAAGGCCTTCACATCCTTCCTAAAGTGCGGTGCCCAGTCAAGGACAGAATCTATTTGGTTAGAGTTAAGAAATAATAGAGGTGCCATTACATGACTAGGTGTATTCTATAGGCCACCAACTAGTGGGAAGGATATAGAGGAGCAAATTTGCAGGGAAGTTACAGAGAGGTGCAAGAACTATAGAATAGTGATAATGGGGGACTTCAACGATCCTAATATAGACTGGGATAGTAATAGTGTGAAGGGCAGAGAGGGGGAAGAAATTCTGAAGTGTGTTCAGGAGAGCTTAAATGATAACTAAATTATACAACATGCACCTAGTTCCACCAGTGGAATTAGATCATCCCTTGCTGTAAGGCCTGGATTAGAGTCTATTGCATCATTATGTATGCTCAAAGATTCACAACCTGTCACCTGAGGGGAGCGACGTGTTGGGGCCAATGAACTGCCAGATCCTGTCAGGACATTCACTGTGCCGACAGCCATTCTTTAACCACAGTTTAAAAATTCTTTTTATCATAAGGCAGGGAAGATAAGCTGTACAAAAAGTCCAGCTCAGCTGCCACCTCCCTCCCAAGTTATTATCTGCTGAGGCCCTCCCAGGTTAACAGTTGTCAGCTGTCGCTCAGCTGTCACTCTCGCATCGGAGTCAGAAGGTTGTGGGTTCAAGTCCCACTCCAGAGACTTGAGCATAAAAATCGAGGCTGATGCTCCCTGAGTACTGAGGGAGTGCTGCACTGTTGGAGGTGCCGTCTTTCGGATGAGACGTTGAACTAAGGCCCCGTCTGCCCTCTCTGGTGGATGTAAAAGATCCCTTGGCACGATTTAGAAGAAGACCAGGGAAGTTCTCCCCGGTGTCCTGATCAATATTTATCCCTCAACCAAAAAGCAGATGATCAGATCATTATCACATTGCTGTTTGTGGGGCCTTGCTGTGCACAAATTGGCTGCCTTGTTTCCCTGCATTACAACAGTGACTACACTTCAAAAAGTACTTATTTGGCTGTAAAGCGTTTTGGGACGTCCTGAGGTCATGAAAGGCGCTATATAAATGTAAGTCTGTCTTTTTTTAATGTTATTATCAATTGACCCCTCCCAAGTTCACATTAGCCACTATTCAACAGAGAGAACCATAACTCCAGCAGTGAGAGAACCAGAGTGACAGCAGTGAGAGAACTGACGCATTGTGACACCCAAGATTCTGGGCTGAACTCTTTTGAATCCTTGAAGTTGGATCTGCTTTAGTTACACACCGTAGTATCAGCGAAACAGCTCTCCAGCTACAGGCATTTGGGAGTACGAGTACACAAGAATGCTGCAATGCTTCCACACGTACACAGTTTAACAAAAGAGTTAAAGACAGAGGCCCTGAAATTCCAACCCATATTCGGCAGGGCTTCAGCATGAAATCAGGGCGAGTAGTTTGTCCGCCAGCAAATTGGGGTGGAAACAGATTCCACTGGTTTTCTG
Organism: Squalus acanthias; assembly: GCA_030390025.1. Lineage (NCBI taxonomy): Eukaryota > Metazoa > Chordata > Chondrichthyes > Squaliformes > Squalidae > Squalus > Squalus acanthias. The sequence continues at coordinate 129,685,867 of CM059425.1, read as the reverse complement.
CCCCCAACCACCTCAAATTTCCCTCGCACGATTTGGTTTTTCCTGCATTCCATCCACCAAGTCCCCCACGGGCCTGATTACCATCTATTATAACAAGCCTCATATTTGCTGGATTTACACTCGCAATGCACTCGGAGGTTTAACGTTACAATGAGAAATATAAGGTGCAGCTGTTGTCAGGATTGGCCAAGACCTGACGGAAAAGAGGATTTTAATGAAACTGAAGATTTCTGAAAGTGTGAGTAGCATTTTGGAGCAACTTGTTGGGAGATTTCTTTTGGCATTGGCCTAGACTGACACCCCATGCTTCATCGGCATTCATTCACCACCTTAAACATTCACTCCCTCCACCACCGGTGTACCGTGGCTGCAGTGTGTACCATCTACAGGATGCACTGCAGCAACTCGCCAAGGCTTCTTCGGCAGCACCTCCCAAACCCGCGACCTCTACCACCTAGAAGGACAAGGGCAGCAGGCGCATGGGAACACCACCACCTGCAAGTTCCCCTCCAAGTCACACACCATCCTGACTTGGAAGTATATCGCCGATCCTTCATCGTCGCTGGGTCAAAATCCTGGAACTCCCTCTCTAACAGCACTGTGGGAGTACCTTCACCACACAGACTGCAGCGGTTCAAGAAGGCGGCTCACCACCACCTTCTCAAGGGCAATTAGGGATGGGCAATAAATCCTGGCCTTGCCAGCGACGCCCACATCTCATGAATGAATTTAAAAAAAGACAACTTTGGATTTACTTCTGACTGCTTGTGGGAGTGCAGTCCTACCTTTGGGGAAAGGATTAAGTTGCATCAATGGGAGGATCAAGGCATTGGAGACTGATGATCTTTAAGCCAAGCAGAAACTGCGTTCAGCGCAATGACATGCTGGGGCCGATGTAGACAGATGTGCAAAGCTCCATTAATGGTTTGCTGGAGGTACTAGATTCCTGTATGACAGCGATCAGGCTTACTATGCGGGCTGGCGTAACCGATGGTTTGACAATCTGATCTCACTTGTTGGTTTAATTTGCTCCGAATCTTGGTCTTGAGGACATAGGAATTGTAATGCATTCAGTTATTAGTTTTGATTTGCCTGATGTGAAGGATGGCTTGAAGTCAGTGATGTGTCAAGCATCAACATGATGCCTGTGATGGAGTCAGCCATCAGCCCCTGTTCATAGTCTCTCAAAATGACTTTGACTGTTATTTGCTTTCGTTGGGCCGAATGGCCTGTGTCTGTGCCGCAACTTGAGGTGGAAACAGATTCTGTTGATTCTCTCAGAAACTTTTGGTGATGTTATTCAATATCATCAATTCCTGAACTTGATCCCAGTCCCGAACATGTGCTACGATATAATGACCTCATTTATATTAAGCCAGTATTAAGGACAAGATGAATTCAAACTTTTAGCTTTGAACTCTCGTCCTCTCCCTCTCTCCCCCTTCAGAAAAAAAACCCTATAACATTCCTAACAAAAATCCAAAAGCTGGATACCGGTAGATGAGACAATTAGAGAGACTCACCACCCCCCATCTCCCAGATCTCAGAAGATTACTTCTGAAGCAAAGTTCAGTACAACTAAAATAAAAGAAATGGTGAGGAAGCATTCTGTAAAATAGCAGATAACTGAGGGGTGGCAGTTAGATGTGACACTTTCAGACATTCAGGACCAATTCTGGCCTCTTGCGTATCCTCGACACCATCCAGGACTGCTTTGTCCTGGATGGTGTCGAGCTTCTTGAGTGTTGTTGGAGCTGCAGTAGAAAGTTCGCTTCCCATTCATTAATAACATAGGTGCTTGTCAAAAACTTTTCTGAAGCATTAGAAGAGTCTGACTGTAGTGCTTGATGGCTCAATAGGCTGCTGTGTAGAAAAGGAGGATTCATCCAGGACTCTCTTCCACTTCCATTCACCCCACAAATCTACTGGCATTCTTTAAGAAAGAAACCAAATAAGTGGATGAGGGCGGTTTAGTGGATCTAATTAACTTGGATTTTTAGAAAAGGTTTGATAAAGTTCTGCTTCTAAGGTTCTTAAAGAATATGGTTGGGGTTTAGGTGTCAGCCGTGGCTCAGTGGGTAGCACTCTCGCCTCTGAATCAGAAGGTTGTGGGTTCAAGTCCCATTCCAGAGATTGTCTTCCTTCCTTCCTTCCTCTTCTGCACTTGTCAGCTGACATTTAAAATGAATGGGGGGGGGGAACGAGCACAGACACAGCAGAAATCCCTAGCCTGACCCCACAGTTTCCAAAACAAACCACTGAATATTTGTCATGGGGTAGAGTTTCTTCAGGTACAGGATTAATCTTGTGCCATTACAAGATTCCACTTCCAGTCTTCGAAAGCAGTAGAAGTAATAGGAGCAAGAGGGAAATAGCTGGGGGAAAAAACACCCTCATGAATTTTTTAAGATCCAAAGATAAAAGGCCTTTGCAAAAGAAGTCTCCAGATTAACATTATCACTCACCCTGGAAATCCTACAAATATTCAATGACATGCAACCAGTGGTATAATGTCTATAGCGCCGGATAGGTCCGAATAGCTATACTAACCATGTCAACAATCCCAATGACATCAGATGATGAATTGGGCAATAACGGCTAACCTAAATGATGGTTGCCCAGCTTGATCTCTTGTAGGGCAAGACCCAACGCTACATTTCCCTACATTACAACAGGTCCTGAGGTCATGAAAGGTGCTACATGTCGGAGGTGCCGTCTTTCGGATGAGACGTTAAACCGAGGCCCCGTCTGCCCTCTCAGGTGGACGTAAAAGATCCCAAGGCACTATTTCGAAGAAGAGCAGGGGAGTTATCCCCAGTGCCCCGGGCCAATATTTATCCCTCAACCAACATAACAAAAACAGATTATCTGGTCATTATCACATTGCTGTTTGTGGGAGCTTGCTGTGTGCAAATTGGCTGCCACATTACAACAGTGACTCCACTTCAAAAGTACTTCATTGGCTGTAAAGCGCTTTGAGAGGTCTGGTGGTTGTGAAAGGCGCTATATAAATGCAAGTCTTTCTATCTTCCAAAATGCCATCATAAATGTGCAGAACAGATAAAAGTGCCAAACTGTTTCCTTTCCCACATATGGTTCAATAATTTTTAAAAAGGAAGCCACTCTGTAAAATAGACAGTGTTAAACATGATGGCCCCAAATTTCCCGCACTTCCAGCATAAGTCACCGGCACAAATCCCACGCTGGCCTCCTCACTGAGATTTCGTCCATTCAAACCCTATGTCCTTTGTTTTTGTCGGCTTCTTTTACTCCACAATTGATGACAGAGCCTTCAACCAACTCATCTCTACTCTGGAGCTCTTTCAACAACAAACTTGCATTTATATAGCACCTTTAATGGAGGAGCATTATCAGACAAAAATTTGACACCGAGCCACATGAGATATTAGGACAGGTGACCTAAAGCTTGGTAAAAGAGGTAGGATTTAAGGAGCGTCTTTTAAGGAGGAGAGAGAGAGGCAGAGAGGTTTAGGGAGGGAATTCCAGGGCTTCGGGCCTAGGCTATCAATGGTGGAGCGATGAAAATCGGGGATGCGCAAAAGGCCAGAATTAGAGGAGCGCTGAGATCTCGGAGCGTTGTAGGGCTTGTCATGAACTCGTCAACCGAATTAGGGAAGTAACTAACTACAGGTATAACTTACAATAAGACAACATGTTGAAACTTCTCCATGACCCACTGAGATAAATAAACAAAAGCTCAGGATATTGATGTAACATTATAGCCTACATTATTCAACCCTGAGCAGTTACATTCCACAGATGACATTCCCATGACTGCAGCCCGACTTGAGCGAGTGTCATTTGATCGTCTATGCTTATGTTTGTAACATTCAAACTCAATCTTAATAGATATTACTAAGTTTCCTTTCAAAGAAAGTAATTTTATTTTAATTTGTTCCTGGGATGTGGACGTCACTGGCAAGGCCAGCCTTTATTGCCCATCCCTAATTTCCCTTGAGATTGATGCGACATTAACTAATTTTGATAGGAGTCTCTACCATTCTGTTGGTAGGCAAACTCTTCCAGCTTTGCTTAAGGCATGACAATTTGATACTTTGGTTCTTTTGATCAATACCAAAGAGTTATACAGGGGTACACTATGTTTTCCCTTATAGTCCAACATCCTCAAGATGCATCCCAGTACTTGGTTCACCTTGCCAGTCTCCCATTGCCTGGAGGTGGCATTCACTGCCACAGCTGCCTCTCTCCGTGCAGAGCATGTCACATTCTTGGTGGAATTCCGACCCTCGGCCCCTCCTGCTCCCCACCTTTATTACGAGGGCAGTAGGGTTGCCATTGGAGGTTTCATCACATGACTTCCTGTCTCCAAACACCCCCTCCCCCCCCCCCCCCCCCCCCCCCGTCAATGTACCCTCTAATTTTGTTTGGGCCATGCGGCCCCTTTAACGGCTGTCTCTGGACAGTCCATAGATGATTGGCCAACCAGATAAGTTTTTTTCAATTTAAAAGCCGGTGAGCCGGCTGCACGGAACCTCCAGAGTGCTATGTGGCTGCGCAGCTTATAGAGAACACTGCCACCCGCCCTCAAACTTCCACCATCGATCACCTAGAACGTCCAACCTCGCGGTGCCCCACCTTCCCACTGGAAGGCAGACAGGTTCTTCTTCACCCGATTGGATGATTCTTGACTGTCAGTCAAACCGTAAATAAAAGTGTTCAAAGAAAAGGAAAAAAAAACAATTATTTTTAATGCCCCAAAGATTTTTCTGCCATTTTGCTTACAGCGGTGCCCTGGAGATTAATCCTTAATTCCTGGAGACTCCAGGGCAATCCTGGAGGGTTGGCAACCCTAGTGGGGCAGTGAAGTTTGCCACCAGTTTCTTTAGACCGACTGCTGTCCTTGTTATCCAGGTCGCCTGCCTCCTCCATTGCTGACATTGCCCCTTTAAGCAGCGGACGGTTTTATATTGTGCTGCTGTTCCAAGTCTCTGCCTCTTAATATTCTCTCCAGCATGTGTATTTAAAAGTCAGTTATTGTTAAATTTGTTTTTATAGAGTTGCTATCTTTTATGATGTTAATCGATTCAAGGAGGTAGATAAAAAAGGTTCTACTATAAATATATCAGATTGCTTGATTTTTTTATTATTTAATAAATTAAATTCACATTTTAAAATTTAAGGTCTCACGCGTGATGCTCCAAAGAAAAAAAGTAAAGAACTTGCATTTATATAGCGCCTTTCACCACCTCAGGACATCCCAAAGTGCTTTACTGCCAATGAAGTACTTTTAAAGTGTAGTCACTGTTGTAATGTAGGAAACACAACAGCCAATTTGCGCACAGCAAGCTCCCACAAACAGCAATGTGATAATGACCAGATAATCTGTTTTAGTGATGTTGGCCAGGACTCCAGGGAGAACTCCCCTGCTCTTCTTCAAAATTCTTATACATCCACCTGAGAAGGCAGATGGGGCCTCGGTTTAAGGTCTCATCTGAAAGATGGCACCTTCGATAGTGCAGCATTCCCTCAGTACTAGATTTTTGTGCTCAAGTCTCTGGAGTGGGATTTGAACCACACAACCTTCTGACTCGGGCGAGCGTGCTACCCACTGAGCCACAGCCGACACACATTCAAATGACGAACCAGATTGAGCAGTACAGTATCCTCCATGAAAAGGGAGTAAAAAAGAAACGACATTTCCTGGCTAGGGTGCAGCCATGCTCCATGGGGTACAGAAACACCTCTTATTTTTCCAGCATTTCTTGTAGACGTTAGGTAACCACTGCGCCAGGAATGAGTTACTGTCCAGCTTTAACAAGCTGAAGAAAGAAAGCCGCTCGCTAACTTTGAAGTGACATTTCTGTGTATACCCTCCATCCCCAATTTCATCTTGCCCTTTCTGTTAACTGCTCTTTTGTAATTGTCTATTTGTAATATTTCTCTGATTCTATAATACAGCACAGGAGGCCATTCCGCCCATCGTGCCTGTGCCAGCTCTTTGAAAGAGCTATTCAATTAGTTCCACTCGCCTGCCTTCTTCCCCGTGGCCCTGCTTCTGTCCTGTATGGTTCTGTAAGTTATTGGGGGTGGGGGGGTGGGGTGAGGGCAGAAACTTGATAACGCAAAATGGCGATTGCGAATCGGTAGCCTGTTTTACACTCAGCTTGATTTTCTATCGCCTGTTTTGCACTACCCACCAAGACTAATTTCACCCCCAGTATCTGAAAACTGCCAGGACATCTACATGGCTATTGTCACTGGGCAGTATTGGGCAGTACGGCACTGGATGTGGGGGGCGGGAGGGAGTAGTTGTGTGGTGAGGCCTACCACTGACTCACTGCCCAGACCTGAATTTCCCTTCACAAAAGTACCTCATTGGCTGTAAAGCGATTTGGGACGTCCAAAGGTGGTGAAAGGTGCTAAAAAATGCAAGTTCTTTTCTTTTGTATTTAAGATAAGCTAACAATTACAGAACAAACATTAAATGAAGCTTCCTTTAGCTTCAGCAGGAACATAGGTTGCTATGGTTAATGGTTGAACATTGGACTCACCTCCTGACTCCCCAAAAGCCTTTCCACCATCTACAAATCACAAGTAAGGAGTGTGATGGAATACTCTCCACTTGCCTGGATGAGTGCAGCTGCAACAACACTCAAGAAGCTCGACACCATCCAGGACAAAGCAGCCCGTTTGATTAGCACCCCATCCACCACCTTAAAAAACATTCACTCCCTCCACCACCGGCGCACCGTGTGTACCATCACTGGCGTATCGTGGCTGCAGTGTGTACCATCTACAAGATGCACTGCAGCAACTCGCTGAGGCTTCTTCGACAGCACCTCCCAAACCCACGACCTTTACCACCTAGAAGGGCAAGGGCAGCAGGCACATGGGAATACCACCACCTCCAAGTTCCCCTCCAAGTCACGTACCATCCTGACTTGGAAATATATCGCTGTTCCTTCATCGTCGCTGGGTCAAAATCCTGGAACTCCCTCCCTAACAGCACTGTGGGAGTACCATCACCACACGGACTGCAGCAGTTCAAAAAGGCGGCTCACCACCACCTTCTCAAGGGAAATTAGGGATGGGCAATAAATGCCCACATCCTGTGAATGAAGAAAAAAAAACTTCTTGCTTCCAGTGGAGTTATTAAAAAATGTCTCTGCTGCCTCTTGACCTTTAAATGAGTGGTGTATTATCGTTGGCTTGCAGAGGTCATTTAGCTGGGGTCACCAAAGTATCACAAATAATCTGCCAGTTAAAAATAATTTTAAAACGATACTGATTTGAAACAGTGTGGCAATCCTGCTTTTTTTAATGTTGTCCGGGCCACATGTTTAAACGTAGACGGGTGGAGCAGACTGTCACACTGTATGCTCCGGTCATTGTACAGTAATAAAAGAAAAATAAGAAAGACTTGCATTTATATAGCGCCTTTCACGACCTCAGGACGCCCCAAAACGCTTTAAAGCCAATGAAGTACTTTTTTGAAGTGTAGTCACTGTTGTAATGTCGGGAAACGCGGCAGCCAAGTTGTGCACAGCAAGCTCCCACAAACAGTAATGTGACAATGATCATAGAATCATAGAATGATACAGCACAGAAGAAGGCCATTTGGCCCATCGTGCCTGTGCCGGCTCTTTGGTAGAGCTATCCAGCTCAGTAGGGCTCAGTTTCCGCTGATTGTTGTCAGTGAACATTGATATGCTGACAGTCAGTGTGAAATTCTGATGGTTGGCACTTGTGATTAGAGGGTATATGTGCATTTAACCAGCTCTTTGTACATCTGCTCTTTCGAGTAGTAAATGGGTAGAGAGGAGACTCCATGGACTGCCGGTTTAATCAATAAATGGATAGAAGTGGTATTTGTGAACTGCTTATTGAGTGTTCTACTCACACCATACATTTTTTAAAGTTGCACTTACAAATTTTGGTTTGAATGTTAATGGAGATTTCAGTAGTTCCCAGAGTGAGTTTTCCTCCCTGTCCCTACTGGGAGTTTCCCAAACTGCAACTTCAATTAAAAGTTATTCAAGCTGTGGCATATTTTTCAAAATTAGTTTGTGGTATCCAGTCCTGTCATTTCACGCATTTCAAATCTTGGTGCTGAAGGTTACTGACTGCCTTTTCACTCTCCATTTTTTGCTGTATCAGAGTTGCTGTTGAGTTTTGGAGCTCAGAGTTTGAACGACCGAGGTCCCTACCATGTTCTCCCACCAGTACACAGAATGTACAGCACAGAAACAGGCCATTCGGCCCAACAGGTCCATGCCGGTGTTTATGCGCCACACAAGCCTCCTCCCACCCCTCTTCATCTCACCCTATTCCTTTCTCCCTCATGTACGTATCTAGCTACCCCTTAAATGCATCTATGCTATTCGCCTCAACCACTCCCTGTGGAAGCGAGTTCCACATTCTCATCACGCTCTGGGTAAATAAGTTTCTCCTGAATTTCCTGTTGGATTTATTGGTGACTATCTTATATTTATGGCCCCTAGTTTTGGTCTCCCCCACTCTTCTCTACGGCTACCCTATCAAACTCTTGTATAATCTTAAAAAGCTCTATCAGGTCACCCCTCAGCAATGTTCCTGTTAAACTGCGCGGCCGTGCAGTGGTCTGGAGGTCCTGCGCAGCCAGCCCACCGGCTTTTGAATGGAAAAACCGCGCGTGCACGGAGATTTGAATGGGCCGCGCACCCGTTAAAGGGGAACATTGCCCCTCAGTCTTCTCCTTTCTAGAGTGAAAGAGCCCCAGCCGGTTCAGTCTTTTTGATCATCGTTTGCAAGCCACTATCTGATTTCCCCTTTGAAGGAATACGTGGATGTCCGTGTCATTTTGTGTTAAACTGGTGGAAAAGTGAACCTTTGTTGACTGGTGTCTTCTCTTGCTGTAGGTGAACCTGTTCATCCTGCTGTCTGTTGTCTGCGTCCTGCTGAACTTGGCCGGGTTCGTTCTCTCATGCCAGAGTGCTCAGTTTGTATCTGGCATCGTGGACTGTAAGCTGGTGAGTGTGGTGGGGATGTCTCATATCGATTAGCGCTATGGGGGTGACTGACTCTGGTAATGGGGTTCAATATTGGCAATGATTTGAACTGTTAAGTGCACCTCTGAAGAGCTAGAATTGAATTGAATGAGGTGAAGCCCCATTCGTAAAGGAGTGTTATGCTTTGATTTAGCATTTGTTGGTGTGATATTCTTACTAATAATCATAGTATGACACAGCACAGAAGGGGGCCATTCGGCCCATCGTGCCTGCGCTGGCTCTTTGAAAGAGCTATCCAATTAATCCCACTCCCCCTGCTCTTTATTCATAGCCCTGCAAATTTTTTCACTTCAAGTATTTATCCAATTCCCTTTTGAAAGTTACTTTTGAATCTGCTTCCTCCACCCTTTCAGGCAGTACATTCTAGATCACAACAACTTGCTGCGTAAAAAAAAATCTCTCCTCATCTCCCAATCTGGTTCTTTTGCCAATCACCTTAAATCTGTGTCCTCTGGTTACCGACCCTCCTGCCACTGGAACAGTTTCTCCTTATTTACTCTATCTAAACCCTTCATACTTTTGACCACCTCTATCAAATCTCCCCTTAACCTTCTCTGCTCTAAGGAGAACAATTCCAGCTTCTCTAATCTCGCCATATAACTGAACAATCTGCCAAATAAAAGTATTGACATTTATTGACTTCTTTTTCAAGCAGGGCGTTAAGTTTTTTTCTTCCCCTCTCTTGGTCTCTCCGTATCACACATTGATTCTAATCGAGAGGCGGGGTAGAAATCCTGCTCCCAGACAATCCTGGTTTATTGTTATTCTCTGGTGTTCGATGTGTTTGAGGCAATTGAATCAATCTTTCTCCAATTTTCAATGCTTACCTTTAAAGAACTTCAAAGAACATGCATTTATTCAGCGCCTTTCATGACCCCACAACGTCCCAAAGTGCTTTACTGCCAATGAAGTACTTTTGAAGTGTAGTCGCTGTTATAATGTTGGAATCATGGCAACCAATCTGTGCACAGCAAGCTCCCACAAACAGAAATGTGATAATGACCAGATAATCTGTTTTTGAGTGATGTTGGTTGAGGGATAAATAACGGTAGAACTCCCCTGCTCTTCTTCGAAATAGTGCCATGGGATCTTTTACATCCACCTGAGAGGGCAGGCGGGGCCTCGGTTTACCGTCTCATCCTTGGAATATGTAAACGAGGAGCCTGATGCCTGGTCAAGGACCCCTTCCGAGAAATCCGATGGGCTCTGCCTATTGGTAGCGGTGTTGAGCAGCTTAACCAGCGGTTTTTAAAGGAGCCACTGGAGGCCGCTCAATAAAAAACACACGGCCCAAAGATAACGTTTTATATAAGAATGTGCCTCCTGAGGCCCACATAAAACCTTTAAAGAAAGGGTTGTCCATGCTCAGCACTAGACCGCCATGGCTGGGGTTACAACCAATCATAAAAACAGAAAATGCTGGAAATACTCAGCAGGTCTGGCAGCATCTGTGGAGAGAGAGAGAGAAACAGAGTTAACGTTTCAGGTTGGTGACCTTTCATCAGAACTGGAAGATGTTAAGAGATTTAACAGTTTTTAAGCAAGTACAGAGCCAGAGAAAAGGGGGATGTAGCGGGAGTGGGTACAGGGGAAGAACAAAAGAGGAAGATCTTACATAGATATGTAGAACTTGCAGCACAGAAACAGGCCCATGCCGGTGTTTATGTTCCACACGAGCCTCCTCCCACCCCTCTTCATCTCACCCTATCAGCAAGGTCTGTGATGGTTTATGGAATTATTGGGATGGGCCAGAGTTGACCCAGTCTCGTAGCACTGTGCTTTGTAATTATAATATGCTGTGGTACTATCCATCCCATGAAGACAATTTTTACATAAAAATTTTAGAGCAAGTAGTGATTCTGCAACCCCTCCCTGACGGTAGTTATGTGGGTGGGCTGAAGCAGCTTATCTAGACCTCCCAACCCATTTCCCAGGCACAACATGTAGAGTGACAAGATCAATATTAGGGTTGCCTGCTCTCCAAGATTGCCCTGGAGTCTGTAGGAATTGAAGATTAATCTCCAGGACACTGGCCGCGAGCAACACCAGGGAGAAAAATCATCGGAGCATTAAACAAATTATGCTTTTTTTTCATTTTCTTTGAACGCTTCTGTTTATTAGTTATTAAAATATTGCAGATGGGAAAAAGTGCTGTTTGACTGTTGGTGCAGAATCATCCAATTGGGTGATGAAGTCTTTTTCGCTTTTCAATTGGCCGTGGGAAGGTGGGGCACCGCGAGGACGGATGTGTTGGCCGACCAATGGCGGGAGTGTGGGGACTGGGCACCGCGAGGACGGATGTGTTGGCCGACCAGTGGCTGGAGTGTGGGGACTGGGCACCGCGAGGACGGATGTGTTGGCCGACCAATGGCTGGAGTGTGGGGACTGGGCACAGCGAGGACGGACGTGTTGGCCGACCAATGGCTGGAGTGTGGGGACTGGGCACAGCGAGGACGGATGTGTTGGCCGACCAATGGCTGGAGTGTGGGGACTGGGCACAGCGAGGACGGACGTGTTGGCCGACCAATGGCTGGAGTGTGGGGACTGGGCACAGCGAGGACGGATGTGTTGGCCGACCAATGGCGGGAGTGTGGGGACTGGGCACCGCGAAGACAGACGTGTTGGCCGACCAATGGCGGGAGTGTGGGGACTGGGCACAGCGAGGACGGATGTGTTGGCCGACCAATGGCAGGAGTGTGGGGACTGGGCACCGCGAGGATGGACGTGTTGGCCGACCAATGGCTGGAGTGTGGGGACTGGGCACAGCGAGGACGGACGTGTTGGGCGACCAATGGCGGAGCCTGGGGGCGGGCAACGTGATGAAACCTCCAGGAATACATTCAACCATAGTTGGCAACCCTACACAACATGCTCACTACCACATCTATTGCTTTACTTATTAAGATGAAGGAGAGTACCACAATTTAAAGTTAAAGGTCTATTGTTATATGTTAGGAATCCGGGCTTAGAAATTGGCCCTCGTTGCACCAATTTTACGGGCGTAAAACAGGCCTAATGAGGGCCAATTTCAGGGACCATCGAACTGTGCCCTGAAGACGTCGAACATGATATTGGTTCGGGTAATTTTTCAAGTGTCCGACTAAAACAGGCGTTAGGCTCATCGCATGTGCCAATGAGGGGCCTAATGCCTGTTTTAGGAAAGGTGCCGGGCCTACTCCGCTCAGGCTGTGCAGGCCTGGATGTGGTCCAGCAAGCAGACGCCATCAAATAGGTACTTAAAAAAAAAACACACACACAATTCATTTTGATACTGAGCCAGGAGGAGCAGGAGTGTTTCCCCCCGCCCCCCCCACCCCTATCGCACCAGTGCCACTGACAGACGCGAACGGTCCCCCCCTAACCCTTCCCCCACTCCCGGGACATTACTGAAGCCGCTGTTGGCAAGTGTGATGGCCCGGAATTTGATCGTACAGAAGGGCGAGCTGCTTGTGGAGGTGTGACACATTCTGGTAGCTTGCCTGGATTATTTAGTTGAGGCCAGTTCCGGACACCCGGTTCGGGCACTTATTGCGGCCAGCTTTGCGCCCGAACCTAATGAATTTCTACCCGCGCTTTCCCGTAAACTTGAGCTCATCCAAACCCTGTGTCGTAACTCGCACCAAGTCCCATTTACCCATCACCCCTGTGCTCGCTGACCTACATTCGCTCCCGATTTTAAACTTCTCATCCTCATGTTAAAATCCCTTTGTGGCCTCGCCCCTCCCGATCTCTGTAACCTCCTCCAGCCCTACAACCCTCCGAGATCTCTGCGCTCCTCCAATTCTGGCCTCTTGCGCATCCCCGATTTTCATCGCTCCACCATTGGCGGCCGTGCCTTCAGCTGCCTGGGCCCTAAGCTCTGGAATTCCCTCCCTGAAACTCTCCCTCTCTCTCCTCCTTTAAAACACAGCTTAAAACCTACCTCTCTGACCAAGCTTTTGGTCACCTGTCCTAATATCTCCTTATGTGACTCGGTGGCAAATTCTGTCTGATAATCGCTCCTGTGGGATTTTTTTTATTATGTTAAAGGCGCTGTATAAATGCAAGTTGTTGGTGTTGTTGTCAAGTGCTTCCTGTGAGTTCAGCCTCTTGCTGGGAACATAAGATCACTGAATCACATTTCCTTTTGGAAAAAAAATGAGCTTGAGAGCTCCATTTAATGACTCATCCGTTCCGTTAGTCAGAGTTCCAAGCAGGAGAGACTGTTTCTGACTATGCACTTTTCAAATGGTAGGGGGGTCAAGACTCTTGCAAAAAAATAAAAATACATCCAGTGTTTTAACTCCCTTACTCAGAGGAATGCAGTTGGAATTGAGCACCGCTGTCGCTCAGGAGAAGCTTTTCAGGCTTTACTTGACAACAACAACAACATCCACTGGCATTTATATAGAAAAAACATAGAAACATAGAAAAATAGGAGCAGGAGTAGGCCATTCGGCCCTTCGAGCCTGCTCCACCATTCAAAATGATCATGGCTGATCCTCTATCTCAATACCATATTCCTACTCTCTCCCCATACCCCTTGATGCCTTTTGTGTCTAGAAATCTCTCTATCTCCTTCTTAAATATATTCAGTGACTTGGCCTCCACAGCCTTCTGTGGTAGAGAATTCCACAGGTTCCCCATCCTCTGAGTGAAGAAATTTCTCCTCATCTCAGTCCTAAATGTCCTACCCCGTATCCTGAGACTGTGACCCCTCGTTCTAGATCCCCCAGCCAGGGGAAACATTCTCCCTGCATCCAGTCTGTCTAGCCCTGTCAGAATTTTATACGTTTCAATGAGATCCCCTCTCATTCTTCTAAACTCTAGTGAATACAGGCCTAGTCGACCCAATCTCTCCTCATACGACAGTCCTGCCATCCCAGGAATCAATCTAGTGAACCTTCGTTGCACCGCCTCCAAGGCAAGCATATCCTTCCTTAGATAAGGAGACCAAAACTGTGCACAGTACTCCAGGTGTGGTCTCACCAAGGCCCTGTACAATTGTAGCAAGGCTTTCTTACTCTTATACTCCAACCCCCTTGCAGTAAAGGCCAACATGCCATTTGCCTTCCTTATTGCTTGCTGTACCTGCATGCTAGCTTTCTGTGTTTCTTGCACGAGGACACCCAAATCTCTCTGAACACCAACATTTGAAAGTTTCTCACCATTTAAAAAATATTCTGTTTTTCTATTCTTCCCACCAAAGTGAATAACCTCACATTTCCCTACATTATACTCCATCTGCCACCTTACTGCCCACTCACTTAGTCTATCTATATCCCTTTGCAGACTCTTTGTGTTCTCCTCACAGCTTACTGTCCCACCTAGCTTTGTATCATCAGCAAACTTGAATACATTACACTCAGTCCCTTCATCTAAGTCATTAATATAGATTGTAAATAGCTGAGGCCCCATCCCTGATCCTTGCGGCACCCCACTAGTTACAGCCTGCGAACCTGAAAAAGATCAGTTTATCCCTACTCTCTGTTTCTGTCCGTTAACCAATCCTCTATCCATGCTACTATATTACCCCCAACCCCATGAGCCCTAATCTTGTGTAACAACCTTTTATGTGGCACCTTATCGAATGCCTTTTGGAAATCCAAATATACTACATCCACTGGTTCCCCTTTATCTACCCTGCTAGTTACATCCTCAAAAAACTCTAATAAATTTGTCAAACACACGATTTGCCTTTCATAAAACCATGTTGACTCTGCCTAATCATGTTATGATTTTCTAAGTGCCCTGATATCACTTCCTTAACAATGGATTCCAGCATTTTCCCAACGACTGATGTCAGGCTTACTGGCCTGTAGTTCCCTGTTTTTTCTCTCCCTCCTATCTTGAATAGCGGTGTTACATTTGTGACCTTCCAATCCGCTGGGACCATTCCAGAATCTAGGGTATTTTGGAAGATCAAATCCAATGCATCCACTATCTCTTCAGCCACCTCTTTTAGAACCCTAGGATGTAGGCCGCCAGGTCCAGGGGATTTGTCGGCTTTTCGTCCCATTAGTTTCTCTAGTACTTTTTCTCTACTTATATTAATTACATTAAGTTCCTCACCCTCATTAGACCCTTGGTTCCCCACCATTTTTGGTATGCTCTTTGTGTCTTCTACTGTGAAGACAGATACAAAATATTTGTTTAATGTTTCTGCCATTTCCTTATTCCCCATAATGATTTCTCCTGTCTCAGCCTCTAAGGGACCAACGTTTACTTTTGCTACTTTTTACATACTTGTAGAAGCTCTTGCAATCTGTTTTTATATTTCTTGCTAGTTTTCTCTCATATTCTGTTTTTTCCCTTTTAATCAATTTTTTGGTCAACCTTTGCTGGTTTCTGAAACTCTCCCAAATTCAGGCTTACTATTATTCTTTGCAAGATTATAAGCTTCTTCTTTCAATCTAATGCTATCCTTAACTTCTTTAGTTAGCCACGGATGGATCACTTTTCCCATGGAGTTTTTGTTTCTCAATGGAATGTATTTTTGTTGAGAATTTTGAAATATTTCTTTAAATGCTAGCCACTGCTTATCTACCGCCATACCTTTTAATCTATTTTTCCAATCTACCTTAGCCAACTCGCCCCTCATACCTATGTAATTGCCTTTATTTAAGTTTAAGATTCTAGTTTCGGACTTAGGTAAGTCACTCTCAGAATTAATGTGAAATTCTATCATATTATGATCACTCTGCCCCAGAGGATCCTTTACTATGAGATTGCTAATTAACCCTGTCTCATTACACAATACAAAATCTAAAATAGCCTGTTCTCTGGTTGATTCCATGACATATTGTTCTAGGAAACTGTCCTGAATGCATTCCATGAACTTGTCCTCCAGACTACCTTTGTCAATTTGATTTGTCCAGTCTATATGAAGATTAAAGTCCCCCAAGATTACTGCAAGCTCCTACTATTTCTTGATTAATATTCTGTCCAACGGTATAGCTACTGTTAGGGGGCCTATATACTAATCCTACCAGTGTTTTCTGCCCCTTGTTATTCCTTATCTCCACCCATACTGATGCTACTTCCTGATCTTCCGAGCCGAGATCCTTTCTCGCTACTGTCCTTATGTCATCCTTTATTATCAGGGCTACTCCCCCTCCTTTTCCATTCTGCCTGTCTTTTCGAAACGTCAAGTACCCTGGAACATTTAGTTCCCAACCTTGGCCACCTTGCAACCATGTTTCTGTAATGGCTATTAGATCAAACCCATTTATCTCTATTTTGTGCCACTAATTCATCTATCTTGTTACGAATGATTCGTGCATTCAGATAAAGAGCCTTTAATTTAATTTTTTTACCATTATTCCCTGCTTTGACCTTATTCTCTGCTGCACTGCTACCATTAAACTCTGTGTCCCTTCCTGTCACACTCTGTTTATTTTTACCCAAATCGCTACACTGCTCTATTGCCTTGACCTTTCTCTTTAGATTTTGAAATTTCCCCTCACCTGACCCCCCTCCCTTTTTTTAGTTTAAAGCCCTATCTATAGCCCTAGTTATTCGATTCGCCAAGACGCTGGTCCCAGCCCGGTTTAAGTGGAGCCCGTCCCGACGGAACAGCTCCCTCTTTCCCCAGTACTGGTGCCAGTGCCCCATGAATTGAAACCCCTTTTTCCCACACCACTCTTTGAGCCACGCATTTAACTCTCTGATCTGCTTGACCCTATGACAATTTGTGTGTGGCTCAGGTAGTAATCCAGAGATTATTACCCTTGTTGTTCTGCTTATTAATTTAGACCCTAGCTCCTCAAACTCCCTCAGCAGAACCTCATTCTTAGTTCTATCTATGTCGTTGGTTCCTACATGGACCACGACAACTGGATCCCTCCCACTCCAAGTTCTTCTCCAGCTGCGAGGAGATATCCTTAACCCGGGCACCGGGCAGGCAACACAGCCTTCGGGAGTCTCTTTCATGGCTGCAGAGAATAGTATCTATCCCTCTGACTATACTGTCCCCTACTACTACCACATTCCTTCCTTCTCCCCCCACTTGGATGGCCCCCTGTACCACAGTGCCATGGTCAGTTTGCCCATCCTCCCTGCAGTCCTTTTCCTCATCCATACAGGCAGAAAGTACCTCGTATCTGTTGGACAAGGTCCAGGGCTGAGGATCCTCCATCACTACATCCTGGGTCCCCATACCTTCCTGACTCGCAGTCACACCCTCCTGTCCCTGACCACTGACGAACTCTAAAATACTACTTAACCTAAAGGGTGTGACTGCCTCCTGGAACAAAGTGTCCAGGTAACTCTCCCCCTCCCTGATGCATCGCAATGTCTGCAGCTCGTACTCCAGCTCAACAATTCTGAGCCGAAGTTCCTCGAGTTGCAGACACTTACTGCAGATGTGGTTGCTCGGGATCGCGATGCTCTCCACAGACTCCCACATGCTGCAGTTACGACACGCCACCTGCCCTGCCATCGCTAACCTTGTTTTAATTATTAATTAATTAGTTAAAGATTTTATTCAATCGATATTTTAGGTTTATTGTTTGATTATTTTATTTAGTTTAAATTATTAATTTAATAAGTACTAGCAAGTTACAGTTTCTCAGCTCATAATTTAACCCCTTTCCCTAACTTAGAGAGCAAAAAAGAGCTGTAATACAGGAAACTTTCGTTTATCCGGCATCGACGGGACCGGCGTGGTGCCGGTTTATCGAAAGTACCGGATAACGGAGAGTTATATCTACCGAGGCTATTTTTAACAAAGAGACTCCAGGCAGCACGGGAGAATCAACTCCTGCTACTGCAGTGTTTCGGACTTCCGACAGCGCCAGGAGGCCGAGTAGTGGCACTTTTGAAAAGTACCCCTACTGACTAAATCGGCGTTCGCGGACTCGGACTCGGACTCGGGATCGGCAACATTGCCGGTTATTTGAGAGGAGTTTTCGGAGCACTCGGCGTTCGCGGAGACTCGACTGCGACTCGGCAACATTGCCGGTTATTTGAGAGGTGTTTTCGGAGGATGATTTTTGCCGGTTAAGCGAGAATTCCGGATATTTGGGTGCCGGATAAACGAAAGTTTCCTGTACTCACCAGCCAATCACCTACCTGCTCTCCTGTGATGTCACTCTTTGACCTTTTTGAATTGGTGCCTCGCCGCTGTCACTGCTTTAATTCAGGTCCGCTCCCAGGCCGCTCTTTATCCTCTCGCTCACTGACGCTGCTTTAATTCAGGTCCACTCTCGGGCCGCTCTTTATCCTCTCGCTCACTGACGCTGCTTTAATTCAGGTCCGCTCTCGGGCCGCTCTTTATCCTCTCGCTGCTGCCGCTGCTTTAATTCAGGTCCGCTCTCGGGCCGCTCTTTATCCTCTCGCTCACTGACGCTGCTTTAATTCAGGTCCGCTCCTGGGCCGCTCTTTATCCTCTCGCCGCTACCGCTGCTTTAATTCAGGTCCGCTCTCGGGCCACTCTTTATCCTTCCCGCTGCTTTAATTCAGGTTCGCTCTCGGGCCACTCTTTATCCTCTCGCTGCTGCTTTTATTCAGGTTCGCTCTCGGGCCGCTCTTTATCCTCTCGCCGCTGCCGCTGCTTTAATTCAGGTCCGCTCTCGGGCCGCTCTTTATCCTCTCGCCGCTGCCACTGCTTTGATGTTGTAGGGCTGGAGGAGATTACATGGATAGGGCCATGGAGGGATTTGAACGCAAGGATGAGAATTTTAAAATCGATGGGAGCCAATGTAGGTCAATGATGAGCTTGAACTGCTAGAGGGCATCTTTTACTTGTTGGCTCTTGATTTGTCGAGAATTGCCTCTCTAGGAAAGAACCAAACACAACAGATTAGGGAACGGCTCTCTTGATTCCTAAATAGTCTCAGTTGAACCATGAAAGAACCTCCGCCACCTAGAAGGACAAGGGCAGCAGGCGCATGGGAACACCACCACCTCCAAGTTCCCCTCCAAGTCACACACCATCCTAACTTGGAAATATATCGCCGCTCCTTCATCGTCGCTGGGTCAAAATCCTGGAACTCCCTACCTAACAGCACTGTGGGAGTACCTTCACCACACGGACTGCAG
Source organism: Squalus acanthias (assembly GCA_030390025.1). Taxonomy (NCBI): domain Eukaryota; kingdom Metazoa; phylum Chordata; class Chondrichthyes; order Squaliformes; family Squalidae; genus Squalus; species Squalus acanthias. The sequence continues at coordinate 129,666,818 of CM059425.1, read as the reverse complement.
CGGTTCAAGAAGGTGGCTCACCACCACCACCTTGAGGGCAATTAGGGATGGGCAATAAATGCTGGCCTTGCCAGCGACGCCCACATCCTGTGAATGAATTTTTAAAAATGTTGTGTAGGGACCTGGATGGCCTTTCGTCTCTGGGAATTGAGTTTGAGCCCATGATCGGTGGACACCCATTCCACCCCAGCAGCATAGTGAACGGTAAAAGTCACCACGAAGCACGGGAGTGCATTGCCACCATCGTGCCGAGCTGCACTCTGTCCACACAGCATAACCACAGGGAATGCTCCAGTTGAAAGTGTAGAGTTTCTGCAGCCACTCCCTGCAACCCAATCCGCGGTCTGTCGCCACCAAACCCTGGATATTTGAGTTCATGTTCACATATTCCAGCCTCCGGCGAACAGCTGCCATCCCAGATCTCAGAGTCTCCGCATCAGCTGTTTGACAGACACGTGGATGCCAATCGTCAGCAACTGCTGACATTAAAAAATGCACAGGATATAAATTTTCTCACCCTCGATAAATTCACCCAGGTTTAAAAAAAAGATCCACTTTGCAAGTGAAGGTTTGTTGAATGAGCAGTGCTGTGTTTCAATCAGAAGAACTTGCATTTATATAGCGCCTTTCACGACCTCAGAATGTCCCAAAGCGCTTTACAGCCAATGAAGTGTAGTCACTGCTGTAATGTCGGGAAACGCGGCAGCCAATTTGCACGCAGCAAGCTCCCACAAACAGCAATGAGATAAATGACCAGATCATCTGGGTTTTTTTGTGGTGTTGATTGAGGGATAAATATTGGCCCAGGACACCGGGGAGAACCTCTTCGATATAGTGCCATGGGATCTTTTACATCCACCGTTATTCAAATTCCAGTAAGCCCGGTAACTGTTTTTGGCTACTTTTTAGCCTGGACCTATTCAACAACTTTTGAGTTTGAGGAGATGTGTGTAATGAGTCTCTGACTTTCCTGTAGTTGATGAAACAATAAAAAAAAGTACAACATATATCAAGTTATTTAGAAATTCAGCTTAATATAGATATTGTAAATTGCTTATAAATGTCCTTATAGAGGGATTCAGCACAGTGTAACAACTCCCTTAAATATATATATATAATGATGTGTGTGTGTGTGTATATATATATATATCTCATTTGTTTGTTTACTTACATTTTAAGACATTTCTGTTTACATTGTAACAAGGCCTGTTGTTAATATTAATCTGCCACTTTCAAGGTCAAGGAAGAGTCTTTGGAGGCCCAGGCAGGGTCATGGCATAAATCTAGTCTACGGAACACATGTACAGGACTATGGGAAAGAGCAGGGACTAATTGGATAGCTCTTTCAAAGAGCCGGCACAGGCACGATGGGCCGAATGGCCTCCTTCTGTGCTGTATCATGCTATGATTCTAGTTGCCGAAGTAATTACAAAAAGGGTTCTCTGTTCATTATTCTGGGCACTCGATCAAAACCTACTTCAATATCAGCGGGAAGGACATGCTTAGGGAGCAGGGACTTACCTCGCACAATAATCTTAAGATACGGAAGTCAAAAAAACTGGAGGAATAAGGGCAGAAAGCACCCAACAATGCAATGGATGGACACGTGTCAAAACCCCTAGCAAAATTGATGAAAGCAAGATAAATGGATTTTCCTGAGCTGTATAATGTTCTTCATTGTCATTAAAAGCCATGACCTGCCCTCATGCAGAACAAAATCCAGCATGCTCCTCTCTGACACAGCCATCGTTCTCCAATGCATAGACCAGACATAATTTGTGTGTACGATTTTACACAGAAGTTTTATTAAATGGTATCATTTTACGTGCGACTTGCTAGATAGGTCTAAAATGTTGCAAATCACGGTTGAGTTGAGTGAGTGAGAAACAGGATTCACTCATAAAAAAGACCTTATTTTTTTGATCCCTGGTTCTTGCAATCACACACACACACACACAATTTATATAATGGCCCAGATCTTGCTGGAGTGGAGCATCTCGCGGCGTGCCCCATTAATTAGACTTTTTCCTGCACCCTTCCAGCTCAAATTATTTTTGCTGTGTAACTTGCTGGGAGCGCGAGCTGATAACGGCGTGGCGAGGGTGACGGGGCAGCTGGGACTTCAGTGAACAACGGGACCAACAGTCTATCTACTTAACCAATGAGGTTTAACGACTGAGAAAGAAACAGAGGAATGACAGAGAATGAAGTCGGGTGAATTAGAGTCAAATCAGGTACAGAAAGAGAAATACAAAGAGGGAAAGATTGGATTAAGAGAGAGAGAGAAAAGAGACAGAAAGGAAAAGTAAGATAAAAATGTAAAAAATTAAAATTTTATGTTTTTTAAATCTCCTAAGAACAATTCACTTCCTGAAGGAATGAGTCTCCACAGTTTAAATTGTTCCCTCTCTGGGCCGGAGAGGTTGATTGACATTACATTAACAATTATCACACTGTTAAAAAGGTATTTACACTGTTAATTACCAGACTTAACTTTCTGCGGCGAGTTTAATGGGCAATTAATGTGGAAGTCCAGCAGGTTCTTAAAAATAACGGGGCGGCTAAGAGCGAGATACCGTTTGTGCGAAGCAATCGGCGGAGCGGCATAAATCGACCAGCAAGTTCTGGAGATTTGCAGCTCACAGCTTATCTCTTCATCCCCTGAACTCGCTGGCAGATTTCATAAAATCATAGAATCATAGAAACTTAGAGCACAGAAGGAGGCCAGTCGGCCCACTGTGCCTGTGTCGGCTCTTTGAAAAACAGTTGTGCTTAGTAACTGCATTAATAACGGCATATGTCATGAACACACTGTTATTGTTCCAGCAAGATATGACCGATTATATTTTTATGGGAGGGGTATTCAGTTTTGGAGCTATATTTGTGCTGGCCGATGATGATCCTTCACTCCCCTCAATGCCTGGTGATGTTCACATTGAAGGAATAATGGTTGTAAAGTCAATAATCAGCTGTGGTTCAGTGGGTAGCACACTTGTCTGTGGGTTCAAGTCCCACTCCAGGGACTTGAGCACATAAAGCTAGGCTGACACTCCAGTGCAGTACTGAGGGAGTGCTGCACTGTCGAAGGTGCCGTCTTTCGGATGAGACGTTAAACCGAGGCCCCGTCTGCCCTCTCAGGTGGACGTAAAAGATCCCGTGGCACTATTTTGAAGAAGAGCAGGGGAGTTATCCCTGGTGTCCTGTCCAATATTTATCCCTCAATCAGCATAACAAAAAACAGATAATCTGGTCATTATCACATTGCTGTTTGTGGGACCTTGCTGTGCACAAATTGGCTGCCGCGTTTCCCACATTACAACAGTGACTACACTTCAAAAGTACTTCATTGGCTGTAAAGTGCTTTGAGACGTCCGGTGGTCGTGAAAGGCATTATATAAATGCAAGTCTTTCTTTTCTTTTTTAATGCAAGCTTATCTATTTTTATTTATATATCTAGGTTTTTTTGGGGGGTTCATCAAGATGCAGATGCATAGTGCTGGGGAACTGATTTGTTTTTTCACTTTATGCCTCTGCTAGCACCAAGCACAGGTAAGGTGAAGAATGAAGCTCTCCCTAATCCTCCCCACATTCTGCTACTCTAGTCCATGGCACTCGCAGGAAATGTGCATCACAGAATTGAACCTTCCCAGCACGCGATTTCCTGTCCATTAGATTTAATAGGTGAAATCCGTCGGCTGCAAGTGAGCAGTTCTCTGGCACACACATCCCAACGATTCAGCGCGTAGGAACTTACTGTTTCTCAGATCAGTCACTCGTATTCCCACTGAGTGAGATTGAAAGGAACAAAGAACTTGCATTTATATAGCGCTTTTCACAATCTCAGGATGTCCCAAAGTACTTTCCAGCCGATGAAGTACTTTTTGAAGTGTAGGCACTGTTGTAATGTAGGGAAACTATCAGCCAATTTGCGCACAGCAAGCTCCCACAAACAACAAGGTGTCGGGTCTGTCAGCGCTATCACCAGCATCACCGGGCACACCACCAGCAGCAACAACAACAGCACCAACCTTCTCCGCAATCAACTGATGCTGCACAGGACACAAGGCATCAGCACCTGAGCACATTGCTGCCCAGGAGGCCAGGGATGACCTCACCATGGCCAGATTTACTTCACTTGACGCTGTATACCCTGGCTGCCACATGATGCGCCAGGTTGGCACCACCCCACACCAACACCATAAAGCATCCCTACAATGACCAAGCCATTCCTTTCACACTCATCACCATTGCGGGGGGTTCCGTTATGTCTCACCATTCACTGCAACTCACTAAGCCACTTCCAAAGGTGCACACAAATCTGTCGAAGAACGCAAACTGTTGAAAGTAAAGATTTCAATGTTTGACAGCACATTATCAGAAACTTCACATGAACATTGGATAAAATACCCAAGTGCCTACCCTTGTGTGTTGTTAGCGGTATGTTTGCACTAGGATGAGTGTGAGGGGAGGCTAGTGAGATGGTGAAGTGATAATGCAGATAGAGAGGGATGGATGGAGGTGCAAGGTAAGTTGGTGTGAGTAAGGATGTGCAGGAGTAGGGTAGGGAAGGCAGAATGATGGGGATGTGATGAGTGGCACAGCAGGATGAGGTTGAATGTGGCTTTGCAGTAACGTTTCGTGATCTACTGTGATCATTGAAAGGTTTGCGCCACTGCAGCCAGGTCCTCCTGACAACATCCCTGCTTTTGTCCTCCTGTGCAATGTGCAACCAGGCTGCATTGATCTTCTGGGGAGGTCTCTTCTGCCCATTGGTTCTCTTCCCTGCGTGCTGTGACCCCCTCCATAAGCACATGGAGGGAGTCATGGGAGAGCCTGGGTGCAGCTGTGCACCTCTGTGCAGTGCTTGTCAGTGTTTGCAGCACCTCAATGCTGTAGAACACTGACAGCACAACTGTCAAAGTAAATTTGGACATGGCCCCTTTAAGGAAACCAGCTGATGACACGTCATCAGACCCGCTTCCTTTTAATTGGCCGGGAACCTCGCTGGGCGGGCTTAACAAGCCCAGTCAGGGGAAAATCACTTCAACAGAGCGGGATGGAGCAGGCAGCAGGGTCAGGACCTGCCTCCGCCTCCCCCGACCTGCCTCGGTAGGTGAAATTGCAGCCAAAGTCTCTGGAGTGAGTCTTGAACCTTCTGACTCAGAGGCAAGAGTGATACCCACTGAGCCACGGCTGACACCTAATTCTGACACTGGTTGCCAATTAGTGCTACTAGGAGGGTCTGGGTGGAGACTGTCTAAACTTATTCCATGGCGGAGAGTTACAGCTGGAAGAGGCGAATACTTTGATCTCACCCGATTGGTCTGGATTCAAATGAGGAATAATGTGATGTAGTTTATAGTGGTGGTTTTATTAATATTTTTCATTGCCCATAGTTGCACTTGTGACAGATACTGGCAGTCAGTGTGCTTCATGTGATTGATGTACAATGACTTCCATAATGAAGGAATAGCGATTGTAATCTAATCTCTGCAAGTCTATCGAATAACATGTAGCAGTTTATTGCCAGAAAATAAATTCATAGAATCATACAGCACAGAAGGAGGCCATTTGGCCCATCATGCCTGTGCCGGCTCTTTGAAAGAGCTATCCAATTAGTCCCACTCCCCTGCTCTTACCCCATAGCCCTGTAAATTTTTCCTTTTCAAGTATTTATCCAGTTCTCTTTTAAAAATTGCTACTGAATCTGCTTCCACCACCTTTTCAGGCAGTGCATTCCAGATCACAACAACTCGCTGCGTAAAAAAATGTTCTCCTTATCTCCCCCTCTGGTTCTTTTGCCAATTACCTTAAATCTGTGTCCTCTGGTTACCGGCTCTCCTGCCACTGGATACAGTTTCTTCTTATTTACTCTATCAAAACCCTTCATAATTTTGAACACCTTTATTAAATCTCCCCTTAACCTTCTCTGTTCTAAGGAGAACAATCCCAACTTCTCCAGTCTCTCCATATAACTGAAGTCCCTCATATAGATACATAGATACATAGAAGATAGGAGCAGGAGTAGGCCATCCGGCCCTTCGAGCCTGCTCCGCCATTTAATGAGATCATGGCTGATCCTCCAATTCAGTATCCCGTCCCCGCCTTCTCTCCGTAACCCTTAACCCCTTTTGCCTGTAGAAATATATCTAATTCCCTCTTAAATATATTTAATGAGCTGGCGTACACTGCCCTCTGTGGCAATGAGTTCCACAGGTTCACCACCCTCTGAGTGAAGAAATTCCCCCTCATTTCTGTCCTAAATGGTTTAGCCCTTATCCTTAAATTATGTTCTCTAGTTCTGTTCTCACCCGCCAAGGGAAACATTCCTTCTGCATCTAGTCTGTCTAGACCTGTCAGAATTTTATACACTTCTATGAGGTCCCCTCTCAATCTTCTAAACTCCAGTGTGTACATCCCTAAACTACATAGTCTCTCCTCATAGGTCAATCCCGCCATTCCTGGTATCAGCCTGGTGAATCGCCGCTGCACCCCCTCCATGGCAAGAACATCTTTCCTCAGATGAGGCGACCAAAACTGTACACAGTACTCGAGGTGTGGTCTCACCAGTGCCCTGTACAGCTGCAGCAAGGTATCCCTGTTCCTGTATTCCAACCCTTTTGCTATGAAGGCCAGCATACCGTTTGCCTTCTTGACCGCCTGTTGCACCTGCATGCTCGCCTTCAGTGACTGGTGTACAAGAACACCCAGGTCTCTCTGTACTTCCCCCTCTCCCAATTTATTGCCATTTAAATAATAATTTGCCCTCCCGTTCCTGCACCCAAGGTGGATAACTTCGCACTTGTCCACATTATAGTGCATCTGCCATTTATCCGCCCAATCACCCAGTCTGTCCAAATCGCTCTGGAGCTTCCTGGTCTCCTCCTCTGAGCCCACCCCCCCTCCTAGTTTAGTGTTGTCTGCAAATTTGGAAATGCTGCATCCGACTCCCTGATCCAGTCTGGTAAATCTCCTCTGCACCCTCTCCAAGGCCTTGACATCCTTCCTAAAGTGCGGTGCCCAGAATTGGACACAATACTCCAGCTGGGGCCTAACCAGTGATTTATAAAGGTTTAATGCAACTTGACAGTCACCAAACGTGATCAACACAATATAAGTTTGGGGCTGTGTGATGTTCAAGTGGTGGCCTCTGGGAGTTTCCCTTTCAGGTTTCAATGAGGAAACCTTTTTTTACGCAGCGAGTTGTTATGATCTGGAATGCACTGCCTGAAAGGGTTGTGGAAGCAGATTCAAAAGAGAATTGAATAAGTTCTTGAAGGGAAAAAATTTGCAGGGCTATGGGGAAAGAGCAGAAGAATGGGACTAATTGAGTAACTCTATTAAAGAACCGGCACAGGCATGATGGGCCGAATGGCCTCCTTCTACATAAAGAATAGGAGCAGGAGTAGGGCATTCGGCCCCTCGAGCCTGCCCCACCATTCAATAAGATCATGGCTGATCTGATCTTGGCCTCAACGCCACTTTACCGCCCGCTCACCATAACCCTCGACTCCCCTGTAGCTCAAATATATGTCTATCTCCGCCTTGAATATATTCAATGACTCCGTCTCCACAGCTCTCTGGGGTAGAGAATTCCAAAGATTCACACCCTCTGAGAGAAGAAATTCCTCCTCATCTCCGTTTTAAATGGGCGACCCCTTATCCTGAAACTGTACCCCCTAGTTCTAGATTCTCCTACGAGGAGAAACATCCTCTCTGCATCCACCCTGTCAAGCCCTCACAGAATCTTATATGTTTCAATAAGATCACCTCTCATTCTTCTAAACTCCAATGAGTATAGGCCCAAACTGCTCAACCTTTCCTCACAAGACAACCCCTTCAACTCAGGAATCAACCGAGTGAACCTTCTCTGAACTGCCTCCAATGCAAGTATATCCCTCCTTAAATAAGGAGACCAAAACTGCACGCAGTACTCCATGTGTGGTCTCACCAGTTGTAGCAAGACCAACCTACTTTTATACTCCATCCCCTTTGCAATAAAGGCCAACATTCCATTTGCCTTCCTAATTACTTGCTGTACCTGCATGCTAACGTTCTGTGCTGCATCATTCTATGATCCTGTGATTCCCCTCTGAAAAATGCCTTTCTCAACTACTTCAGTAGATGTCACACTGTCCATCAATCACAGCACTTCATCAAACCCAGCAAATAGCAAATATGGTGCCACCCGTCACATGTCACGAAGCTGGCACCCATTTATATCGCAGCGCTGTGTTGGTAGTAGACCTGTCTTCAGAGGCAGGGCCGTAATATAATGAAGGCCGTGCATGTGTCTCCAGAGACATGGAAAGCCATTGTTTTTTTTATTCGTTCCTGGGAGGTGGGCGTCGCTGGCAAGGCCAGCGTTTATTGCCCATCCCTAATAGCCCCTTTAGAAGATGGTGGTGAGCCGCTGCCTTGAACCGCTGCAGTCCGTGTGGTGAAGTTACTCCCATAATGCTGTTAAGGAGGGAGTTCCAGGATTTTGACCCAGCGACGATGAAGGATCGCCGATATATTTCCAAGTCAGGATGGTGTGTGACTTGCAGGGGAACTTGGAGGTGGTGGTGTTCCCATGCGCCTGCTGCCCTTGTCCTTCTAGGTGGTAGAGGTCACGGGTTTGGGAGGTGCTGTCAAAGAAGCTTTAGTGAGTTGTTGCAGTGCATCTTGAAAATTTACACACATTAGCCACGGTGCACAGGGAGTGAATGTTTTAGTTGGTGGATGGGGTGCCAATCAAGCGGGCAGCTTTGTCCTGCATTGTGTCGAGCTTCTTGAGTGTTGTTGGCGCTGCACTCATCCAGGCAATCGGAGAGTATTCCATCACACTCCTGACTTGTGCCTTGTAGATGGTGGAAAAGCTTTGGGGAGTCAGGAGGTGAGACGCTCACCGCAGAATACCCAGCCTCTGACCTGCTCTTGTAGCCACAGTATTTATGTGGCTGGTCCAGTTAAGTTTCTGGTCAATGGTGACCCTCAGGATGTTGATGTTGGGGCATTCACCGTTGCATGTCAAGGGGCGGTGGTTATGAAGGGATAATTACTAGTCCTAGCCCCTTTAGGGCTACCCCGGATCAGGCGTATTCCCCAGACGTTCACTTTCAACTAAAGTTTGAGGTAGCCGAATCCTAAAGACGCTTAATTGGGCCTAAAGGTCCGGACTATCTCTCCCTAAAGGAAAGGAACAACCTGAAAATGTTATCATCCTCCAGATAGCACTTTTAATAAGTTTAGCTAGACTGTAACGTTCCGGATATTATGAGGGTCTGGAAAACTCCCCCAGAATTCTGCAACTCCTCACCAAAGAGTGTACAGAAATTGAGTTTGCGAGTTTGATACAGAAGTCTTATGTGAGACAATTCTAAAAATATATAGATTTATTAAAGAACCGACATGTAATTTACAGTTGGTGAGTCAATCGCAACATTAACAATTCCAAAAAGAGAAAGCTTTACAATCTTATTATCAGAGAACCTTACTCTCAAATCTTAACTTCGCTACAGTTTTACAGTTCTTAAAGTTCTATTCAGGATACCCACCAAAATCAAATACCTTTGATCCCCGAGGTACAAAGAGTTGGAGACTTACAGAGCCGCCTCTGAAGCCGAGAATTGCTTTGCCCCTTTAAAGCGAGTCTACTATCCCATTTGAGAGTTCAATATTTATACCCTTTTCCAGTGGTATTTCCTTTAAGGTTTTCTGCTGATGTAAGCTAATTATCTCTAGTCATTTTTCTGCTGACCCCTGCAATTCTTACAGTCACCTCAGCTGGTAGCATTACAGAATTATGTCTCCTCTCTAGGTGTTCTAAGTTTACCATAAAAAATGGTGTAACGGCAGGTGTGTTTTTTACTTGATGTCATTTTTATGAAGGCAGATGTTTCTTACTTTTATGTGCTTCTTTATGAAGTGTAAATTAGAAGACCTTGTCCAGGGTGAACAATTTTTTCATTCCAAAAGGTTCAGCCTACCGGAGCTTTAACCTTCTGTTTCAGGTTATTGATTCAGTGTCAACAACTATCTTATCTCTATAGCCAGAATGCTTTCACAGCTTTTTCATAGTTAGGTTTCTAGATTTCCAAACCCAGTTTGTCATGTTTTAATACGGCCAGAATTCTTTCATAGAATGGTGTATTTTTCTGAATAGGTTATATGGCTTATTCCTTCACAGTTAGACGCTCTTTTGTCGGAGATAGTCATTGCCCGGCACTTGTGTGGCGCGAATGTTACTTGCTACCTATCAGCCCAAGCCTGAATGTCGTCCAGGTCTTGCTGCATGCGGGCATAGACTGCTTCATTATCTGAGGAGTTGCAGTTCATAACTGAACACTGTGCAATCATCAGCGAACATCCCCACTTCTGACCTTATGATGGAGGGAAGGTCATTGATGAAGCAACTGAAGATGGTTGGGCCTAGGACACTGCCCTGAAGAACTCCTGCAGTGATGTCCTGGGCTGAGATGATTGGCCTCCAACCACCACAACCATCTTCCTTTGTGCTAGGTATGACTCCAGACAATGGAGAGTTTTTCCCCTGCTTCTCATTGAGTTCAATTTTACTAGGGCTCCTTGATGCCACACTTGGTCAAATGCTGCCTTGATGTCAAGGGCAGTCACTCTCACCTCACCTCTGGGATTAAGCTCTTTTGTCCATGTTTGGACCAAGGCTGTAATGAGGTCTGGAGCCGAGTGGTCCTGGCGGAACCCAAACTGAGCATCAGTGAGCAGGTTATTGGTGAGTAAGTGCCGCTTGATAGCACTGTTGACAACACCTTCCATCATTTTGCTATTGATTAAGAGTTGACTGATGGGGCGGTAATTGGCCGGGTTGGATTTGTCCTGCTTTTTGTGGACAGGACATACCTGGGCAGTTTTCCACATTGTCGGGTAGATGCCAGTGTTGTAGCTGTACTGGAACAGCTTGGCTAGAGGCGCAGCTAGTTCTGGAGCACAAGTCTTCAGCGCGATAGCCGGGATGTTGTTGGGCCCAGAGCCTTTGCTGTATCCACTGCGCTCAGCCGTTTCTTAATATCACGTGGCGTGAATCGAATTGGCTGAAGACTAGCTTCTGTAATGGACCTCAGGAGGAGGCTGAGATGGATCATCCACTAGGCACTTTTGGCTGAAGATGGTTGCAAACGCTTCAGCCTTCTCTTTTGCACTCGAGTGCTGGGCTCCGCCATCATTGAGGATGGGGATGTTCATGGAGCCTCCTCCTCCCATCAGTTGTTTAATTGTCCACCACCATTCACGACTGGATGTGGCAGGACTGTAGAGCTTTGATCTGATCCGTTGGTTGTGGGATCGCTTAGCTCTGTCTATAACATGCTGCTTCCATTGTTTAGCATGCATGTAGTCCTGTGTTGCAGCTTCCCCAGGTTGGCACCGCATTTTTAGGTATGCCTGGTGCTGCTCATTGGCATGCTCTTCTGCACGTTGGTCCCTCAGAGGCTGAGACATGAGAAATTATTATGGGGAATAAGGAAATGGCAGAAACGTTAAACAAATATTTTGTATCTGTCTTCACAGTAAAAGATACAAAAAGCATACCAAAAATGGTGGGGAATCAAGGGTCTAATGAGGGTGATGAACTTAACGTAATTAATATAAGTAGAGAAAACGTACTAGAAAAACTAACGGGACTAAAAGCCGACAAATCCCGTAGACCTGACGGCCCACATCTAGGGTTCTAAAAGAGGTGGTGGATGCGTTGGTTTTGATCTTCCAAATTCCCTAGATTTGAGAACGGTCCCAGCGGATTGGAAGGTCGCAAATGTAACACCGCTATTCAAGAAAGGAGGGAGAGAGAAAACAGGGAACGACAGGCCAGTTAGCCTGACATCAGTCGTTGGGAAAATGCTGGAATCCATTGTTAAGGAAGTGGTATCAGGGCACTTAGGAAATCATAACGTGATTAGGCAGAGTCAGCATGGTTTTATGAAAGGCAAATCGTGTTTGACAAATTTATTAGCATTTTTTGAGGATGTAACTAGCAGGGTAGGTAAAGGGAAACCAGTGGATGTAGTATATTTGGATTTCCAAAAGGCATTCGATAAGGTGCCACATAAAAGGTTATTACACAAGATAAGGGCTCATGGGATTGGGGGTAATATAGTAGCATGGATAGAGGATTGGTTAACCGACAGAAAACAGAGAGTTGGGATAAATGGGTCATTTTCGAGTTGGCAACCAGTAACTAGTGGGGTGCCACAAGGATCAGTGCTGGGCCTCAACTATTTACAATCTATATTAATGACTTGGATGAAGGAACCGCGTGTTCTGCAGCCAAATTTGCTGATGATACAAAGATAGGTGGGTTCCCAAGTTGTGAGGAGGACACAAAGAGTCTGCAAAGGGATATAGATAGGTTAAGTGAGTGGGCAAAAATCTGGCAGATGGAATATAATGTGGGAAAATGTGAGATTATCCACTTTGGAAGGAAGAATGAAAAAGCAAATTATTATTTAAATGGAGTGAGACTACAAAATGCTGCGGTACAAAGGGATCTGGGGGTCCTAGTACATGAAACACAAAAAGTTAGCATGCAGGTACAGCAAGTAATTAGGAAGGCTAATGGAATGTTGGCCTTTATTGCAAGGGGTATGGAGTATAAAAGTAGGGAAGTTTTGATGGAACTTTACAGGGCGCTGATGAGACAGCACCTGGAGTACTGCGTACAGTTGTGGACTCCATATTTAAGGAAGGATATACTTGCATTGGAGGCAGTACAGAGAAGGTTCACTAGGTTGATTCCTGGGATGAAGGGGTTGACGTATGATGAAAGGTTGAGCAGGTTGGGCCTATACTCATTGGAGTTTAGAAGAATGAGAGGTGATCTTATTGAAACATATAAGATTCTGAGGGGGATTGACAGGGTGGATGCTGAGAGGATGTTTCCTCTAGTGGGGTATCTAGAACTAGGGGGCATAGTTTCAGAATAAGGGGTCCCCCATTTAAGACGGAGATGAGGAGGAATTTCTTCTCAGAGGGTCGTGAATCTTTGGAATTCTCTACCCCAGAGAGCTGTGGAGGCGGAGTTACAAATATATTCAAGGCTGAGATTGACAGACATTTGAACTACAAGAGAGTCAAGAGGTATGGGGAGAGAGCGGGAAAGTGGTGTTGAGGCCAAGATTGGATCAGCCATGATCTTATTGAATGGTGGAGCAGGCTCGAGGGACCGATTGGCCTACTCCTGCTCCTGTTTCTTATGTTCTTTTATGTTCTTATGTCGGGAAATGTGAGGTTATTCACTTTGGTGGGAAGAATAGAAAAACAGAATATTTTTTAAATGGTGAGAAGCTTTTAAATGTTGGTGTTCAGAGAGCTTTGGGTGTCCTCATGCAAGAAACACAGAAAGTTAGCATGCAGGTACAGCAAGCAATAAGGAAGGCAAATAGCATGGTGGCCTTTATTGCAAGGGAGTTGGAGTATAAGAGTAAGGAAGTCTTGCTACAATTGTACAGGGCCTTGGTGAGACCACACCTGGAGTACTGTGCACAGTTTTGGTCTTCTTATCTAAGGAAGGATATACTTGCCTTGGAGGCGGTGCAACGAAGGTTCACTAGATTGATTCCTGGGATGAGAGGGCTGTCCTATGATGAGAGGTTGTGTAGAATGGGCCTATACTCTCTGGAGTTTAGAAGAATAAGAGGTGATCTCATTGATACATACAAGATTCTGAAGGGGATTGACAGGCTGTTTCCCCTGGCTGGAGTGTCTAGATCTAGGGGGCATAGTCTCAGGATAAGGGGTAGGCCATTTAAGACCGAGATGAGGCGGAATTTCTTCACTCAGAGAGTTGTGAATCTTTGGAACTCTCTGTCACAGAGGGCTGTGAATGCTGAATCTATTCAAGGCTGAGAAAGATAGATTTTTGGACTCTAGGGATATGGAGATCGGACGGGAAAGTGGAGTTGAGGTCGAAGATCAGCCATGATCTTATTGAATGGCAGAGCAGGCTCGAGGGGCTGTATGGCCTACTCCTGATTCTTATGTACACTCGGGGTAATATTTGCTAAGGCAGTTCGGGAGGATTTAAACTAATATGGCAGGGGAATGGGAACCTATGTAGCGAAACAGGGGGAAGTAATATGCAGTCAAAAACAAATGTTAGAAGGGTGAGAAACAATAAGGGAAATCCGAGTAAACAAAGGCAAGAAACACAAAGGGCCATACTAAATCATAAGTCTAAAAGGATAAAGGGTGTTAATAAAACAAGCCTAAAGGCTCTGGGGGAAAAATTCAGTTGGTTGCGCCTCCCGTTAGCGCCTTAAGAGGGCGCTAATGGGGCGCAAAGCATCTAGCGCCCAGGCGCGGCGAAGTTTGCGCCGCTCGCGAAATTAACTAGACATTTTGCGGCGGCGCTAAACACTACCGCCACGATCTCCTGCGCCGGCAGATCATGACGTCACTCGAGTGCGCAACGCCCCGGTATCGCCCCGGAGCGGATATTGAGTGGCGCCCCCTGCCTTACCGCCTGACGCTAGCAACGACAGGTTGAGGGGAGCGTTCTGCAGTCATGAAGGGAAAGGGGGAGCGCTATTTAAAGGTGACCGCTTCCTGCCTTTTATTGTTGGTGCCATTTTTGAACTACGCATTCTGAGAGAAAGAGGGAGAGACTTCTGGAGAGATTCAACGTTGTGTGAAGGAGTTTTGGGTACTGAGCAGCACTTTGCAGGTTCATTTTGATTTTCCATTCCTTGTATTGATTTAGCAGAGACTGTGGGGGCTGCACTCTGAGCTCTTTGCCTGGTACTCTCCATTGTTCTTTCCAGCACATTTGATGTGCAAGTCTCTCCAGGCCGAGATTCAAGGCTGCAATGAGCAGGATGTGGATGGGAAGCAAGATTAACCATCCCCTTTAAGAACTGGCCCGTGCCATTGTGTGTGTGTTCCATTGCTGACTGAAATTACATGAGCTTCGCCAGCGCTCTGAGGTAGCGCCTCGCTCCTCAGCCTTTGCGCCTTAAGACAGTTGTGAAGCGCCTGATTTAGCGCTCCAATCACCTCCAGGGGCGATAAAAGTCAAGTTTGCAGTCGGTGGCGATAATTAGCGCCAGGCGCTAATCTTTGCGCCCGGCCGATATTTGCGCCCCAAATGGGGCGATACTGAATTTCTCCCCCTCTGTGTCTTAATGCAAGGAGTATCCGTAATAAGGTGGATGAATTGACTGTGCAAATTGATGTTAACGGATATGATGTGATTGGGATTACAGAGACGTGGCTCCAGAACAATCAAGGCTGGGAACTGAATATCCAGGGGTATTCAACATTCAGGAAGGATAGAATAAAAGGAAAAGGGGGTGGGGTAGCATTGCTGATTAAAAAGGAGATTAATGCAATAGCTAGGAAGGACATTAGCTTGGAGGATGTGGAATCAATATGGGTTGAGCTGCAGAACACCAAAGGGCAGAAAACGTTAGTGGGGGTTGTGTACAGACCTCCAAACAGTAGTAGTGAGGCGGGGGAGGGTATGAAACAGGAAATCAGAGGTGCATGCAAAAAAGGCGCAGCAGTTATCATGGGTGACTTTAATATGCATATAGATTGGGCTACTCAAACTGGAAGCAATACGGTGGAGGAGGATTTCCTGGAGTGTTTAAGGGATGGTTTCCTAAACCAATATGTTGAGGAACCAACTAGAGGGGAGGCCATCCTGGACTGGGTGTTGTGTAATGAGGAAGGACTAATCAGCAATCTTGTGGTGTGAGGCCCCTTGGGGAAGAGTGACCATAGTATGGTGGAGTTCTACATTAGGATGGAGAAGGAAACAGTTAATTCAGAGACCATGGTCCAGAACTTAAATAAGGGCAACTTTGAGGGTATGAGGCGTGAATTGGCGAGGTTAGATTGGCAAGCGATATTTAAGGGGTTATCAGTGGAAGGGCAATGGCAGACATTTAGAGATCGCATGGATGAACTACAGCAATTGTACATCCCTGTCTGGCGTAAAAATAAAAAAGGGAAGGTGGCTCAACCATGGCTAACCAGGGAAATCAGGGATAGTGTTAAAAGCAAGGAAGTGGCGTACAAATTGGCCAGAAGTAGCAGCAAACCCGGGGACTGGGAGAACTTTAAAACTCAGCAGAGCAGGACAAAGGGTTTGATTAGGGCAGGGAAAATAAAATATGAAAGGAAGCTTGCGGAGAACATTAAAATGGACTGCAAAAGCTTCTATAAATATGTAAAAAGAAAGAGGTTAGTAAAAACAAACGTAGGTCCCCTGCAGTCAGAAACAGGGGAAGTCATAATGGGGAACAAAGAAATGGCAGATCAATTGAACAAGTACTTTGGTTCGGTGTTTACTGTGGAGGACACAAACAACCTTCCGGAAATAAAAGAGATCAAAGGATCTGGTAAGAGGGAGGAGCTGAGGGAAATCCTTATCAGTCGGGAAAAGGTGTTGGGGAAATTGATGGGACTGAAGGCTGATAAATCCCCAGGGCCTGATGGTCTGCATCCCAGAGTACTTAAGGAGGTGGCCTTGGAAATAGTGGATGCATTGACGATCATTTTCCAACATTCCTTAGACTCTGGATCAGTTCCGAAGGAGTGGAGGGTGGCTAATGTAACCCCTCTTTTTAAAAAAGGAGGGAGGGAGAAAGCAGGGAATTATAGACCGGTCAGCCTGACATCGGTGGTGGGTAAAATGATGGAATCAATTATTAAAGATGTCATAACAGACCATTTGGAAAGTGGCGACATGATAGGTCCAAGTCAGCATGGATTTGTGATAGGGAAATCATGCTGGACAAATCTTCTGGAATTTTTTGAGGATGTTTCCAATAGGGTGGACGGGGGGGAACCAGTAGATGTGGTGTATTTGGACTTTCAGAAGGCCTTCGACAAGGTCCCACACAAGAGATTGGTGTGCAAAGTTAAAGCACATGGGATTGGGGGTAATGTGTTGACGTGGATTGAGAACTGGTTGGCACACAGGAAACAAAGAGTAGGAGTAAATGGGTACTTTTCAGAATGGCAGGCAGTGACCAGCGGGGTACCGCAGGGTTCGGTGCTGGGGCCCCAGCTGTTTACATTATATATTAATGATTTGGATGAAGGGATTAATTGTAATATCTCCAAATTTGCGGATGACACTAAATTGGGAGGCAGTGTGAACAATGAGGAGGATGCTAGGAGGCTACAGAGTGACTTGGACTGGTTGGGTGAATGGGCAAATGTATGGCAGATGAAGTACAATGTGGATAAATGTGAGGTTATCCACTTTGGTGGTAAAAATAGGGAGGCAGACTATTACCTGAATGGTGGCAGATTAGGGAAAGGGGAGGTGCAACGAGACCTGGGCGTCATGGTACATCAGTCACTGAAGGTGGGAAGGCAAGTGCAGCAGGCAGTCAAGAAAGCAAATGGCATGATGGCCTTCATAGCAAGGGGATTTGAGTACAGGAGTAGGGAGGTGATGCTACAGTTGTACAGGGCCTTGGTGAGGCCACACCTGGAGTATTGTGTGCAGTTTTGGTCTCCTAACTTGAGGAAGGACATTCTTGCTATTGAGGGAGTGCAACGAAGGTTCACTAGATTGATTCCTGGGATGGCCAGACTGACATATCAAGAAAGACTGGATCAACTGAACTTGTATCCTCTGGAGTTCAGAAGAATGAGGGGGGATCTTATAGAGACGTTTAAAATCCTGACTGGTTTAGACAAATTAGATGCGGGCAGAATGTTTCCAATGTTAGGGAAAACTAAAACCAGGGGTCACAGTCTAAGGATAAAGGGGAAGCCATTTAAGACTGAGATGAGGAGGAACTTCTTCACCCAGAGAGTGGTGAATCTGTGGAATTCTCTACCACAGAAGGTTGTTGAGGCCAGTTCGCTAAATATATTCAAAAGGGAGTTAGATATAATACTCACAACTAGGGGGATCAAGGGGTATGGCGAGAAAGCAGGAATGGGGTACTGAGGTAGCATGTTCAGCCATGAACGCATTGAATGGCGGTGCAGGCTCGAAGGACCGAATGGTCTACTCCTGCACCTATTTTCTATGTTCCCTCATTGAGCCAGGGTTGGTCACCTGGCTTGATGGTAATGGTAGAGTGAGGGATATGCTGGGCCATGAGGTTACAGGTTGTGTTGGAATACAATTCTGCTGCTGGCCCACAGTGCCTCATGGATGCCCAGTTTTGAGCTGCTAGATCTGTTCTGAATCTATCCCATTTAGCACAGTGGTAGTGCCACACAACACGATGGAGGGTGTCCTCAGTGTGAAGACGGGACTTCGTATCCACAAGGACTGTGCGGTGGTCACTGCTACTAATACTGTCGTGGACAGATGCATCTGCGACAGGTAGATTGGCGAGGACGAGGTCAAGTAGGTTTTTCCCTCATGTTGGTTCTCTCACCACCTGTCACAGGCCCAGACTGGCAGCTATGTCCTTCAGGACTCAGCCAACATTGAAGTCCCCCACCCAGAGTACATTCTGTGCCCTTGCTACCCTCTAGTGCTTCTTCCAGGTGGTGTTCAACATGGAGGAGTACTGATTCATTGGCAGGAGGTTTCCATGCCCATGTTTGGCCTGATGCCATGAGACTTCATGGGGTCCAGAGTCAATCTTGAGGACTCCCCAGGCCACTCCTTCCCAACTGTATACCACTAACTCTGGACATAGGATGGTGATGGAGTAGTCTGGGACATTGGCTGAAAGGTATGATTCTGTCAGGCTGTTGCATGACAGCTCTCTCAATTTTGGCACAAGTCCCCAGATGTTAGTGAGGAGGACTTTGCAGGCTCAACTGGGCTGGGTGTGCCTTTGTTGTGTCAGAACCCAGTGCCAAGTCCTGTTTTATTCATATTGTTGCAGCAGTTTGTTACAACTGAGTGGCTTGCTAGGTCAGTTAAGGGTCAGCCATGTTACTGTGGGCCTGGAGTTACATACACAGGCCAGATCAGATAATGATGGCAGATTTCCTACCGTAAGTGAACCAGGTGGGTTTTTACGACAATCTGGTAGTTTCATGGTCAGCATTACTAATGCTAGCTTTTTATTTCAGATTTATTTAATTAACTGAATTTAAATTCCACACCTGCCGTGGTGGGATTTGAACTCAGGTCGCTGAATTATTAGTCTAGGCCTCTGGATTACTAGTCCAGTAACATAACCACTATGCTACCGTTCCCTTGTGGAGTGTCTGTGGTCCGCTGTCCCAGGAGATGAAGTGATACCACCAGCAAAATGTAAATAGCCACCACTCCTTGCTGTCGGGCCTTCCATGTAGTTCTGGCCACGGGTGGGCTAAGGGCTGAGCTGACCTATGCAGGTCAGTCTTGCGACCTTTGTGTAAGCTGCCCTGTGTAGAAATGACTCTTGACATCAGGAAGCTTCATGGCCAGAGGGAAAGGCTACATTCGTGACTATCAACCAATCGAGCAGGCGCAAATCCGAAGGCCACTATTTCGAAGAGGAGCAGGGGAGTTCTGCCCGGTGTCCTTGGCCAATATTTATCCAGCGTTACTAAACAAAAAACAGATGATCTGGTCATTATCTATTTGCTGTTTGTGGGATCTCGCTGTGCGCAAATTGGCTGCCGCATTTCCCTACATTACAACAGTGACTACACTTCAAAAAAGTACTTCATTGGCTGTGAAGCGCTTTGGGATGTCCTGAGGTTGTGAAAGACGCGATATAAATGCAAGTCTTTTTTTATCCTTTTCTTTTTTTCTTTCCTTCTTCTTTCAAGGTTGAGCAAAATGTTGGCCTGAGAGTTTCCCTCCATTTTTCTTTTTTGCACCATTTTCACCTTGGAGCAGACTACATTTCTGTATCCTACAAACCTGTGGCTCACCCACATCTGGCAGGAACTGTAGCTTCCACAGGTCCATTGCATGCCCAGCACTGAGGTCACATCTAGGCAATCATTCATAAATAAAGCTGAAACAGCAATCATAGCAATTTTATATATTGCTTATTCTGTCAGAGCAAAACAGCAAAAGCAAATAATAAATCTGATGGTCAAACTGAGAGCGATACAGCTTTTTGCAATCAATCAAAGTTATTCAAGACATAGTAAGAAAAGCGATAAAGCTGTGGCACCACATTTTTAGCAGCAAGGAGTCAACGCTTAGCAGAAGCTCGTGGCTCAGTAGGTAGCACTCTCGCCTTGGAATCAGAATGTCGTGAGTTCAAGCCCCACTCCATGAGACTTGAACATAAAATCTAACCTGATACTCGCAGTGCTGCACTGAGGGAGCGCTGCATTCTCGGAGATGCCGTCTCTCGGATGAGACGTTAAACCGAGGCCCCGTCTGCTCTCTTCAATGGATATAAAAGATCCCACGGCACTATTTCGAAGGCGAGCAGGGGAGTTCTCCTTGGTGTCCTGGTTAATATTTATCCCTTAATCATCATCACAATTTCCTACATTACAGCAGTAACTACACTTCAAAAGTACTTCATTGGCTGTGAAGCGCTTTGGGACATCCTGAGGTCATGAAAGGCGCTATAGAAATGCAAGTTTTTTTTAAACAATTATCGGATTGTCTGGAAATAGCCACAATCCGACATCATAGCAATCACCGTGGAAAGCTGGGATCCATATGATTTTAATCTTCACTGATGTTCCCAGAATTCTGTGCAGTGTGTTGAATTAGAACAAAACCAGGTCTTGCTGACTCTCTCGTTCTCCCATTCTCTCTCTCTTTTACTCTTTCCGTGTCACGTGCACTCACTCCTGATGACTGGGGTTTTCATTCTCTCGGATCTGTTGATTCTGCATTTCCTCTGTGTCCGAGTAATCCTCCACTCAGCTCAACGCAGCGTATAAAAGAGGTGGCCAAAGAACCTCTGATTATCACTCCAGCTTCCACAAGCAGAGCCAGAGCAACCATGTCGGAGAAAGCAAGCCGCACAACTCCTCAGTCTGAGCGGAAGAATCTCCAGCCCAGGAAGCTCGAGATGGGGATGAGCACTTACAGGATATTCATCTACGAGCAGGAAAACTTCCAGGGCCGCTGCAAGGAGTTTTCCAGCGAATGCACGAATTTGTGCAACAGTGGCTTTGAACGAGTGGGGTCGATTCGCGTCGACTCTGGGCCCTGGGTTATCTACGAGCAGGCCAACTTCTGCGGAGAGATGTTTGTCCTGGAGAAAGGGGAATATCCCCGCTGGGACTCCTGGTCCAACAGCCACAGGAATGACTACGTCATGTCCTTCAGGCCCATCTTAATGGAGTCAGAGCAGCACAAGATCTGCTTGTTCGAGATGGCCGAGTTCAAGGGCCGCAAGATGGAGATCGTCGACAACGACCTTCCCAGCCTGTTCTCTTACGGTTTCACCGACAGGGTCGGCAGCGCCAACGTGACCTGCGGGTCGTGGGTAGGCTACCAGTACCCAGGGTACCGCGGCTACCAGTACCTGTTTGAGAAGAATGACTACAGGCACTGGAACCAGTGGGGTGGCCGGCAGCCACAGATTCAGTCCATGCGTCGAATCCGTGATGGACAATGGCACAAGGTTGGCTGTTTTATTTAGAAACCAAAAGACGAGCTGCCTGGGGGAAGGCCTGAAGGGGGTTAACGGGACTGACACCAACGAACTTTAGAATACTTCTTAACGAACGGCATTCATCAGACTCTGCATATATTGCACTGTTGAATTGTGAGCAGGTTGTTCAGTGGGGGATTAGAATCTGTTGACGGGCTGCTCCAGATTGAAACCGGCTGTACAAAGAAGAATGAAATGTTCGTGAAAAATAAACTGACTTTAAAAAAAAAAGAAAAGTGCTTTTCTCCTGTTCTCATTTGTTGCTTTACAAATCTTTCAATCATGGCACTGAAAGTTCAGACATCTATATTTACCTCAGCACTGACAATACAGTGCCAGTACATTCCGCAGACACACACACATCCTATATATAGGTCAAACCAGGGGCAACTAGGGCCTACTTTCTCAGAAATCTGCAAAATGTGATGACATAACTGAATTCAAGGGTCATAAGTTAAAGGTCATTGACAAGTAAAGAAAGACGTTGCATTTCTATCGTGCCTTTCAGGACCTCAGGACGTTCCAAAGCGTTTTACAGCTAATGAAGTACTTTTGAAGTGTAATCACTGTTGCAATGTAGAGAAATGCGGCAGCCAATTTGCACACAGCAAGATCCCACAAACAGCAATGTGATAATGACCAGATAATCTCTTTTTTTTCGTGATGTTGGTTAAGGGATAAATATTGGCCAGGACACAGGGGACTCTCCTGCTCTTCTTTGAAGAATAGTGGCACTGGATCTTTTACGTCCACCCAAGAAGGCAGACGGCCTCTGTTTAACGTCTCATTTGAAAGACGGCACCTCCGACAGTGCAGCACTCCCTTAGTACTGCACTGGGAGTGTCAGCCTGGATTATGTGCTCCAGTCTCGGGAGTGGGACTCGAACCCATGACCTTCTGACTCACTGGCGAGAGTGCTACCCACCGGAGAGAACTCCCCTGCTCGTCTTCGAAAAATAGAGCCATGGTATCTTTTACATCCACTTGAGAGGGCAGACGAGGCTTCGGTTTAACATCGCTACCAAGAAATAACAGTCAGTGTATGTTATAAGATAATAATGCCCAGCGGTGTGTCAAATGTTTAGGTGTGAATCGGCAAAAGTTGACAAATAATGGATGTGTCAGACAATATGATTTCATGTAGCTGCCCAGTGTTGAATTCAATTAGCCATCTTATCACAGCTCTAATACAAAAGCCAAATACTCCAGATGCTGGATATCTGAAATAAGAACAGAAAAAGTGCTGGAAACACTCAGCAGGTCAGGCAGCATGTGTGGAGAGAGAAACAGAGTTAACGGCCGCGAATTTAATTGAGGAGTCGGGTTGCCTGGTGGGCGGGGTCCGGACCCGCTGCCGGCTGCATCTGCTCCCGAGTTGCAATTTTAATTTAATTGGCCCCTTAAGTGCAGTGGTGCGCGCTGGCTGGCCCAATGACTGGGGTCAGGTCTGTTAGTCGCCTCTGATAACGTCATTGGTGCAGATGTTTTTAAGCGTCCCATGCAACCTCAGCCTTTCATTTCTTGATTCTGCTGGTGTCTGAATGTGGCAAGGCCTTCCAAACCTAAG
Source organism: Squalus acanthias (assembly GCA_030390025.1). Classification (NCBI taxonomy): domain Eukaryota; kingdom Metazoa; phylum Chordata; class Chondrichthyes; order Squaliformes; family Squalidae; genus Squalus; species Squalus acanthias. The sequence goes on along the minus strand of CM059425.1, from coordinate 129,643,748 downwards.
GCTGCTCCACGCTTCAATGAGGACTCCCTCCAAACTCTTGTGGAGGGAGTAAGAGGGCGCAGGGAGATTCTGTTCCCTCCCGATGGCCGGAGGAAGCCTCCTCAGCAAACCAAGGCCGCCTGGCTGCGCATTGTTCAGGAGGTCAGCACAAGGTCCATATGTTCACGCTCATGGATCCAGTGCTGGAAACGGTTTAATGATCTTCTGCGATCAGCAAAAGTGAGTATCCCATCACACTTACCTTCAATCTGCTTCCCTTCTCTTTTCATCACCAGCACTCTGCGTTGTAAGCCTGCTCCTCCACATCCCACCTTACCCTTACTTCCCTTGCACCCTTACCTATCCATCTCTGTCTCTGTACTGAATCACTTCACCATCCTGCTATGCACCCCTCACACTCGCTCTCACTGTTATGCATTGACAACAACTAACAACGCACAGGGAGGCAGCTTCCTCTTGCCACCTCACTCCATCCTCGTCTCCCTCTAACCTTCTATGTTATGGATTCTTCACAGTCACTCCATCACTCTCGCTGAAACTCCACTTGTGTCCCTCCTTGCAGGAAAAGATAGCCCACAATAAGAGGGAGAGAGCACAGACAGGAGGAGGCACACCATCCCTTGCTACATTGACAAGTGCTGAGGAGGCCGCGCACAAGATCGTTGGAGGTGGCGAGGAGCTGGAAGTGAGGGATGGAGAGACGAGGGCACTAGACGAAGCTGGTGACAGAATAGAGTTTCATCCCTCTCATTGACATTTAATGATTGACTGCAATTGCATATGATATTCATAGAGATTCACTTTGTATCATCTGCACAAAAGGATGTGTCTGCTACATCAATATCAGATGATCTAAATCATGCCTTTACTCTCCCACAGGACCATCGAGCGGCCCCCTCCCCATGATCCAGGACGAAGAGCCGGATGACTCCTCAGAGGAACCTGCAGCCTCTGAGAAAGAAGCGTCACCATTACTCAGCGCACCCAGCACCAGCGCAGAAACGCACACCTCGGCGGGTCGTTCACGACATAGAGTAGTGTTGTCACCTGGTGTATCACAGCTCACAAGTGAGCATCAGCAGATGGTGGAGACAGTGACAGCAGTGGAGAGTCCTCGGCGGAGGTCACAGGACGCTCCTAGCTCTGCTCAGCTGCATGCAGACGCTGTGCCTCTGGGGCCATCCAGAAAGAGAGCAGTGCTGGAACTCCAGGAACAAGTGCAGGAGCCTCTGACAAGGTTTGCATCCAGGATAACTGCGAGTGTGCAGAGAATGGAGGAGTCCATCTCTAACATGAACACTGCCTTTGTGGAGGCAATGGCGCATGAACGTTCCACCATGGAGAGGGTGGCAATCACCATAAGTCGCCAGAGTCATGAAAACATGGTGACTCTTCTAAATAGATTGCTATGGAGGAGAGATGGGCATCTATTGAGGAGAGACACCAGAGCTTCATGGACGTCCTTGTGATGAGGACTGTCAGTACAGAGACGGGTCCTCATGGCCCCCTGAAGTGCAGCAAGGTGCTCTCCAGCCACTTGCTAGCACTGAAGTGCAGCTGACCCATGAGAGGGATGTTGGTGACAGGCAACAAGGAAGTGTGGGCTCCTCTCAAAGCGCTCACACGGCGGAGCCCTCGCTCAGAGACCCACATTGCACACCCAACTGAGATGGCCGTTTCAGCCCCTGCACAGCCGCTGGAAGAGCAAACTGTGGAGGAGCCCTCCCAGGCTCCCAAACCCAGAGGACGCTCGTCAAAGGCGTCTAAGCAGGCACAGCATCAATGTCAGCAAGGTGCCTCTACATCTGCTGAAGCCACAGGGGAAGCACCATGTAGAAGCACGCGTAAGAGGAAGATAAAGCACAAATAGTCACAAGGGAGTCACTTGGGTGTTTTGTTCTGTTGTCTTTGGTTCTGTTTAATATTTTGCATTGTTATCCTTTTGTGAATGTATTAAACAAAAGTGATGGCAAACAGTTGAAGTTCTGGCCTATGTGTTCTGGGAAATGGAAGTTACACATTGAGGGCTCAGGGCGACTTGCATTTGTAATGATGATGGTGAAAGTGATCGGAAACAACCGTTTATTGCAGAGATGATGTATGGCATTGTAGGAAGGTCGCCTACACATTCATAGCCATATGGTAGTCACCTGTGGTTGAAGAGCAAGCTTACGCGAATCTGGCATGGATGAGTGCATCCCTTGCATGACGGCCAGCAATGAGCTTGAGGGCTGCTGCATTGGTCACATCTGGACCCGCAAGCCGCGCATCCTCCTCATCCTGCTCCTCTTCTTCCGAGGAGGCTCTGCGCTGAGCCACTTGTTCCTCAGGCAGCGCTAAGCCACGCTGCTGTGCGATGTTGTGCAGGGCACAGCAGACCACGATGATTCTAGACACCGTGGCTGGTGCGTACTGTAGGGCTCCACCAGATCTGTGGAGGCATCGGTATCGCATTTTGAGAGAGCCAAGGATTTGCTCTATGATGCTTCTGGTGGAAATGTGGCTCACATTGTAGCGCTCCTCAGCCTCGTTTGATGGCCTCTTCATCGGTGTCATGAGCCACTTTTTCAGGGGATAGCCCTTGTCGCCAAGAAGCCATCCGGAAAGTTGAGTTGGTGGATTGAAGAACTGAGGCACAGTAGACTGGCGCAGGATGAAGGAGTCATGGCAACTGCCAGGGTACTTGGCACAAACATGCATGATGATGTTCCTGTGGTTACACAGCAGCTGGATGTGAAGGGAGTGGAAGCCCTTGCGGTTCACAAATACAGCTGGGTTGTGATGGGGAGCCATAATGGCCATGTGTGCAGTCTACGACGCCCTGCACCCTTGGGAAACCTGCCACATTTGCAAAGCCAACCGCACGCGCAGTTACACTTGCTTCATCCACGGAGAAGTGGATGTAATTGTGCACTTTTGCAAAGAGGGCATCGGTGACCTGAGTGATGCAAGCGTCTGCGGCCGACTGGGAGATGCCGCTGATGTCTGCTGCTGATCCCTGGAAGGACCCTGAAGCAAAGAAGTTGAGTGCAGCGGTGACTTTGACAGCCACTAGTAAGGAGTGGCCACCCGCTCCTCTGGGCTCCAGGTGTTGGTGCAGCATTGCGCAGATGTCAGCGACGACCTCTCGCGAAAGTCTCAGCCTCCTTTGGTACTGCTGCTCACTCATGTTGAGGAAGCTGATCCTCTGCCTGTAAACCCTGTGTTGGGGGTATCTCCTGCGGCGAAGTGCAGCCCTGCACTGATGCCCTCTGCCCTGTGCAACATCAGGAGGCTGAGGAGAAGGTTGGCGCACCTGCTGTTGGTGCTGCTGCTCTGCCTGGTTGCGATGCTGTCGCGGCTGCTCTTCCTCTGAATCTGACGACCAGGATGAGAGGATATAAATGGATCCCATTCCGCTGGTATATATCTCAGTCAAGGAATGGAGGTTGTGTGCGCTCAGACAAAGTGGCCGAGGGTCTTCCAAGGAGGTCACACAGCAGATGGATTTCAGACCTCAACACTCACAAGATTAGTTGAGCTGCAAAATGTCTCCCAAGCCTCAAACCACTAAGTTGTGGCATGTGAAAGGATGAGAGATTGCAGGACCGCTTTTAAGCTGCTCAAGCTGCTGACAACAATTCAGGTCCTCGCTCAACCCGGCTCGATTCAGCTGGCGTGTTTTTATGAAGGCGGGCAGCATGTTAAAAAACCTCCAAAATCAGATCAGCCCTTTAAAATAGGATTATCCAGCCAATTAACGACCTGTAAACTGCCTTAACAACCTGTCCTGCCTTTTGGTGTCGGGTCAGTTCGGGAACGGCTGACCCGACATTTCCCAAAGTCGCGTGGAGGCGGGTTCGCAGCCCGCCCCCAATTCCTCCGATTTTCGCTACAGACCGGCCTCCAAACCGCCCCCCCCCCCCACCCGCAGCGCAATTAAATTCGCGGCCAGCATTTCAGATCGGTGACCTTTCGTCAGAACTGGAAAAAGTTAGAGATGTAATGGATTTTAAGCAAGCGCAGAAGCAGGGAAAGGGGGTGGGGAGGAAAGAACAAAAAGGCAGGTCTGTGATAGGGTGGAGGGCAGGAGAGATTAAATGACAAAAGGGATGATGGTGCGAGGCAAAAGGAGATGGTAATGGAACAAGTAAAGAAACAAAAAATGGGTCTAGAGGAGGTGTAAATGGGAATAACAGAATTATTGCCAATAGCTGCTGTCCAAAAAAATGGGGGCAGAGGTTATGATCTGAAATTGTTGAACTCGATGTTGAGTCCGGAAGGCTGTAAAGTGCCTAATTGAAAGATGAGGTGCTGTTCCTCGAGCTTACGTGAGCTTCGTTGGAACAGTGTAGGAGGCCGAGAACAGAGTGAGAGTGGGGCGGAGAATTAAAATGACAGACGACCAGAAGCTCGGGGTCACGCTTGTGGACTTGAACGCAAGTGTTCCGCAAAGCGATCGCCAAATCTGCGTTTGGTCTTCCCAATGTAGAGGAGACCGCATTGTGAGCAAAATACTGAATTGAAAGAAGTCCAAGTAAATTATTGTTTCACCTGGAAGGAGTGTTTGGGGCCCTGGACCGTGGGAAGGGCGGAGGTAAAAGGGCAGGTGTTGCATCTCTAATTATCACACCTCTAATGTTTTTTTCTGTTTCTTTTTAAAGGTCAAGATTGTTGAGGGCAATAGTTGCTTCTGCTGTGAAGACAACCAGGCAACAAAATGCAACGATAAGAAGGAGATTCTGATATTATACCCTGTTCTCTCCATCTCCTGTGACACTGTCCGACTTGTGCTTAAGGTACAGTTCAGACTTAACGAGGAACCCACTGAGAAACTGCCGTTGGAAAACTCCTAACTAAAATTCTGGTTAAATCCTGACCAAGTAAGAAAACCAATTCAACAGGAACAATGGGATTCATTAAATCAGTACGGACCAAAAAGAAAGTGTTTCAAACGCACAAAGCCAGATACACATTTCAATTCTGCACCGGTTTCAGATCCTTAAGTCAGGATTTCTTTGAGTAACTTGTGTTAAATGTTGGCTGGCCATTATGAAAAAAATTACACTTCTGGCAACACCAAGCCAAGGGGCATGGCCTGTGGAAGCTTGCTCCCAGAAACACCCTCAGTTTACGATGATTAAAGGAGTTGGTAGGCTAGATAGAGAGAAACTATTCCCTCTGGTGGGGGGAGTCCAGAACAAGAGGGCATAACCTTCAAATTAGAGCTAGGCCGTTCAAGGGGTGATGTCAGGAAGCACTTCTTCACACAAAGGCTAGTGGAAATCCGGAACTCTCTCCCCCAAAAAGCTGCTGAGGCTGGGGGTCAATTGAAAATGTCAAAGCTGAGATCGCTAGATTTTTGTTAGGCGAGGGGGATTGAGGATTACGGAGCCAAGGTGGGTAGATGGAGTTAAGATACAGATCAGCCATGATCTAATTGAATGGCGGAACAGGTTCGAGGGGCTGAATGGCCTCCTCCTGTTCCTAAGTTCCTAAGCCCCATCTGGGCTGCCGACTTAATATCAAGGTTTTTCTCCCCATACCAGGAAGCAACAAGCCCACAATACCAAGTCCAGCCATTTAAGTCCATGGCTATTCAAAGCGGAGACCTCTGTCCCCTCCCCCAACAGAAAGTTGGGACCCCAAAGCTGACATCGCTTTGCCTTGTGTGGGGCTCAGAGCAGGACTGTGCACCCCAGGGAACAGACCCTTGGTGCTGAAAGCAGAAACCTCCAAATCCTGCTTAATATCTCCTAGTGAGTAAATCCCAAGACCCTGCAATCAATTGGTATGATCAGCTTTTGATGCTACAACAGATCAGCTGGCTCGATGTAAAAGAATGTAGCCGGAAACTAACACAGAAGGTGGCAGGACAAGTTGTGAAGGTTGTTTAAAAAGGAGGAAGCGTATAGGATCCCTAGGCTTTATAAATAGATGCATGGAATACATAAGCAAGGAAGTTACACTAAACCATTCTAAAACACTGGTTCGGCCCCAGCTGGAGTATTGTGTCCAATTCTGGGCACCACACTTTAGGAAGGATGTCAAGGCCTTGGAGAGGGTCCAGAAGAGATTTACTGGAATGGTACCAGGGATAAGGGACTTCGGTTTAACGTCTCAGGAGAGCATCAAGTGTGAGCATCAAGCTCTTTCTGTAGTCTGCTATGGATTCCATTGCTCCTAACACATGGCCTCATTGCTACAACTCTGAGCACAGATGGAACAACATAAGTACTTTAGAGCGAGCAGCCTTCAGTCCCATCAAAAGTTCCCACCTGATCCTATGTGAGCAGTTTGGAAGGTGTGAATTTAGTGGATTTCGTTGTTATTTCTCAATTCTGTGTTTTGGGAGCTTTACAAATTTATGGCCTGTTGTGTAGGGTTGCGCAGGCCAGGAATCCAATAAAACAGAACCCATGTTGTATTGGCACAATTTGGGACCAAACGCTGTAAAATCATAGAATCGTACAGCACAGAAGGAGGCCATTTGGCCCATCGTGCCTGTGCCGGCTCTTTGAAAGAGCTGTCCAATTAGTCCCACTCCCCCCACCGCCCCCTGCTCTTACCCCATTGCCCTGCAAAATTTTCCCCCTTCAAGTATTTATCCAATTCCCTTTTGAAATGTACTCTTGAATCTGCTTCCACTGCCCTTTCAGGCAGCGCATTCCAGATCATCAAAACTCGCTGTGTAAAAACAATTCTCCTCATCTCCCTTCTGGCACTTTTGCCAATTCTCTTAAATCTGTGTCCTCTGGTTACCGACCCTCCTGACAGTGTAAACAGATTCTTCTTATTTACTCTGTCAAAACCTGTCATGATTTTGAACACCTCTGTCAAATCTCCCCTTAACCTTCTCTGCTCTAAGGAGAACAATCCTTAAGCTTGAAGAATTCTGTTTGTGAAATCTACACCAATCTAGACAATGTTAATTCAGGTCTAAATAATCCATTACATGGAATGCCTGGAAGAAACAGCCTTTTTTGTGTTCCGTTGCATGTACTGAATTACTAGAAACTAGAAATACTTTCCCCTTTTACACACCCGCACTACATTTGATGCCACTCTGCTCTAATTTGGTTCAAGTATAATAGATTCTGAAAGTCATTGCGGATAAGTCATTGCCCATATTAAGCACCACGTTTTATGCTGGTTTGGAGGCTTGTTAACAACTCTCTAACGCTGAACATCCAGCCAGTTGGAGGTTTGCACAGTTCATGAGAAAAGGCTTTATAGTAAGTCAGTCTCAGTTTCAGGAATGAACTCGGGCTCAATACACAGAATTAAGAACATAAGAAATAGGAGCAGGAGTAGGCCATTTGGCCCTTCGAGCCTGCTCCGCCATTCAATGAGATCATGGCCGATCTTCTGCCTCAACTCCATTCACCGGCCCTATCGCCATATCCCTTGATGCCTTTACTAGTCAGAAATCTATCAACTTCTGTTTTGAATATACCCAATGACTGAGCCTCCACAGCCCTCTGGGGTAAAGAATTCCAAAGATTCACCACCCTCTGTGTGAAGAAATGTCTTCTCATCTCAGTTCTGAATGGCCTACCCTTTATCCTGAGGCTGTGGCCCCTGGTTCTAGACTCCCCAGCCAAGGGAAACATTCTCCCAGCATCCACCCTATCAAGCCCTGTAAGAATTTTGTATGCTTCAATTAGATCCCCTCTCATTCTTCTGAATTCAAGAGACTACAGGCCTAGTTTACTCAATCTCTTCTCATACGACAGTCCCGCCATCCCAGGAATCAATCTCGTTATCCTTCATTGCACTCCCTCTATGGCAAGTATATCCTTCCTTAGGTAAGGAGACCAAAATTGTACACAGTACTCCAGGTGTGGTCTCACCAAGGCCCTATATAATTGGAGTAAGACTTCTTTACTCCTGTACTCAAATCCTCTTGTAAAGAAGGCCAGCATACCATTTGCCTTCCTAATGGCTTGCTGCACCTGCACATTCACTTTCAATGACTCATGTACAAGGACACCCAGGTCCCTTTGAGCATCTGCATTCCCCAATCTTTCACCATTTAGGAAATACTCTGCCTTTCTGTTTTTTCTACCAAAGTGGATAACTTCACATTTATCCACATTATATTCCATCTGCCATGTTCTCGCCCACTCACTGAGCCTGTCGAGATCCCCTTGAAGCCTCTTCACATCCTCTTCACAACTGACACTGCCACCTAGCTTTGTATCATCAGCAAATTTGGAAATGTTACATTTAGTCCCTTCATCCAAATCATGGGGCCCAAGCACCGATCCTTGCGGTACCCCACTAGTCACAGCCTGCCATCCTGAAAAAGACCTGTTTATCCCTACTCTTTGTTTTCTGTCTGTTAACCAATTCTCAATCCATGCTAATATATTACCCCCAATTCCATGTGCCCTAATTTTGTTCACCAACCTCTTGTGTGGGACCTTATCGAAGGCCTTCTGAAAATCCAGATACACCACATCTACCGGTTCCCCTTTGTCTACTCCACTAGTTACATCCTCAAAGAACTCCAATAGGTTTGTCAAACAGGATTTCCCTTTCATAAATCCATGTTGACTCTGCCCAATCTTACTATTAGTTTCTAAGTGCCCAGTTATTGCATCCTTTATAATAGATTCCAGCATTTTCCCAACTACTGATGTGAGGCTAACAGGTCTGTAGTTCCCAGTTTTCTCTCTCTCTCCTTTCTTAAATAGCGGGGTTACATTTGCTATCCTCCAATCTGCAGGAACCGTTCCAGAATCTATAGAATTTTGGAAGATGACAACCAATGCGTCCACTATCCCAATGGCCACCTCTTTCAAAACCCTAGGATGTAGGTCATCCGGTGCTTGGGATTTATCGACTTTTAGTCCCATTAATTTTGCTAGTACTGTTTTTTTACTAATAATAATTTTTTTAAGTTCCTCATTCTCGCCACACCCTTGGTTTTCTCGTATTTCTGGGAGGTTTTTTGTGTCTTCCTGTACAGCACATCAAATGTACAGTACAGAAACAGGCCGTTCGACCCAATTGGTCTGTGCCAGTGTTTATGCTCCACACGAGCCTCCTCCCACCCCTCTTCATTTCAACCCATCAGCATATCCTTCTATTCCTTTCTCCCTCATGTGTTTATCTCGCTTCCCCTTAAATGCATCAATGCTATTCGCCTCAACTACTCCCTGTGGTAGCGCGTTCCACATTCTCATCACTCTCTGGGTAAAGAAGTTTCTCCTGAATTCCCGATTGGGTTTTTTAGTGACTATCTTATATTGATGGCCTCTACAACAACAGCCATGGCTCCTAGGCTAGCACTGCATGGCGAAGGCAGCTTTGTTAAATTGTTTCAATTCTTCTTTTCAGGACCTGCTGTTTGCCATATGTGTGCTCAATGCGTTGACCACCACAGTGTGTGTTGTGGCCGCTGCCTTACAATATCTCCAGATATTCGCTGGCAGACGACCTCAGACGGTGAGTTTATTAAACCTCTGTATTTACGCCTTCATTTTCAACAAAGGCCATCTCTACTAATCTTTTTTTTTGATGGCCAGAATTCCATGCAGTGCCTAACTCAAAGGGACACAATCCCAATCAAAATCTGTAGCACACTCGCCTCTGAGTCAGAAGGTCGTGGGTTCAAGTCCCACTCCAGAGACTTGAGCACAACATCTAGGCTGACACTCCCAGTGCAGTGCTGAGGGAGTGCTGCACTGTCGGAGGTGCCGTCTTTCAGATGAGAGGTTAAACTGAGGCCCCGTCTGCCCTCTCATGTGGACGTAAAAGATCCCAGGGTGCTATTTCAAAGAAGAGCAAGGGAGTTCTCTGTGGCGTCCTGGCCAATATTCATCCCTCAACCAACATCACTAAAAACAGATTGGGCCAGAAATTCGGTTCTCCGGCTTCCTGTGGGTGCAAGCATCGCGCGCGTACTTACCTAGCGCGCCTGCCATTGTGCTTCAGGCCCGCGTGGAATTCGGCTCCTGGGCCTCCTGCAGCTGCCGGCGCGCAGTGCTTGTGTATCCCAGGGGCGCAGTTAGTTCGAAGCGTCCCCTGGGATCACGTGGGCCGTGGAGAGCCAATCGAAGCAGGGAATCTCCATTCATAGATTTTGACAGGGAGACCTGTCAAATCTATGAATAGAGATCGGCCCCAAAACCTCACTAAAACTTCAAATAAATTTTTAAAAAATCACATTTTTAAAATAACTATAAATTAAATAAATTAACTACTTTAAACAAAAATTTAAATTTTTGAAAAAATTAATTACACTTTTTAACGGTGCTAAAAATAAACTTACCTTTCTTTAAAGTATGTAAAAAAGATAAACCTGTTGAAAAAATGTTTAAATAGTACTTAATTCACCACTTACCTTGTGAAAAGCAGGCCTTGCGCCTCCTTTTTCCCCACGCAGCTTCTCCGTACTTACCCTCACGGAGAAACCTGAAGAAAAAAACGAAGTTCGAGGTCTACGCGCTGCCTCTCCGGCGCACGCGTTCGACCTCTGAACTCCTTCCTTCAGGGGAACGGAAGTTCCGGTTTCCAGCGCATGTGCAGTGCATGCGCGAAACCGGCACTTTCGTTGGGTCTACGGGTGAGTACACAGCGTGTACTCACCCGTGGAGACCCGAATTTCTGGCCCAATATCTGGTCATTATCACACTGCTGTTTGTGGGACCTTGCTGTGAGCAAATTCTCTGCCAAGTCTCCCTATATTACAACAGTGACTATACCTCAAAAAGTACTTCATTGGCTGCAAAGTGCTTTGGGACATCCTGAGGTTGGGAAAGGCGCTATATAAACGCAAGTTCTTTCTTTTTCTGTGAGGGCCTCACTCGGTAATGCCCCGAGGAACGATGGAAGCTAAATCCAAGCTCACAATTCTCTGCATGTGGAGCTCCTTATTTCACAGAATATAGAATCACAGAATCCCCACAGTGCAGATAGAGGCCATTTCGGCCCATCGAGCCTGCACCGACCCATATCCCACCCTATCCCCGTAACGCCACTTATTTAATCCCCCCTAACACTAAGGGTCAATTTATCATAGCCAAATCAACCTAACCCACACATCTTTGGACTGTGGGAGGAAACCGGAGCACCCGGAGGAAACCCACGCAGACACGGGGAGAATGTGCAAACTCCACACAGACAGTCACCCGAGGCCGGATTTGAACCCGTGTCCCTGGCGCTGTGAGGTAACAGTGCTAACCACTATGCCACCGTGTTGCCCTAAATTATTTCTAATGTATCGTGCTGGGCAATTGTCAAGTGATGATAAGTTTGGACAAAACATTGGCTAGGCAACAGAGTGTCACTCTGGCCACATCCCACAGCCAAGCAAGCTATGAATAGAGGTCCAGAGATACACAGAGTGGTAAATGTAGTGAGGGCCACCGGCAAGGGGAGAGGTGGGCTGCATGTGGCCCCAGAACATATTAAGAGGCACGAGAGGCTCCAGACCAAAGGCTTCCAAATGAGGAGCACAGTTCAAGACGGTTCTGATGAGGGACAAGCCCTGAAACATTAACCTGTCTTTTCTAGGTACAGTTACTGATGGACGTTATGTGTGTTTCCAGTACTATGCTGAATGGAGTAAAGGGGAAGAATGTAAATAAAGAAAAGAGACAAAACGTTAATGTAAAAAAGAGGGGTTATTTTATCTCTCCTGCAATGAATATATTTAAGCTGGTAATTCAAACTAAAAGGGAATCTATATATTCCTGCTGCTTTTAGCTTTTATATACGGAGTTTCCAAGTGTATTTGAAGACATGCCCACATTTTAAATATTCCTTTATGTGATAAATACAGAAATGGATTTCTTCCAACTCTCTAGTGCTGACCGTTAGTGAACCAGAATCCGAAACCAGCCCAGAAACAATGCACAATTTCCTCATTTGCAGTTAGTTCAACATTAATGTTATAAGATGCCGTTTCCCTTCCTTGTTTTATATCTTACTGCAGACGTTTATGTATTCAAGATCTGTTCACAGCTGTTGCCTGGTTTGTCCCAAAGTGGGACACATATCTCATGGTTCTTCGTTGCTTCCTGTGCTTTGTCAGGTTGAAGCCCAGATTCCCCAAGAAGAGTCTGAAGGAGCTCGCCAGATTCCTGACCCCGATGAATTTGTTCCACCCATCCCACCTCCTCCGTATTTTTCCACTTTCTGTTCCTACACTCCCAGGATGAATCCACGGTAAGGAGGGTATCCCTTTCAACCTTATTACCACTTGTTGGAGGCGTTAGGAATGGACACGTACTAAACTAAACCAAACTTAAATGGTGAAAAGTGAGGAACAGTGGAGGTCCAAAGAGATTTAGGTGATGTGTTCATCTCAGGTACAAAAAATAATCAAAAAGGCTAATGGAATGTTAGACTTTATATCTAGAGGGCTAGAATATAAAGGGGAGGAAGTTTAGCTGGTTAGACCACATCTGGAGCACTGTGTACAGTTCTGGGCACCGCACCTTAGAAAGGATATACTGGCCTTGGAAGGAGAGCAGCACAGATTCACCAGAATGTTACCAGGGCTCCAAGGGTGAGATTATGAGGAGAGATTACATAAACTAGGCTTGTATTCCCTGGAATATAGATGGTTAGGGGGTGACTTGATTGAGTTTTTTTAGGATTTTGAAAGGAATTGATAGGGTAGATAGAGAGAAACTTTTTCCGCTGGTGGAAGAGTCTAAGACAAGGGGACAATCAGAGCCAAGCCATTCAGGGAGAAGTTAGGAAACACTTCTTCATGCAAAGGGTGGTAGAAGTGTGGAACTCTCTCCCATTAAAAGCAGTAGATGCTGGGTCAATTAATAATTTTAAATCTGAGATCGATAGATTTTTGCTAGATAAGGGTAACAAGGATATGGAGCCAAGGCGGGTGGATGGAGTTAAGACACAGATCGGTCATGATCTCATTGAATAGCAGAACAGACACGAGGGGCTGAATGGCCTCCTCCTGTTCGTACGAACTGATATTGATCTCTCCCAGGTGTCACAACATCTATGTTTAAGGCTGAAGCTGGTAAAGGTTTTAGAAACTGAACTGGCTCAGTCTAGTCCAGCCCAGTCTGGGGATTTCATTCTACACGCCTGCCTTAGTCACTCAATTGTCAACGTGCAGGCCTCAACATTCCACAGTGGGGTGTGTCGGGCGGAAGTCTAGACAGATTGCCCACGACATGGGGCGGAGCCTGGATCCCACAAGTTTCCGTCTCGTGTAAAAACCGCTGGAATTCCGGCGCGCGGGGACAGGGGGCGAACAGGTAGGTCTTCTGCCTATGCCTCTATGTCAAAGCATATAAAAGGATGATACCAGAACTGAGAGGTTATACCTATCGGGAAAGGCTGAACAGGCTGGGGCTCTTTTCTCTAGAAAAGAGAAGGCTGAGGGGGTGACCTGATAGAGGTCTTTAAAATTATTAAGGGGTTCGATAGGGTAGATGTAGAGAAGATGTTTCCACTTGTGGGGGGAGTCCAAAACTAGGGGCTATAAATATAAGATAGTCACTAATAAATCCAATAGGGAATTCAGAAGAAACTTCTTTATCTAGCGAGTGGTGAGAATGTGGAACTTGGTACCACAAGGAGTAGTTGAGGCGAATAGCATAGATGCATTTAAGGGGAAGCTAGATAAGTACATGAGGGAGAAAGTAGTAGAAGGAGATTCTAGTAGGGTGAGAGGAGGCTCATATGGAGCATAAACACTGGCATGGATCAGTTGGGCCGAATGGCCAGTTTCTGCGCTGTACATTCTATGTAAGCAATACAGAGCTCTTGGATAATTCGAAAAGCTCTTTAGTGCCCTGCATTACTGTTCTATGACCAGCAGTTGCACTGGGCAAAGGATAGCCTGCAACACCCAAGTTATAATGCTAGCCATGTCTAGCTGTGACTCCCATCCTGCCTGCCCTCAGGTGGGCCCCACTTCCATCATTGGGCTAGCCGATATGCCTGGACTCACTAGTTCCAGGTGTACTTGCGCTGACCACATGTTGGGTTCCAAAGACCGGTTTGGGGTTCTCCGATATCCCAGGTGCAGAAGGGGAGTAATCCTGGAGTGTCAAATTGTTTGTGTGTCTCCAAGCTTACATCTATTTTTTTACCCAGCGCTGTGTAAGCAGGCCTCTCGTGATCGAGAATAAAGCCACTCTTACTTACAACCTGGATACCGCTGACCCTTGACTTAGGGAGGGAATTCCAGAGTTTAGGGCCACAGCTGCCAATAGTGGAGCGATTAAAATTGCGGATGTGCAAGAGGGCAGAATTGGAGGAGCACAGAGATATCGGGGGGCTGGAGGAGGTTACAGAGATAGGGAGGGGTGAGGCTATGGAGGGATTTGAAAGCAAGGATGAGAATTTTAAAATTGAGGCGTTGTAGTCTGAAGAAACCTGGATCAATAGGAATTAAACAGAACGGATAATTGGCAGATGAACAGGCATTCGCGGGCTCTGCTGGGGACTTTGAGATGCAGCTCGGCAGAAAGGAAGTATCAGCTGGGGTTTGTCATGTTGCTGTAGGCCAGTATGTGCGTTGTGTTGCATTCAGCATCATTAGCAAAGAGGTCTTCCACATATTTCATGGTTTTTATGTCAATACATACATCAAGATTGCCATAGTTTCTTTTACAGCACTGATGGATAATCTGGCAAACATCTGTATATGTATATATGTGTCAACATGTTTAAGTAAGATCTACGACTCTTGCAACAGGAGATAAAAATCTAGATAATCCTGCAATTGCTCAAATCAGTTGTCTTGACATGACCTGTAGCTAGCTGAGATTTAGTCAAAGACTTACTGTTACTGCTATTGTTGTTCCAGGATCCTTAGCAATGACGTGATTCCCCTGACGCATATCTATGCAACCAGAATGAAAGGGATTGAAGTCTTTTGTCCAGTGGAACCACCTCCCCCATATGAATCCGTTGTGAGCAACCAAAATGATGAGCAGGTACGTAAAGTAAAGGCCCCTTGGGAGCGTTGTTTATCTAAGACTAGGGGGCATAGTCTAGAAATTAGAGCCAGGCCTTTCAGGGGTGAAGTTAGGAAATACTTCTACACGCAAAGGGTGGTAGAAGTTTGGACCTTTCTTCTGCAAATGGCAATTGATGCTAGGTCAATTTTTATTTAAAATCTGAGGTTGATAGATTTCTGTTAACCAAAGGTATTAAGGGATATGGGGCAAAGGCGAATATATGGAGTTAGGTTACAGATCAGCCATGCTCTCATTGAATGGCGGAACAGGCTAGAGGGGCTAAATGGCCTACTCCAGTTCCTATGTTCCTATCCAGTGAGTGCAACTGAAGATCATAAGAGCGAGCTGTGGAAAAAGACCACGGGGCAGGACTTTGTCTCGGGCGGCATCGCAAAGCAGGGGTGAGGGGTGGTATAGCATTGCCCACCTGTTATACGCCCCGCCCCACATTCAGTTCCATTGACTTCATATCTGTCAGGGCCATGGGGAGCCCTGGCCCCCACCCTCTTTCGCGGCGGTGGTCCTAGCGGGGGCGAGGGAGGGAAAGGTTAGTCTTACCACCCCAGAGATTCTCCCATGATCCTGCCCAATTTCAGGCAGGAACGCAGAGGAGAACCCCCAATATTCTGATTTTACAGCTTAAAATAATCTATTCCCATTAACATAGCCTGTTAACCATATAGTACCCTCATGTTAAGTCAAGAACTTATTTTGAACAGTGTTCAATATGCTCATCAGATGGGAAGGTGTACTCTGCTATTTGTAGGGCAATTGTAAACACGAGTTACACCTTTGGTACAAGTAGGTTGGGGGTACTTTGGGAGGTTTGAGTATCAGCTACCCATTCTTTTGGAAACACACACTGACTTACATTTGCAATATTAGGATAGTTTTCCATGACCGGAAGTAGCTAGAATTTAATATTTACATTGGCTAGATTCCACCAGCTAGCTGAACAATATGTTATTTGTATTGGGGGAGACGGAGGAGTATGTTGTCACAAGAAGGCTCTTTAATTGTAATGATTGTACTTAACAGAGTGAGCTTCCTTGCAAATGAATAGGGAGATATTTTGATCTTTTAAAACAAAACCCGCTTAACATCTATACGAGCAGAAGGAAGCGTGGAGGCGACAAGGACAACTTGCCAAGCCGACTCACTCCTTTCAAAGGCCACCCACACGCCCTGCTCTTTCAACAACAAAAGCAACTTGCATTTATGTAGCGCCTTTAACATAGTAAAATGTCCCAAGGTGCTTCATAGGAGCGTAATCAGACAAAATTTGACACCGAGACACATAAGGAGATATTAAGGCAGGTGACCAAAAGCTTGGTCAAAGAGGAAGGTTTTAAGGAGCGTCTTAAAGGAGGAGAGAGAGGTGGAGAGGTTTAGGGAGGGAATTCCAGAGCTTAGGGCCCAGGCAGCTGAAGGCACAGCCACCAATGGTGGGGCGATAAAAATCGGGAATGCGCAAGAGGCCAGAATTGGTGGAGCGCAGAGATCTCGGAGGGTTGTGGAGCTGGAAGCGATTACAGAGATAGGGAGGGGTGAGGCCATGGAGGGATTTGAAAACAAGGTTGAGAATTTTAATCAGCTGAGGGAACATTCTATGTAAATACTCCACAATCTCCAACCATAATCAAGCAAATCTCTAGAATATTCAACACACTTCCACTATTCAACCTTGGGTTCAGCCCAACATAGCCGATAGAGAAAAAAAAATAACTTGCATTTCCACACCGCCCAAAGTGCTTTACAGCCAATGAAGTACTTTTGAAGTGTAGGAAACGCGGCAGCTCATTTGCGCACAGCAAGGACCCACAAACAGCAATGTGATAATGACCCAATAATCTGGTTTATTAGTGATGTTGGTCCAGGGATAAATATTGGCCAGGACACCGGGGAGAACTCCCCAGAGCTTCTTCAAAATAGTGGCCATGGGATCTTTTAGGTCCACCTGAGAGGGAAGGCGAGGCCTCGGTTTAACGTCTCATCTGAAAGACGGCACCTCCGACAGTGCAGCACTCCCTCAGTACTGCACTGGGTGTGTCGGCCTGGATTATGTACTCCAGTCTCTGGTGTGGGGCCCGATTTAAACACCTGGCGGGACGGACGGACGGATGGTCCCACCCAGATGTTCGAGTCGGACGCTCGGCAGATTTTAACCGCCGGGGACTCGTTGAATGCTGCCAATCAACTGCTCATCCGTTCGTGCAGATGCTCTGGTCATTATCACATTGCTGTTTGTGGGATCGTACTGTGCACAAATTGGCTGCCGCGTTTCCTACATTACAACAACGATTAAAAAAAAACACTTCCTTGGCTGTTTGCGATGTCCTGAGGCCGTGAAAGGCGCTATATAAATGCTATTTTCAATCCTATTCCTGACCAGATATTTATCCGGTTTATTTCTGAACAAATAGCAAATTAACTGAATACAGTGTCCAACAGGAAATGCGGCCAGAGATCAGAAAAAAGCTTCAGCTGCTTTTTTGAGGACACACATTGGATTAAACGTGACAGCAAGTTTTGGTCTGTCGGTACTGGGGGAACTTTGAACCCTGCTTGCGAAAGTGGGAAAGGGCTGGGTTCAAAGAGTGCGTATGACAGATGCCAGGTCAAGAATACATTGAGAATCAGGCTAAATGTAGAAAGTTCAGAGGAGAAGTGAAAAAGAAAATAAGAAGGGCAAAGAGAGAGTATGAGAATAGATCTGCAGCTAACATAAAAGGAATCCAAAAGTCTTCTATAGGCATATAAATAATAAATGGGTAGTAAGAGGAGGGGTGGGGCCGATTAGGGACCAAAAAGGAGACCTACGCATGGAGGCAGAGGGCATGGCTGAGGTACTAAATGAGCACTTTGCATCTGTCTTCACCAAGGAAGAAGATGCTGCCATAGACATAGTGAAGGAGGAGGTAGAGGAGATACTGGATGGGATAAAAATTGTTAAAGAGGAGGTACTAGAAAGGCTGGCTGTACTTAAAGTAGATAAGTCACCAGGGCCAGATGGGCTGCAAGGAGGAAATGGCAGAGGTACTGGCCATAATAATCCAATCCTCCTTAGAAATGGGGGTGGTGCCAGAAGACTGGAGAATTGCAAATGTTACACCCTTGTTCAAAAAAGGGTGTAATAAACCCAGCAACCACAGGCCAGTCAGTTTAATCTCAGTAGTGGGGAAGCTTTTAGAAACAATAATCAGGGACAAAATTAACAGTCACTTGGACAAGTATGGAATAATTAAGGAAAGCCAGCACGGATTGTTAAAGGCAAATCGTGTTTAACTAACTTGATTGAGTTTTTTGATGAGGTAACAGAAAGGTTGATGAGGGTAATGCAGTTGATGTGGTGTACATGGATTTTCAAAAGGCGTTCGACAATGTGCCACATAATAGGCTTGCCAGCAAAGTTGAAGCCCATGGAATAAAAGGGACAGTAGCAGCATGGATACGAAATTGGCTGAGTGACAGGAAACAGAAAGTAGTGGTGAACGGTTGTTTTTCCGACTGGGGGAATGTATACAGTGGTGTTCCTCAGGGGTCGGCACTAGGACCACTGCTTTTCTTGATATATATTAATGACTTGGACTTGGGTGTACAGGGCACAATTTCAAAATTTGCAGATGACACAAAACTTGGAAGTATAGTGAACAGTGAGGAGGATAGTGATAGACTTCAAGAGGACAGAGACAGGCTGGTGAAATGGGCAGACACATGACAGATGAAATTTAATGCAGAAAAGTGCGAAGTGATACATTTTGGTAGAAAAAATGAAGAGAGGACATATAAACTATAGGGTACAATCCTAAAGGGGGTGCACGAACAGAGAGACCTGGGAGTATATGTGCACAAATCGTTGAAGGTGGCAGGGCAGGTTGAGAAAGCAGTTAAAAAAGCTTATGGGATCCTGGGCTTCATGAATAGAGGCAGAGAGTACAAAAGCAAGGAAGTTATGATGTACCTCTATAAAACACTGGTTCGGCCTCAACTGGAGTATTGTGTCCAATTCTGGGCACCACACTTTCGGAAGGATGTGAAGGCCTTAGAGACGGTGCAGAAAAGATTTACGAGAATGATTCCAGGAATGAGGAACTTCAGTTACGTTGATAGACTGGAGAAGCTGGGGTTGTTCTCCTTATAGCAGAGAAGATCGAGAGGAGATTTGATAGAGGTGTTCAAATCATGAGGGGCCAGACAGAGTAGATAGAGAGAAACTGTTCCCATTGGTGGAAGGGTCGAGAACCAGAGGACACAGATTTAAGGTGATTTGCAGAAGAATCAAAGGCGACATGAGGAAAATCTTTTTTACGCAGCGAGTGGTTGTGATCTGGAATGCACTGCCTGAAAGGGTGGTGGAGGCAGATTCAATCGTGGCTTTCAAAAGGGAATTGGATAAGTACCTGAACGAAAGAAATTTGCAGGGCTGCGGGGAAAGGTTGGGGGAGTGGGACTAGCTGAAGTGCTCTTGCAGAGAGCTGGGATGGGCCGAATGGCCTCCTTCTGTGCTGTAACCATTCTATGTTTCGATGAAATAACTTCCCAGTCCCGTTGCTTGCAGTTTATTTTTGCATTTGGATGATATTTATAGCTGTCACATGGCAGTGATACTGATACCCTGGGCTGTAACCTTGTATTTTGTCTGCTTCCCCAGCCCCGGGACCAACAGTCACACCACATCCCCTCAGCAAAACAGTGCTGGAGGCGTGACTTCATCCAGAACACTTCCTTCCCTCAAGCTGCCAGGCTGTGTCCTTTCTGATTTGATGTGTTTGTTGTTGACGAATATTCAAAAGATTATACATTTTGTCATTGAGCAACCTGCGGTCCTGGTGAAGTTTGATTAGGGGAGATTGTTTGCCCTGTATCTGCTGCCAGTTTTACTTTTGTACTCTGTACAATAGGAATTCTTCCCATTCCGTGGGATATTTAGTTACTGAGGAAAGAAGGAAGAGCTATCAGCACAGGCGGGGTTTAAAGGAAGCATTCCTGCCACTCCCTTCAAATTGCAACTTTTGTCTAAAATTGCTTCTTTTTCGCTGACCTACATTGGCTCCCGGTCTGGCAATGCCTCGACTTTAAAATTCTCATCCTTGTTTTCAAATCTTTCCATGGCCTCACCCCTCCCTATCTCTGTAACCTCCAACAGCCCTACAACCCTCCGGGATCTCTCTGTTCCTCTAATTCTGGCCCCTTGTGCATCCCATCGCTCCACCATTGGCGGCCCTATCTCTTTATGTGGCTCGGTGTCAAATTTTGTTTGATAATCGCTCCTGTGAAGCGCCTTGGGATGTTTTACTACGTAAAAGATGCTATCTAAATGTAAATTGTTATTGTTTTTCTTCTCTTAAATCCTGAGAGTGACATTTCATGCTGGGATACACTCACACCAGTGTCACCAGTCCCCCCCTTGTACCTCACCAGGGCGACCATTTCTCATGTGTGAACAGTAAGTGTGAGTCGACTGTTCGCCCATAGAGGCATCTCACAGCTCCCAGCCCAATCCTGTAATCCGCTGTTCCGGCATGGCTGTGACCCACCGGGAGTCACACAGTTAATGATCAGCAGCAGGAATCCTGCTCGATTTGTTTCCCCCTCTCTCTAATCCAGTGGGACACCAAGACCAGTGATAGAACCGCCATAGACCCGTGGCTATTCGGCCCATCGTGCCGGTGCTAGCTCTTCAACTTGAGCCATTGCCGTTATCAACATTACTGCGAGATCACAGAACTGAGAATAGAGCAGGGATCAAAACTGAGCCCCTCCTGATTTATGTGGGAAACTGTTGAATCAACCATGGCTCAGTGTTTAGCACGTTCGCCGCTGAGTGAGAAGGTTGTGGGTTCGAGTCCCATTCCACAGAACTGAGCACAAAAATCAGGTCGACACTCCCAGTGCAGCGCTGAGGGAGTGCTGCACTGTCGGAGGTGCCGTCTTTTGGATGAGACGTTAAACCAAGGCCCTGTCTGCCCACTCAGGTGGACGTAAAAGATCCCATGGCCATTATGTTGAAGAAGAGCAGGGGAGTTCTCCCCAGTCTCCGAAATAATATTTACCCCTCAATCAACATCACTATAGCAGATGATCTGGTCATTATCACATTGCTGTTTGTAGGAGCTTGCTGTGCGCAAATTAGCTGCCCTGTTTCCTACATTACAACAGTGACTACACTTCAAAAGTACTACATTGGCTGTAAAGCGCTTTGGGACATCCTGAGGTTGTGAAAGGCGCTATATAAATGCAAATTCTTTCGTTTTATGCACGGCTATTTGCCCACTGCGTTAGAATCTTTCTTTTATTATTAAGTGACTTTATTAAAGTCCCTCAGGAGGAAATAAGTGTGTATCTGTGCAGAATCAGTCAAGGCCACATATGTGCACTTCCTGATGTATTGTCTGGAATCGCAGCTCACTGACACATGTGGAGCCGAAACCGCCGTCTGCACTCATTTTGGCGAAAATGTAGATGTGAGTAATAATTATAAAAACGTTGATAATCTCACATTATTTTTAAGGCTTTATTCGCTTTACTGGTCAATCCCTTGTGGCATTGCACAAAGGGATCTAAGATGGCCTGTAGTCATTAGTGACATAGGCGTGGAGTGGGGGGTGGGGTGAGTGGGAGAGGGGAAGTGGGGGAGGGGGAGAGGGGAAGTGGGGGAGGGGAAGTGGGGGAGGGGGAGAGGGGAAGTGGGGGAGGGGGAGAGGGGAAGTTGGGGGAGGGGGAGAGGGGAAGTGGAGGAGGGGGAGAGGGGAAGTGGGGGAGGGGGAGTGGGGAGAGGGGGAGTGGGGGGAAAGGGGGAGTGGGGAAGTGGGGGGAAAGGGGGAGTGGGGGAGGGGGACGTGGGAGGAGTGGAGGAGGGGGAGAGGGGAAGTGGGGGAGTGGGGGAGAGGGGAAGTGGGGGAGGGGGAGAGGGGAAGTGGAGGAGGGGGAGAGGGGAAGTGGGGGAGGGGGAGTGGGGAGAAAGGGGGAGGGGGAGTGGGGGGAAAGGGGGAGGGGGGAGTGGGGGGAGGAGGGGGAGTGGGGGGAGGAGGGGGAGTGGGAGTCGGTGGAGTGGGGGGGGAGGGGGAGTGAGTGGGGGGGGGAGGGGGAGAGGGTGAGTGGGGGGAGTGGGAGAGGGGAGGGGAGTGGGGGGAGAGTGGGAGAGGGGAGTGGGGGGGGAGGGTGAGTGGGAGGGGGAGGGTGAGTGGGGGGGAGGGGGAGGGGAGTGGGGGGAGTGGGAGAGGGGAGTGGGGGGATTGGGGGAGAGGGGATTGGGGGAGAGGGGAGTGGTGGGAGTGGGGGGAGGGGGAGTGGGGGGGGGATGGGGAGTGGGAGAGGGGGAAGTGGGGGGAAAGGGGGAGGGGGAGTAGGGGGAGTGGGAGAGGGGGAGTAGGGGGAGTAGGAGAGGGGGAATAGGGGGAGTGGGAGAAGGGGAATAGAGGGAGAGGGGGAGAGGGGGAATAGGGGGAGTGGGAGAAGGGGGGGGAGTGGGAGAGGGGGAGTAGGGGGAGTGGGAGAAGGGGAGTGGGAGAGGGGGAGTGGGGGAGTGGGAGTAGGGAGAGGGGGAGTAGGGGGAGTGGGAGAGGGGGACATGGTGGGAGAGAGGGAGTGGGCCCTGGACATAGGGTTGCCAACCCCTCCAGGATTGCCCTGGAGTCTCCAGGAATTGAAGATTAATCTCCAGGACTCTGCTGCGAGCAACAGCCGGGAGAAAAATCATAGGGGCTTTAAATAAACTCATTTTCTTTCAACACTTTTGTTTGTTCGTTATCAAAATGTTGGAGTTGACAAAGAAAAGGCTGTTTTGCCCGAGAGTCAAGAATCAGCCCAATCGGGTAACGAAGAGTCTGTTCACTTTCCGATTGGCCGGGGGGAGGCGGGCGCCGCAAGGCTGGACATGTCAGGCAACCGATGGCGGGTGTGTGCGGGGGGCGGGGGGGGAGTGCTGGAGGGCGGAGGTCATGTGATGAAACCTCCAGGTTACATCCAGCCAGCGTTGGCAGCCCTAGCTGAAACAGCCTGTTTCAATGCCGATACCAATGTGGTGGGTGGCGCACTTCAGGCATGGACTGCACGCGTGCACGCCAAAATGGATGGTTTGGTGCAGGTTTTACGCCTGTCAAACGTGAAACTGCGGCGTCTAATTCCTAGGCCGCAGTTTCTGCCTCACTTGCGGCACAGTTACGACGGGGGAGCGAGCGTAAGCAGCCCCAAGGAAACTCCTAGAGGTCTTTAAAGCTGTAACTTAATGGCCCAAAAATTCGTGAGGAAGCCTTCGTGCGAGGGTAAGGCTTCCCCGCGATCTCTCACTGCGCGTTGGCTTTTTCAGTTCCAGCTCGCACGAACTTGATGTTCTGGACAGCTGCTGTGCTGGGCTTGCGTATCCCACAGGCGCAGTTAATTCGTGTGAGCTGTGGGATCACGTGACTCAGTTAGAGCCAATGGCAGCGCACCATCTTCCATTCATAACTTTCACATAAGTGCTGTGAAAGTTATGAATACTATAGCCCCCCAAAAGAACAGCTAAACCTCAATTAAATTAAAAAAACAAACCATCACATTAATAAAATAAGTATAGTTAAATAAATTAACCATTTTAAATAAAAAATTAAATTTTTGAAAATTTTTTAAATCTTTTAAAAAGTTATAAAAATAAACTTACCTGTCTTTAAAGTCTCTAAAAAAGATATACCTGTTAAAAAAAATTCAAAATAATACTTAATTCACTACTTACCTTGTTAAAAGTGGGTCTTACTCCTCCTTTTTTTATGTGTAAAATCTTCCGTACTTACCTGCGCGTTGAAACCACTAAGTGCACTGCATGCGCGCAGCCTGTAGCGCGCACGTGGTTCACCTAGGAACCGCCCCCTTTTCCATTCACCAAGTGCCGGTTTTCAGCGCATGCGCAGTGCATGCAGAAAACCGGCAGTTGGAGACAGAATACGCGAGAGTACACAGTGCGTACTCTCGCGTATCAACACAAATTTTTGGGCCAATGTAGTTGAAACAATTGCATGGATGTGACAGATAACCCTTGAGGGCAGAGAGCTAAAAATAAAAGATTGTTGCAGTCAATAACAAAAGGGCCGGAGATGCACTATCGACAAGTTCTAACATACAGATGTTATTCTTCCTTTACAAGCAAATCTCCTGAGGACAAGGACAGCCAGTGAAATCCACAGGGATGTATGTAATCCCGATTCCATTGCTCGCTTAAAGGACTTTGTGAGACAATGGCGGTCTTTGTGCAATACCCCCGATTTTAATCGTTCCACCATTGGCGGCCGTGCCTTCGCCTGCCCGGGCCCTAAGCGCTGGAATTCCCTCCTTCAACCTCTCTGCCTCTCCCTTCTCCTTTAAGACACTCCATAAAACCTACCTCTTTGACCAAGCTTTTGGTCACCTGTCCTAATATCTCCTTATGTGGCTCAGGGTCAAATTTTTGTCTGATAAGGCTGCTGTGTTAAAGGTGCTATATAAATGCAAGTTGTTGTTGTGTGAGACGGGGGCTAGTGAATGGGGATAGCCCGTTTTACGTTTCTCCCGATTTTTATTTCCATTGAAGTCAATAATATTAAAACCGCCAGTAATTTTGAAACAAATTATATTTGATTTCTCATTTACCCATGCTGTAAAAATCCTAGGATCTTAAGAGCACAGAAGGAGGCCATTCGGCCCATCGTGCCTGTGCCGGCTCTTTGAAAGAGCTCTCCAATTAGTCCCACTCCCCTGCTCTTTCCCCAGAGCAGAGAAATTTTTATCCTAATTTGAACTAAATCTGGTACACTTTAAATCACAGGCCAGTCACATCGACTAAGTGTTGTACCCAGGATTATAAATTCTTTTAAATTTGTTGAAAAATATTAAATATTAAATGCTGCTGCTGTGATCCTCTGAAACTGCGCACTTAAAGGTGGACAATATGTGGCCGGTGAGTCCCTACTAAACATCCTGGCCTTTTCTTTGTACATTTTCTGAAATTTCGGTGGAAAATTGCAGCTGCAGGTCTGTATCCCAGCTCTACGTGTCAAGGCTTGTTGATGCTGCAATCAAACACCTTTAAAAGAAAGAAGAAAGATTTGCATTTCTATAGCGCCTTTCACATCCTCAGGACGTCCCAAAGCACTTTACAGCCAATGAAGTACTTTTTTGAAGTGCAATCACTGTTGTAATGTAGGAAACGCGGCAGCCAAAATTGCGCACAGCAAGTTCCCACAAACAGCAACGTGATAGATGGCCAGATAATCTGTTTTTTTAGAAATGTTGATTGAGGGATAAATATTGGTCAGGAAGAGAACTTCCCTGCTTTTCTTTGACATAGTGCACATGGGATCTTTTACGTCCACCTGAGAGGGCAGACGGGGCCTCGGGTATAACGTCTTAGAAAGATGCCCCCCTCCGACAGTGCAGCACTCCCTCAGTACTGCACTGGGAGTGTTAGCCTGGATTTTTGTGCTCAAGTCTCTGGATGTGGGGCTCGAACCCACAGCCTTCTGACTCAGAGGCGATAGTGCTCCCCACTGAGCCTCAGCTTACACTATTTGTTTACATCCCTTTCAACATGTGAATTAGCCATGAGAAAATCTCCCATGATTTTAAAAATCATTTTGAAATTACAGAGCTCCTCGAATATATTCTATTTTAACTTGACAGTTTTGTGTTGTCAGGTTTCGAGCTTGCTGGTCGCAGAGGTAATCGATGGAGCGTCTGAAAGAACATCGTGTACAACATCTGATGGTAAAGGCAGTGGTAACAGCGCACAATTCTGGCCTCTGTCCTACCTAGGGTTGCCAACTCTGGTTGGGCATATTCCTAGAGGTTTCATCACATGACCTCCTGCGTCCAACTGCCCCGCCCCCCACACTTGCCATTGGTCGCCCGACACGTCCATCCTCGCAGCTCCCCGCCTTCCCACGGCCAATCAGAAAGCGAATAGAGTCTCGACTGTCAGTAAAACAGCCTTTTTCCCCCCATATCCGATATTTTTATAATTAATAGTGTTCAAAAATGTTGCTTTTTTAATGCCCGGATGATTTTTCTCCCGGGTGTTGCTCGTAGCAGAGTCCTGGGGATTAATCTTCAATTCCTGGAGACTCCAGGAGGGTTGGCAACCATACTTCTAACGTCAGTAAACACAGTTGGACCACAGAGGGCCACGGGAACTCTTCAAAGACTTTGGCTTCATGATGTAACTGGTACAAAGCCACACAGGGCAAATTGTTGGCCATGCCTGTGGTTTTTTGCAGCCGTTTGTTGAATTCCTACCCTCTCCCCACCCAACACCCTCTCAACAAAAAGTGTTAGATACCAACCAACTTTTACCTCTCAGTATTTCTAACCATGCTGAGTGCATTGCCCCTTTATACTTAACAGGATCAGCTCTTATTCCTCAACCGACACTGCACATGCTACGAATGTAGATGAGGAGAATTTTTTTTACGCAGCAAGTTGTTATGATCTGGAATGCGCTGCCTGAAAGGGCGATGGAAGCAGATTCAATAGTAACTTTCAAAAAGGGAATTGGATATATGCTTGAAAAAAGAAAAAAATTGCAGGGCTATGGGGAAAGAAAGAGCAGGGGGGGAGTGGGACTAATTGGATAGCTCTTTCAAAGAGCCGGCACAGGCGTGATGGGCCGAATGGCCTCCTTCTGTGCTGTATGATTCTACATAGCAAATTCTTCTGTACTAATAGCTATATGGTTGCTAAACTAACACATGTCACAATAATGAATACCATTATAGGTCTATAATTTAAAAAGTCAGAGTTTGATTTCACCATACTTTTAACATTTTGATTTTTTACTTTTAGTTGCTTTCTCTCTGTCCTTTTCCTGCCATTTTCCTCTCCCTTCCATCCTTAAAGCTGTTGACTCCGTGCTAGGGCATAACTCCAAGGGTAGGTAGCACTCTCCAAGTCCCATGCTGAAGGGATCCATTCTTCATGGGAGCTCCGACAGCGAGGGACAACGGGCTATTTGGGATGAGGTCATCATCGGCTCGGCTGTGGTCAGCTGACACTTCGCAGGCTGCGGATTGAACCTCGCAATTTCCCCGTCTCGAAGGCTCGGCTAAACCCTTGGCTTTCACTAGTTGTGCCCTTTTGGACCCACGCACTTAACCCTCGACAACACGACTTCAACCCTGGTGATGCTTGGAAAGCCGAATGGAGTTCACACAAAGTCACAAACAAACACCTCGTGAAAGACCCGATACAGAAGATCCCTGGCTTCGATCTTCCACGAAGCTTATGGGCAACCCTAAACTGCATCCGCACAAACCATGGCAGATGCGGACACTTGAGGCTGGATTTTGCCAATGGGGAGCTTTTGGAGGCGGTACTCCCACTTGTCGGGTTTCAGTCCCGCCTCCATCGACTTCTGGCCAACCCACGCTATTTTGCCTTGATTGACCTTGTTAAGCTCACCCAGCGGGCTTAGCAAGCCAATTAAGGGGTTACCGGTTACAGAAAACATCAATGTATGATGTTTCATCTGTCAAATGAATTGTCATCGTTTGACAGCTCTGTGAAGCTGTCAAACACTGACATTCTCTGTAGTTTGATGAGTTCTTGAATTCAAGACCTCATCAAACCTCTTTAGCAAAAATTAGATGGTTGTTGCATTGGAGAATGCAGCAGCCATCTGTCATTTCTACCGTGGAGGTCCGAGACTCTCCGCATCCCCAACGATTGAAGCCTGCAGGAAGAAACAAAGGTAAGTACACTTTTTCTAACACTTTGCACTTACCTCAGATACTCACCTCTCCACACTTGCACCCATCACTTACCTTCACAGTGCACTTTTGCACCTCTCCGACCCCGGCAGACCCACTGTTCGCCTCGGTGACCCTGGCGGGGTTCGCAGCCTTCGGGAAGCCCACACTTGTGTGGGTAAAATGGGGATAATCCTCTTATCAGCCTGTAAAGTGGCTGTAATCCCCTTCCTGCCTCCAAGGAGGCGGCTCCCAGCGCGGGTTGGCTACCCGCCTCCTGGGAAGATGGCACGGAGGCGGGTTGGGGCCGGGATGGGCACCCGGCCCCAGATTCTGCCATTTTCCCGGCAGTCCCGCCTCCAAACCCGCCTCCCCAGGGCTGGCAAGACCGCGCCCTTGGGGCTGGATTTTACTCACCGAGATGCGTTGGGGGCGGGACTGCTGCCTTCCGGGTTTTAGTCCCGCCCCCAGCGATGTCCGACACACAGACGCTATTTTCCCCTGATTGGCCTTCTTAAGCCCGCCCTGCGGGCTTGCTGGCCAATTAAGGGAAAGCCAGTGTCAGATGACTGTCAGGCTACTCAAACTGGAAGCAATACGGTGGAGGAGGATTTCCTGGAGTGTTTAAGGGATGGTTTCCTAAACCAATATGTTGAGGAACCAACTAGAGGGGAGGCCATCCTGGACTGGGTGTTGTGTAATGAGGAAGGACTAATCAGCAATCTTGTGGTGCGAGGCCCCTTGGGGAAGAGTGACCATAGTATGGTGGAGTTCTACATTAGGATGGAGAAGGAAACAGTTAATTCAGAGACCATGGTCCAGAACTTAAATAAGGGCAACTTTGAGGGTATGAGGCGTGAATTGGCGAGGTTAGATTGGCAAGCGATATTTAAGGGGTTATCAGTGGAAGGGCAATGGCAGACATTTAGAGATCGCATGGATGAACTACAGCAATTGTACATCCCTGTCTGGCGTAAAAATAAAAAAGGGAAGGTGGCTCAACCATGGCTAACAAGGGAAATCAGGGATAGTATTAAAAGCAAGGAAGTGGCATACAAATTGGCCAGAAGTAGCAGCAAACCCGGGGACTGGGAGAACTTTAAAACTCAGCAGAGCAGGACGAAGGGTTTGATTAGGGCAGGGAAAATGAAATATGAAAGGAAGCTTGCGGAGAACATTAAAACGGACTGCAAAAGCTTCTATAAATATGTAAAAAGAAAGAGGTTAGTAAAAACAAATGTAGGTCCCCTGCAGTCAGAAACAGGGGAAGTCATAATGGGGAACAAAGAAATGGCAGATCAATTGAACAAGTACTTTGGTTCGGTGTTTACTGTGGAGGACACAAACAACCTTCCGGAAATAAAAGAGATCAAGGGATCTGGTAAGAGGGAGGAGCTGAGGGAAATCCTTATCAGTCGGGAAAAGGTGTTGGGGAAATTGATGGGACTGAAGGCTGATAAATCCCCAGGGCCTGATGGTCTGCATCCCAGAGTACTTAAGGAGGTGGCCTTGGAAATAGTGGATGCATTGACGATCATTTTCCAACATTCCTTAGACTCTGGATCAGTTCCGAAGGAGTGGAGGGTGGCTAATGTAACCCCTCTTTTTAAAAAAGGAGGGAGGGAGAAAGCAGGGAATTATAGACCAGTCAGCCTGACATCGGTGGTGGGTAAAATGATGGAATCAATTATTAAAGATGTCATAACAGACCATTTGGAAAGTGGCGACATGATAGGTCCAAGTCAGCATGGATTTGTGATAGGGAAATCATGCTGGACAAATCTTCTGGAATTTTTTGAGGATGTTTCCAATAGGGTGGACGGGGGGAACCAGTAGATGTGGTGTATTTGGACTTTCAGAAGGCCTTCGACAAGGTCCCACACAAGAGATTGGTATGCAAAGTTAAAGCACATGGGATTGGGGGTAATGTGTTGACGTGGATTGAGAACTGGTTGGCACACAGGAAACAAAGAGTAGGAGTAAATGGGTACTTTTCAGAATGGCAGGCAGTGACCAGCGGGGTACCGCAGCGTTCGGTGCTGGGGCCCCAGCTGTTTACATTATATATTAATGATTTGGACGAAGGGATTAATTGTAATATCTCCAAATTTGCAGATGACACTAAATTGGGAGGCAGTGTGAACAATGAGGAGGATGCTAGGAGGCTACAGAGTGACTTGGACAGGTTGGGTGAATGGGCAAATGTATGGCAGATGAAGTACAATGTGGATAAATGTGAGGTTATCCACTTTGGTGGTAAAAATAGGGAGGCAGACTATTACCTGAATGGTGGCAGATTAGGGAAAGGGGAGGTGCAACGAGACCTGGGCGTCATGGTACATCAGTCACTGAAGGTGGGAAGGCAAGTGCAGCAGGCAGTCAAGAAAGCAAATGGCATGATGGCCTTCATAGCAAGGGGATTTGAGTACAGGAGTAGGGAGGTGATGCTACAGTTGTACAGGGCCTTGGTGAGGCCACACCTGGAGTATTGTGTGCAGTTTTGGTCTCCTAACTTGAGGAAGGACATTCTTGCTATTGAGGGAGTGCAACGAAGGTTCACTAGATTGATTCCTGGGATGGCCAGACTGACATATCAAGAAAGACTGGATCAACTGAACTTGTATCCTCTGGAGTTCAGAAGAATGAGGGGGGATCTTATAGAGACGTTTAAAATCCTGACTGGTTTAGACAAATTAGATGCGGGCAGAATGTTTCCAATGTTAGGGAAAACTAAAACCAGGGGTCACAGTCTAAGGATAAAGGGGAAGCCATTTAAGACTGAGATGAGGAGGAACTTCTTCACCCAGAGAGTGGTGAATCTGTGGAATTCTCTACCACAGAAGGTTGTTGAGGCCAGTTCGCTAAATATATTCAAAAGGGAGTTAGATATAATACTCACAACTAGGGGGATCAAGGGGTATGGCGAGAAAGCAGGAATGGGGTACTGAGGTAGCATGTTCAGCCATGAACGCATTAAATGGCGGTGCAGGCTCGAAGGACCGAATGGTCTACTCCTGCACCTATTTTCTATGTTTCTATGACGTCAGTTGATGACGCTTCATCTGCCGGTTTTCATAAAGGCACATGAACCATAAATTTTTGACAGATGATTTGACAGTGTTTGACAGCATTGAGGTGCTGTCAAACACTGACAATCCCTGTACACAGGCAAGCCCTTGTACCCAGGCTCTCCAGTGACTCTCTCCTTAGGATGAAACAGATGGCAGCTGCAGGTGAGGGTACAGAAGCGATCTGTCACTTCTCCCATTGAGGTGAGGCCACACAAACACTTCAAAGCTTGTCACCTACAGAAAAATCTAAACACATTAAAAATGACTTTCCCAACATTTCCTTACCTCTGATACTCACCAGTGTCCCATTGCATCCTTCACACCACTTCTGCAGCTGTCATCGATACACCAACATAACAACAGACCCACAGCACACCTCACTTACCCTGGCGGGGTTCCCCGATGTCGGGAAGCCCGCAATAGAAGTCTAAAAATGGAAAAAAGCCTCTTAACTGCCTGTTAACTGTAGTTAAGTGGCTATAATCCTCTTCCCGCCGCTAGGAGTCGGGTCCCTGCGCAAATCGGGGACCCGACTCCCGGGAAGATTGGTTGGAGGCGGGTTGGGAGCGGGTTCAGGACCTGCTCCCATTCTTTTTGACTTTCCCAGCAGTCCCACCTCCAAAACCGCCTCCTCAGGGCTGATAAAATCCAGCCCCTCAGGCACAAATGGAGAAGTAAAATCTCTCAAGTGTGCGACTGTGGTCACCCAGAACAGACCACGGAACATAGAACGACTCAAAGTCCGATTCACAAATACGAAGGAGGCATCACAGCGATACACTCGGCTGCTCCTGACGCAATGATCTGGCTGACCCACCTAAATGTCAAATTATAGTTGTTGCTCTACACCTGTATCAGCCATACAAAATAATAATACTAGTTGTGTCATTGGGGAGAGCTTGATCCTTGACCTTTCGAGTGTCAAGCTTGATACCACCTGTGATTACAGGTCCCATAAAAACCGAGCATCTACCATTAAAACTACCATGATGGGGTTTAATGAAGCACCGGTATGGACCTGTTGAGCCAAATGGCCTGTTTCTGTGCAGCAATTCCAGTAGCTCAGTTGGTAGCACCCTGAGTTGTGGGTTCAAGTCCCACTCCAAAGACTTGAGCACAAAAAAATCTAGGCAGACACTCCAGTGCAGTGCTGAGGGAGTGCTGCACTGTCGGAGGTGCCATATTTCAGATGAGACATTAAACTGAAGCCCGGTCTGCTCTCTCAGGTGGATGTAAAAGATCCCATGGCACTATTTTGAAGAAGATCGGCAGAGTTATCCCCGGTGCCCCGGGCCAATATTTATTCCTCAATCAATATCATAAAAACAGATGATCGGGTCATTATCGCATTGTTGTTTGTGGGAGCTTGCTGTGCGCAAATTGGCTGCTGCGTTTCCTACATTACAACAGTGACTACATTTCAAAAGGTACTTCATTGGCTGTAAAGCGCTTTGGGACGTCCGGTGGTTGTGAAAGACGCTATATAAATGCGGGTCTTTTTCCTCCTGCCAGCCCTGGGCAACAAAATGCTCGGCTTATCCTCTGGTCCTTCCCTTCATGATAAAGCCTTTCACGATCTCAGGATGTCCCAAAGCGTTTTACAGCTAATGAAGTACTTTTTGAAGTGTAGTCACTATTGTAATATAGATAACGCAGCAGCCAATTTGCGCACAGCAAGAACCCCAAAACAGCAATGAGCTAAATGGCCAGATGATTAGTTTTAGTGATGTTGGGTGAGGGATAAATATTGAGCCAGGGCACGGGGAGAATTCTCCTGCTCTTCTTCGAAATAGTGGCCATGGGATCTTTTACATCCACCCAAGAGGGCAGACAGGGCCTCAGTTTAACGTCTCACCTGAAAGACGGCACCTCCAACAGTGCAGCGCTCCCTCAGTACTGCACTGGGAGTGTCGGCCTGGTTTATGTGTTTAAGTCACTGGAGTGGGCCTTGAATCCCATGATCTTCTGACTCAGAGGGCTAGACTGAGCCATGGTTGACAATGACTAGAGGGAGTAGTGTGTCTGGAGTTACTGCTTTAGATATACAGAGTGATTATTTCTTGCGTTACTTTGCAGACAGCAATCCTCCGAGTTGCTCCCTCAGTGATCCACTGCAGCTGTGCATTGTGCACCCGCCCCGAAGCAGGAACTCTGAAACAGGATGCAGGAAGTCGAGCAGGTCGGGTCTGAGGAGATCGAGCAGTGACCCACTGCTCCAAGAACTAGTTATAGAAGGTAACAAATGGAGCGGGAGAGAGAGGAGCTCCTTGTGCTTTGAACATTGTATAACGTTGTAGAACCTTGGTTAGACCACACTTGGAGTACTGTGAACAGTTCTGGTCTCCATATTACAAAAATGATATAGAAGCACTGGAGAAGGTGAAAAAAAGATTTACAAGAATGATACCAAAACTGAGAGCTTATACTTGTCAGGATAGAATGAAAAGGCTGGGGTTCTTTTCTCTAGAAAAGAGAAGACAGAGGGCTGACCTGATAGAGGTCTTTAAAATTATGAAGTGGTTCGCTAGGGTAGACATAGAGAAGATGTTTCCACTTGTGGGAGAGTCCAAAACTAGGGGCCATAAATATAAGATGGTCACTAATAGATCCAATAGGGAATTCAGGAGAAACTTCTTTACCCAGAGTGGTGAGAATGTGGAACTCACTACCAGATGGAGTGGTTGAGGTGAATAGCATAGATTCATTTAAGGGGAAGCTAGATAAGTAAATGAGGGAGAAAGGAATAGAAGGATATAGTGATGGGGTTAGATAGAGGGGTGGGAGGAGGCTCATGTGGAGCATAAACTCCAGCATGGAGCAGTTGGGCCCAATGGCCTGATTCTGTGCTGTAGATTCGGTTTAATTCTATGTAATTTAAGGACCTGGAGCTGTTATCCCACATCCAATGTTACCCTGATTTTGCTGAAATTGCCCGTAGACTTGTTTCATACAACCAGTTTATTCACAAACACTGATCCCTTGCACTACTGTTTATAACACGAAGAAGCTCAGCTTCACATTGTATTTATTAATTATTGCCTCACTGTGACACAGCAGCTTCTGATTTTGTTTTTTTTCTGCTAAATGGGAATTGATTCACTTTTTAAAAATTGTGAGCCCCTGCTGAAGAGCTTTGCACATAGAATCGTAGAATCAGACAGCACAGAAGGGGGCCATTCGGCCCATTGTGCCTGTGATGGCTCTTTGAAAGAGTTGTCCAATTAGTCCCACTCTTCCCTGCTCTTTCCTCATAGCCCCTGAAATTTTCTCCTTTTCAAGTATTTATCCAATTCCCTTTTGAAAGTTACTATTGAATCTGCTTCCACTGTCCTTTCAGGCAGCGCATTCCAGATCACAGCAACTCAACATCAGAACATCGGGAGCACAGATCAGGAATTCGGATGGGGAGTTGAGGAGGCCCCCCCACAAGATTTTCTGTCCATTAATTAAAGTTTGGGGTTAAAGTTTTGGCAGAGTGTCCCTTTAACAATGTCCATAAGACCAACCACGCTGCTGCAAGTATGCTCAAAGTGTACAATGTCCAGATCAGACTGCACCCTGATTACTGTGTCTGATCGCCGAGAAACAAGGGAGATATTCAACCTCTGGAGGCAGTGCACAGTAGCGCCCAGAGGCTGATCCCTAGTGTCAGAGGTCCGAGTTATGAGGAAAGCCTGTAGAGACCTGGGCTTTCCAATCTAGAAAGGAGGCCTCTGAGAGATGATCTTATGGAGGCAGATAAGATCGTTAGGGGTACAGTTAGAGGTCAAAATTTAAGACAGTCACTAATAAACCCAATTAAGTTATTACAATGTTTATTTTCTTTGGTTTGATAATGTGATTATGAAGATGATGACCTGATAGAGGTCTTTTAAGATTATGAAAGGGTTCGATAGGGTAGATGTAGAGAAGATGTTTCCATCTGTGTGGGGGAGACCAAAACTAGGGGCCATAAATATAAGATAATAAATCCAATAGGGAATTCAGGGGAAACCTCTTTATCCAGAGAGTGGTTAGAATGTGGAACTCGCTACCACAGGGAGTGGTTGAGGAGAATAGCGTAGATGCATTTAAGGGAAAGCTAGATAAGCACGAGGGAGAAAGGAATAGAAGGATATGTCAATAGGGTGAGATGAAGTAGGGTGGGAGGAGGCTCGTGTGGAGCATAAACTCCGGCACGGACCAGTTTGGCTGAATGGCCTATTTCTGTCCTGTAAATTCTATGCAATTCTGTGTAAAAGTTAAATTGAGAATACTACTCTAAGTTAAATCATTAGAGTAGGACAAGGGGACTCTAATAAAAGGTTCAAACTAATAAAAGGTAAACTTAAGATGGATCTCAGGTAGTTTGTCATCACACAGTGATCAATGTATGGAGTGGACTCCCAGAAAGAGTTAGGGGGGCGAACCCCTGGAATTATTTAAGAATGATTTATATGCAGCAATGGGGGGTCTTTCTGACTGAGTCTTTCTGATTGGATGAACAAAGATGGCCTTCTTTATCCATAATTATTTTGAGATGTTGTGAAACTGATCGTTAGTTTTAATTAGCTAAGTGGAACTATTGTCGGCCCATCAATCAACAACAACTTATAACGCCTTGTCTAGAAAGACATCCCAAGATGCTTCACAGAAGTGTAAATTAGACTAAAAATGGATGCGAAACCAAAGGAGATCTAAAGAGGGGTGACTAAAAGCTTGGGGGTCAAAGAAGTGGGTTTTAAGGAGCGCCTTAAATGAGAGGGAGTTGTAGAGGTGGAGATGTTTAGGGAGAAAATTCCAGAAAGTAGGGTCTAGGCAGCTGAAGGCACGGCTACCAATGGTGGGGCAAAGGGAGTGGGGGATGTACAAAAGGCCAGAATTGGAGAAGTGCAGGGATCTCGGAGGGTTGTAGTTCTGGAGGAGATTACAGAGATAGGGAGGGGCGACGCCGTGGAGGGGTTTGAAAACAAGGATGAGAATTTTAAAAGCGAGGTGTTGCCGGACCGGGAGCCAATGTAGGTCACCGAGCTCAGGGGTGATGGGTGAACAGGACGTGGTGTGAGTTAGGACAGGGGCAACAGAGGTATGGATGAGCTGAAGTTTACGGAAGGTGGAAGACGGGAAGACGGTCAGGAGAGTGTCGGAATAGTCAAATCTGAAGGTGACAAAGGCACAGATGAGGGTTTCAGCAGCCGATGAGCTGAGGTAGATGGGTGATGCTACAGAGGTAGAAGTAGGCGGTGTGTGCTAGTAATGGAGAGAATATGGGGCTGGACGCTTAGCTCGAGGTCAAATAGGATGCTAAGATTGTGATGAGTCCGGTTCAACCTGAGACAGTGATTTTCCAGTTGAGACACAGAATGATGGCTAGCCACAAGTGATCACAAGCCGCTAATCTAATCAAGAGTGTTCAGATCAGGTTAGAAACCATGAAACTAATATTTGAGAGGTTTGTAAATGTCATCTGAATCCTGAGATTAGGTTACGACCTTGAAATCACTTCCTTGTATCTCATTAATAAAAAATACTTTCATTTTATGCAGGGACTTTAGTTTCATGCTTCATTCTTTGCCTGCAGCATTTATGAGGATTAATATCTGCAATGTCACCGCTGCAAGTTTACCAAGAAATAATCTGCCGATGAGTCCTGAGAAACTGGGGCCCCGAAATTGCAGAGTCCCTGCTCCACTCTGACTCACAGGGACCTGAAACCTACTATAGTGGATGCTGCCCGTCGAACCGAGTCCCACTCACCCATCACCCCTGTGCTCGCTGACCTACATTGGCTCAGCGATTTTAAAATTCTCATCCTTGTGTTCAAATCCCTCCACGGCCTCACCCCTCCCTATCTCTGTAATCTCCTCCAGCCCTACAACTCTCCGAGATCTCTGCACTCCAATTCTGGCCTCTTGCACATCCCCGATTTTAATCACTCCACCATTGGCAGCCGTGCCTTCAGCTGCCTGGGCCCTAAACTCTGGAATTCCCTCCCTAAACCTCTCCAACTCTCTTTCCTCCTTGAAGACGCTCTTTAAAACCTACCTTTTTGAGCAAGTCTGTCCTAATATCTCCTTATGTGGCTTGGTGTCAAATTTTGTTTGATAATCACTCCTGTGAAGCACCTTGGGACGTTTTACTACGTTAAAGGCGCTATATAAATGCAAGTTGTTGTTGTTGACTGATGCCAAATCCGGTGGGTCAAGTTCATTTTAATAACTGGGGAAGGTGCCCCCTGCCTTTCGATGTGTTGCAGAGGTACGCACCCCAATGAGCACCCCGCCCCTCTGATGGGTGCATCCTGAGACTCTTCACGAAGATTGATTTTTTTAAATTTTCCCCCACAGGGAAACAAATGGCTCTCATTCAGACGGTAATCGATCCCCTCTGGGATTTATTACCTTTTGCCTCTTCTGGGGCTTGTACAATAGAACCCACGCCCGCTCTCAGCAAGTGTAACCTCTGCACTGGTCCTGGACCGCACCTAAGCACGTCTCCAAAGTTGCCTGTGGATGTGGGGTGGGGTGGGGTGGGGGGGGGGAGTGCAGGGCGCACAGGCAGAAGACGCAGAACTCTCCCCCTAGGGTTGCAAACTCTCTAGTCCTGGAGGTTTCGTCACGTGACCTCCAACCGCCCCGCCCCTGCACTCACGCGATTGGTCACCCAGCACGTCAATCTTCACGACACCCCACCTTCCTACAGCCAATTGGCAAAGCGAACAGACTCCTTGTGACCCGAATGGATGATTCTGTTCATTACTCCGATGATTTTTCTCCCGGGATTTGCTCGCAGCAGTGTCCTGGAAATTAATCTTCAAATCCTGGGGACTGCAGGGCAATCCTGGAGGGGTGGCAACCCTATCCCTTCCCCTCGCCCCCAGCCACAGAGTCAAACCTGGGATGCAGATTGTATGGGGTAGAAACCTGATGGATCTGGGTTCTCCCCAAATTCCTGCCTCCCCCCGGGCAATGCGCCCTCTTTGAACCTTCCCATCCACCCTTCCTTCCCCCCCCCCCCCAATAATCTTGGCCCCTCTTTCGTTCAGTATCTATCTCGTAACATTCTCACCAAACTCTTTTCGTTCTGCTCAGAATTAGTGGTGAGCTGTGAAGCAGCGACACAGACGGACGAAAGGCCAGAGGTGCAGGTCGTGACCTTGCGAAGGGGTCGCAGGTCAGGAACCCCCAGGTCGAGGCCAAGGTCGCTGGTAGATTACAGCAGTTACAGAGACACCAAGTTACTGGTGGCCAGCTTCTTGGAGCATTCGTCATGCAGTATGACTCCCGAGGTGCAGGAACTGGTGGAAAATATTAGATCGGTGCTACAGTCTGATGAGGAACACATGGAGGAGGCGGTGGCAAGTGCCAACATACTTGATCAGGTAAGAGGCACTCATTGCAGCTGTGCTAAGTTTCTCTCTGTGTCTTATTACCGTTTCTAGGCCGCTATATCTGATCTATATGGACAGCCTGGATTCAGAAACACAGTGTAAATTGATTAGATTGGCAGATGACACCAAACTAGGTGCAGTAGTGACTGAATCAGCAACTAGGGAGCAACAGAAGGTTGTGGGTTCGATTCCCACTCCAGGGGTTTGAGCACAAAATCTAGGCTGACGCTCCCAGTGCAGTACTGAGGGAGTGGTGCACTGTCGGAGGTGCCGTCTTTCAGATGAGACGTTAAACAAAGCCGCCTTCTGCCCTCTCAGGTGAAAGTAAAAGATCCCATGGCACTATTTTGAGGAAGGGCAGGGGAGTTCTCCCCGGTGTCCTGGCCAATATTTGTCCCTCAACCAACATCACTAAAAAACAGATGATCTGCTCATTATCACATTGCAGTTTGTGGAAGCTTGCTGTGCGCAAATTGGCTGCCACGTTTACCACATTACAACAGTGACTACACTTCAAAAGTACTTAATTGGCTGTAAAGCATTTGGGACGTCCTGAGGTCATGAAAGACGCTATAGAAATGAAAGTCTTTCTGTTATGAGAGATTCTATCAGGAAAGACTAAACAGGCTGGGGCTATTTTCTCTAGTAAATAGAAGGCTAAGGGTTGACCTGATTGAGGTCTTGATAGGATAGGCGAAGGGAAGATGTTTCCACTTGTGGGAGAGACCAATACTAGGGGTCATAAATATAAGATAGTCACTAATAAATCCAATAGGGAATTCAGGAGAAACTTCTTTACCCAGAGAGTGGTGAGAACGTGGAACTCGCTACCACAGGGAGTGGTTGAGGCGAATAGTATAGATACATTTAAGGGGAAGCTAGATAAACACATGAAGGTGAAAGGAATAATGGCCTGTTTTTGTGCTGTAAAATTCTATGTAACAATCCTTTGATGGATATCAAACAATATAGCCGACAGTAAATAGGATCATGATTTGGACCTTTTTCAATGGCTGTGAACTGTGGGATGGTATCAACATGTAATCCGTCAGGTAAACGACTTCAAACGTAAAAGCAGATTTAAAAACCGGGGAGAAATAACTGGTGAGAATTAATGGACGATGAAAGCAGAAATTTGCCAAGCTACACAGACCTTTAAAGCAACTTCCATTTATAAGATGGCCTTTCTTCTGGATAAAAAAACCCAGAAAGTGCTGGAAACACTCAGCAGGTCAGGCAGCATTTGTAGAGCGAGAGAAACAGAGTTAATGTTTCAG
This sequence comes from Squalus acanthias, assembly GCA_030390025.1. Lineage (NCBI taxonomy): Eukaryota > Metazoa > Chordata > Chondrichthyes > Squaliformes > Squalidae > Squalus > Squalus acanthias. The sequence continues at coordinate 129,604,403 of CM059425.1, read as the reverse complement.
GTCGAAGACCTTTCACCTCTTACTAGTCCCAAGCTGGAGTATTGCGGCCAATTCTGGGCTCCACACTTTAGGAAGGACGTCAGGGCCTTAGAGAGGGTGCAGACGGAACTTACTAGAATGGTGCCAGGGATGAGGGACTTCAGTTATGTGGTGAGATTAGAGAAACTGGGGTTTTCTCCTTAGAGCAGAGACGGTTGAGGAGAAATTTAATAGAGGTGTTCAAAATCATGAAGGGTTTTGATAGAGTAAAGAAGGAGAAACTGTTTCCAGTGGCAGGAGGGTCAGCAACCAGAGGATTTAAGGTAATTGGCAAAAGAACCAGAGGGGAGATAAGGAGAATTGTTTTTTACACAGCGAATTGTTGTGATCTGGAATGCGCTGCCTGAAATGGTGGTGGAAGCAGATTCAATAGTAACTTTCAAAAGAGAATTTACATGGCTATGGGGAAAGAGGAGGGGAGAGTCGGACTAATTGGATAGTTCTTTCAAAAGAGGCACAATGGGCCGAATGCTCTCCTTCTGTGCTGTATCGTTCTATGAGTCTCAGCATCGCAGTATTTCACTTTTGCTTCATTCTGAAGGAGGAGCTAGTGAGTGCAGCGTGGTTATAAGGGCTTTTCTGTTTTCTTTCTGGAAAGGTGATCACTGGCAGCTCCCAACACAGCATCTCGAGCAGGGAGACACCTCAGACACAAGGCCACACACGACTCCTCCATCTGCAGAGCTGCGGAGACCTGAGCACGTTTGCTGTTGCCGAATCACAGCCGGGAGACAGAAGCAGCGAGCGCAAAGCCCATCAGGAGCGGCCTCACAGCTTGATTGGCGTGATGCAAGAGACTGTGCTTTAAACACACAGGACATTTCAGAGTGCGATTTGAGCCAGGACTCTGCTTAAAAACACAAAAAAAACAAAAGCCTGGAGGGGAATAAGTCTGAGGATGGGAGTGCAATATTAGGAAAGGGCAACGCTTACTTAGAGCCACACCTAACATACTGGAGAACGATGTATGCAAATATAACTTATGAGATTCAGCGAAAAACTGCTCAAAATGCACTTAGCTCAACGGGAAGTAATGAAATTTGTCATTTATCATGTAAAAATCCGTTGTGTTCGAAAGCATGAGACTCCTCAGCTCATGCCTGTTGTCAGCCAACAAACCTGATGACTCCCTCACTGCCCAGGGTCATGAGAGAGATTTAGATGATCTACTTTCTCTTCCTGCTCCTTCTCTCTGATCGCATCAAAGGGCACTTTATTTAAAACATGAACTGAGGAGTTGCCAGGTCAAGCAAGATAACATGAGGATGGGTTTAACACTGATGGTTTCCCTCTGTCCCTTCTACTGCTCTGAATAACTACATGTCCTTTGCATTGTGTAGCACTGTATTGTTTGAAGTTTAGCAAATGATTTTGTAGGTTTCTAATCTTTAATGTTATATATGTATAGAGAAAGATATAGATTATATATAAAAATAAAACCATACAACCATTCCCGCTCCACTTAGAACTGTCACACAGCACAGCATCATGCAAGTCTCACACAGTTATTAATCTACTTTGGAGAACCATAGATGCCTGCAGTTACACTGAAAGCAGTAACTACTCTTCCCTAACAATGGAGAAAGATGTCCTCAGTCACTTATGTCACTGCCCTAAATCTGTTGCATATAAACTAGCTAATGATGTATTGTTTATAGGCGTCAGCCGTGGCTCAGTGGGTAGCACTCTTTCGCCTCTGCGTCAGAAGGTTGTGGGTTCAAGTCCCCACTCCAGAGATTGAACCCCTAATCCAGGCTGACGCTCCAGTGCCAGTACTGAGGGAGCGCTGAGGTGCTGTCTTTCGGATGAGACGTTAAACTGTCTGCCCTCTCAGGTGGATGTGAAAAGAGCCCATGGCACTATTTTGAAGAGCAGGGGAGTTCACCCTGGTGCCCTGGCCAATATTTCTCCCTCAACCCACATCACAAAAACAGATCATCAACATTGCTGTTTGTGGGAGCTTGCTGTGTACGAATTGGCTGCCGCGTTTCCTGCATTACAACAGTTACCACACGTCAAAAGTACTTCATTGGCTGTAAAGCTTTGGGACATCCTGAGGTCGTGAAAGGCGTGACATAAATGAAAATTCTTTTAGAAAGAGATTCTATCAGGAATGATTGTACAGGCTGGGGCTATTTTTCTCTAGTAAAGAGAAGGCTGAGGGGTGACCTGATAGAGGTAAAGCGCTTTGGGATGTCCTGAAAGGCGCTATATAAATGCAAATTCTTTTAGTATAGAGAACCACAGGTGCTTGTAATTACACTGAAAGCTGTGTCTACTCTTCCCCCAACAATGAGGAAAGATTTCCTCGGTCACTCGTGTAGCAACACTGTTCCTTACAAACTAGTTCACGATATATTGGTGTATATACTGTATCACACAGATATTATCCTGCCTTAATCCCACCTCAAGAACAACGTGCCTGCTTACATCAATGTGATTTTATTTCCATTTTGTGCGCCTTTCAACCTTTGAGACCAGGACTAAGATTGCTCATTGATGGACAACGTTTTTCTTTGTGTGAACTCTTAACGTAAGAACATAAGAAATAGAACAGGAGTAGACCATCCAGCCCCTCGGGCCTGCTCCATCATTCAGTAAGATCATGGCTGAACTTCTATCTCAACTCCACTTTATTGCCCTATCCATTATCCCTTGATTCCCTTAGAGTCCAAAAATCTATTGATCTCAGTCTTGAATATACTCAACGACTGAGCATCCACAGACCTCTGGGGTAGAGAATTCCAAAGATTCACAACCCTCTGAGTGAAGAAATTTCTCCTCATCTCAGTCCTAAATGGCCGACCCCTTATCCTGAGACTATGCCCCCTAGTTCTAGATTCTCCAGCCAGGGGTAACAGCCTCTCAGCATCTACCCTGTCAAACACTCAGCAAAGAGAGTTTGAATTTCACCCCATCGCTATGGCCCAGATTTGAACCTAACTCTCAAAAGGTGCAAAGGTCAGTGTGCTAACTCATTATGTCATCCAATCTTCACATGACTTTTTGCAGTTTATTTTCCTAATGATAGCGACCATGACTAGTTGCATTGAGGAGAGACATTAAGCTCAGGGTTCAGCAAAGGCATTCCGGAGAAGGACACTTGGGAGAGGGTTAATAAACAGAATTCTCAGCGGCATCCATATATTTCATTCATACAAAAGGTTGATGAGGGCAAGAAGCTGGTGAGAATGTGGAACTCGCTACCACATGGGAGTAGTTGAGGCGAATAGCGTAGATGCTGTTGGAGAAGAAAATTATTAAAGTGTTGGAGAAGAAAATTATTAAAGAAATGTCGGAGAAGAAAAACTCATCCAGTTAATGAACTTTAAATTCGCTGACACAGGACTTTAACATGCTGCAATGGGTTGGCAGTCTGCCTTGTCAGACAACGTTAGTGGTTGGATTGCAACATACAGGGCTCGAGATAACACTGTCACATAGACGAGGCTGATCACATCAACTGTACCCTGACGTTAATTGAATTTATTTACCATGCTTAACAATTGTATACATAAAATTGATTGGATTCTAATAACTATCACGCGCTCATGTGAGCACGATGTGATCAATGATGGATGCATAAAATACTGTGCCCCGGAGTGACTTATCTGAGAGGTCGGTGACTGCACGCGGGTGCATCACTTCTCTCCCAGAGCGCTCTGCAATAAAGTGTACTCCCGCATTTAACCGTGTGAATTGGTGTTTGAGTTTTATTGCTCAGTCGGGCTAAGTCGGGTAACGCGTTGACTCTCCTTCACAGTTGGTCCGCTTAAGGCTCCGATTAGCCCCCACAACAATTGGCGCTGCGAGCAGGGTTACTGAGTACCAACACCCTAATCAAGTGTTAACGGGCTCGAGTAACCGAAAGAATCTGAGGGGATTTGCGAGAGTACACTTTATAGGGGTTTTTGGTCCGGGTATTCTCGGAAGGCAGAGGGGGAATCGTTGTGAGTATTCTGCATTACAATGTCAAATTTTTGGGCCGTAGGTTAAAGGTACAGAGTAAAACCTGTGATAAAGTCTGCGGAACTCCAGGCAACTAGACACGTCGGTAAACGAGTTTGCGAGTCCAGAAGGACGGGAGAGTGAAGAGAGGCGGTGAGTGTTTACTGGAGAGTGTGATCGGAGAGCGGACGGGCGATGTCAGGTAAGGACGTTAAGATGGGGCCCCCGGGGTCCCTTATTAATAGTTACATGACAGATAGACGTTCGCTGATAGACAGAATGCAGAAAGATGGCTGGGATGTTAGCCAGTCATTAGAGTCACAACAAGAGTGGGTACGTAAGCAAAAAAGGGAGAAAACCAAGAAAACGGGAGTTCTTTTGGTACACCAATTGGCGGGACTAATCGAGCAAGTAGATAAGGTCCGAGAGACTGATAAGGCCAAAAACAGAGAAATAGCAGATTTAAAAAAGAAGGTAGAAATACTAGAGGGAATAAATCAAGAACAAGTGGACGGGGTGTAACACAGATCCACTCCCCCCGTACGGACTTTCCGGACCAACAGCCCCAACTGAAGAAACAGTCGGAGATACAACAGAAGAATATTTTGCGGCCCCCGTTAGAATGAGGGGCCAGCCTGGTGCCGCCGGGGCAAGGGCGGATTTGCAGCCTTTTACCCCGGGAGAAAGGCAACAGATTTTGAAAGACCTGGGGAACTTACAAACACGAAGTGCCAACACCAAGTTCTGGGCAAACCTAGATATGGTTTGGCTGGGACACAGCCTCCACCTGCGTGACATTCATCAGTTGGTCCGGGCAGCATGTCCGGTCGACCGATGGCGCCTCATGCAGACCACCCCCAATCAGGCCAATACAGATTATAAGACCGGTCGATGGACTGAACAATGTCCATTGGCAGATACAATAGACTGACAACAGGCTCCCTTTAATCTGTTTAAAACAGAAATCCAGCGGGTGTTAGGAGAGGCCCCGACTAATTGGAGTAAGATAACGTCCTGTAAGCAGCAAAAGGGCGAGGGGGCCTCCGAATATGGAGAAAGGCTGTTTATTGTTTATGGAGAGTCATCAGGCCAACCAGGGCCGGCAAGAACTGACCCCGCTTTCATTCAGGCCTTTAAAGATGGCTTGTCTCCCGCACACCAGGCTATCATCAAGATGGGCGTAGTAACAACCAGGAATTACGACGACCTGGTAGAGTGGGCTTGTGGGGTAGATGGGTTAAAAGCCAAAGAGGAAGGTACGGTCAAGGTTAAACAGGAAAGTGTAAGTGCGGTAAAACAGGCAGCGGGACCCAAGGGGGCATGTCATGGTTGCGGGAAGCCTGGACATTTTATTAGAGATTGTAAGGCTAAGACGACATGTACTTACTGTAATAAGAAGGGCCATACTGAGGCCACTTGTTTCAGTAAACATGGCAGACCTGAGACGACCCACGTCACCATGACCCCCGAAGAAAAGAGACAATATCAACAGTGGAAAGAGACACAGTGACAGTCAGCGGCCCCCGTAAAAGGAGACAAGGGAAGGATGTATGTGTCTGCACTAGTAGGGGGCCGACCGTGTGAGATGCTAGTGGACACCGGTGCCTCAGTATCCGTGACCAACCTTCCCCTCCCGATAACGGACAGAAAGGTCTACATCACAGGGATTGGCGGTGATAAAACACCTGCCTTTCTGAGCACAACCCAATTGGTAGAAATAGATAACTTTTTCATCCCTATGCGATTTTACGTGTGTAAGAATAATGAGGGAACAATAATGGGAACTGACTTAATGAAAGAATACCAGGTATTAATTGATTGTGGTAAGAAGAAAATAACTTGGCCAAACTTGGACGGGCATAAAACTAGTATGCACTGTCTGACCAATAATACCACCAAAGTGGGAGTGGCTACAGCGTTAAGCCGGGACTGGCAAGTGGAAACCAATGGGTACGGGGACACGTGTGCCTCGGTACAAGGAGTGTGGGCAAAAGATAAGTTAGACACAGGAATGGTTAAGATTGACCCCATTGTCGTCCCAGGACCTGAACACAAACCCCACCGACAATATCCCATTAAACCAGAAGCAAAGAAAGCTGTAGAAGACATAGTAAAGGGATTGGTAGAAAGAGGTGTCCTTCGGGAAACCACGAGCACAACTAATTCCCCTACGTGGCCAGTTAAAAAGCCAGATGGGAGTTACAGGCTGACAATTGACTATACGGCCTTGAATAAAGTGACGCCCAAGCTTCACCCCATAGTCGCCAGCCCGTCCACAATTTTGAACGGACTGGCTCCCGAACACAAGATATTCACAGTGTTGGACATAGCCAACGGATTCTGGGCTCTCCTATTGGATCCAGAGTCTCAGGAGAAATTTGCGTTCACAGTAGGAGACAGACAGTACACCTGGACCCGCCTGCCACAAGGATTCCATAATAGCCCCGCGATCTTCCATCGGGTAATGAGTAATATTTTAAAGGGTATAGAGCTCCCACCAGGGAGCACGGTCCTCCAGTACGTTGACGATCTTCTGATAGCCTCGGACAAAGTTCCAGGTCATAATAAGGTCCTGAAGATAGTACTGACAGCATTAAGGGACGCAGGACTGAAGGCTAGCCCTAGGAAGGCCCAGATTGGAAAGCTCAAAGTCACGTATCTAGGGCATCTCATTTCCCAAGGGACAAAGGAGATGCCAACGGATAGGAAGGCTGCGGTCCGGGATATGCCCAGACCAGTGACAATAAGGGGAGTTAGGAAGGTCTTAGGACTTTTTAACTACAGCAGGAACTTCGTCCCCGGGTTCGCTAAGATAGCTGAGCCTATCCAAAGGTTAGTAAAGGGAGGAAGGCCTGCCCTTGAGTCCATAGAGTGGGGCCCAGAACAGGAAAAAGCTTACGGACAGTTGAAGAAGGAGTTACTGTCAGCCCCGGGACTAGGGCTGCCAGATATGAACAAACCTTTCCATATTCACTGTGACAATGAGGGCGGGTTCTACACCGCTGTGGTAACCCAGGACCATGGCGATAAGCGCAGACCAGTGGCATACTACTCGACCACAGAAGGACCGGTAGTCTCCAGACTCTCGCGATGTATAGCGGCACTGGACTGCGCGGCATGGGCAGTAAAGGTGAGCGAACCTATAGTAATGACCGGGAACATAGTTTTGCACACCAAGCATACCTTGGTGGAAATGCTAAATACTGGAGAATTAAGATGTCTCAAACATGAGAAGAGCTAAGTGGGAAGCAGTTCTATTACCCCCTAACGAGTCTATCATCATAGTCCGAGACATAGGGGAGAACCCAGCTGAGGGGATCCTGGGAACAGGAGCCCCACACAGTTGTAAAAAAATAGACGAGGACATTGGAGAAGAGATTATCAAAGACACCCCTCTAGAGGAAGTGGAGGAAACATTCTATGTAGATGGATCCTGTAAATATATTAATGGACAACCCCGAACAGGGTGGGCAGTAGTTAATAGTAAGATGGAAGTAGTTAAATCTGGACGGTTAGACGGTAGCTTATCAGCCCAAGTAGCAGAGTTGGTCGCGTTGACTCAAGCATTGAATGAAGCAAAGAACCAGGTAGTCAATATATACACAGATAGCCGGTATGCCTTCGGGGTAGTGCATGACTACATGACAGCATGGGGACGTAGAGGGTATATAACCACAGGAGGTAACCCCATCAAACATCAGGGACGAATAGAGGCCTTGCTAGAAGCAAGCAAAAAACCTAAACAGGTGGCAGTTATCAAAATTAAGGCCCATCAGAAAGAACCAGACAAGACAAGCCCAGACTGGGACAGCCACCAGGGGAACCAGGCGGCTGATCGGGCAGCACAGGCAGCTCTAGAACAGGAGAAGATAAACGAAGTACCGGTGGGCAGCGTAGACAGCCCGGAGAACGAAATAAAGATCTGGGAAGTCCAAGACGAAGCACCGGACACGGAAAAGGAAACATGGGTAAGAAATGGAGCTGGAGTAGGATCCGATCGAGTCTGGCGAAAAGAAGGTAAAGTAGTAGCACCGGGAGTGTATACAACAGACTCTGCTAGAGATACATCACGGTATTTCACATACAGGGAGAGAGGCAATGAGCTCCTTAATAAGTAAGGATTGGTGGTGGAAGGGGATGGGAAGAGACATCGCGAGGCACTGTCAGCGATGTATCACTTGTGCTCAGCATAATCCTGGCCGGCCTATTAAAATTAGAATGGGCCACCAGCCAAGACCCCGAGGTCCTTGGGAGCACATACAGATTGATTTTACGGGACCACTTCCCCAGTCCCACGGAAAAATATACTGCCTTGTGATAATTGACCAGTTCACAAGGTGGGTAGAAGCTTTCCCAACGCGGAATTGCACGGCCTTAACGGTAGCCAGAATCCTGGCCGAGGAAGTAATCCCGCGGTGGGGAGTGCCCTTGCAAATCGACTCTGACCAAGGAACGCACTTTACAGGGAGTGTAGTAAAGAATATTTGTCAGCTGATGGGGATTAAACAGAAGTTTCATATCCCTTACCACCCCCAGAGCTCGGGAATGGTTGAAAGAATGAATCGAACACTCAAAAACGCCTTAGCAAAAGCAATGCAGGAATCTGGGAAACATGGGTTGAGGTTTTACCCCTTATCCTAATGAAGTTACGAGCCACCACGAATCGTACGATAGGCCTGACCCCTTATGAACTAATGACAGGAAGGGCGATGCAATTACCAGAAGGCATCATAACAGGTGGGGCTGATGAGGGCCCCTTAAAGGACAGACTACGGCGTTATGTCTTAGAGCTTAGCACCCAACTGAAGGGGATGCGCCAAGCCGTATGAGACAATCAGGAACTTCAGGATCAGGCACAGGAGGGGGTCATGACACCCTCCGTGCCGTCAGCGGGCAGCAAAGTGATGCTGAAGGTCCTGCCTGACAAGCCAGGCTTCGCCCCAAAATGGAGCAGACCCTACGAAATTATAATTAGTGGTGATACCTGTGCCTGTCTGGACATAAGGGGGAAGGGAGTCTGGAAACATTGGACACAATTAAAAATGTATGGAGAAAAGATGAACTAATGGGCGCTTCTTTGTGTTTCTTTTACCTACAGATCAAGCGACCCGTAAATGTCCAATTACCTTACCTGTTTGCACTCGTGCTTTGGCTTATTGCATTTGGTGTACTACTGTGTTTTTATGTTTGTATGTTAATACAAGAGTGCTACCAGAAGCGGCAACGACGCAGTGATAGACAGTGCCTGCTTCCAAGTAAAAATGGGGATACCACTGTGTTTAATAGCGTTAACATGCATTGTTTCGGGAATGGAAAGGGGCTCCCGTAAGCGAAGAGAGCTCCAGGTGAATACCTTTGTATATATGTCGTATGAATACGTAAAGGAGACAGGGCAAAGTAGCTGTTGGGTGTGTAGCCATATTCCAATCCATAGTAAGGGTGGGATACCACTGCGGCCCATACCCCTGAATCTCACGGAACTAGCAGAATTTGCGCTTAATGACCAGAACAGCTATCATGACGTCACGAGGGAGGAGTTCCGAGGTGGAGGGTACCCATTGGAACGATTTAAGGGATGTTACAAACCCAAGTACAACTCTAGTAAAGATCCACCCTTCTTCGCCCTAACAAACACAACCGGGGTCGGAAGACCCGTCGGGGAAATATGTTGGACAAGGAGTGTAAGTAGAGGGGTGAAGGTGAACCTAGAGGCAGGAAATAGTAATTGCACCCAAACCTTTGTGACATATGAGGAGGGGAACACGGCATTTGAAAGCTGGTGGTTTAATACCACTGGTCTGCTAAACTTAACGAGTAACCAACCGTGGAATGGGACCCGACGGGCCACAGATAGTCAGATGGGTTTCACTATCTTTCGGGCAAACATGGATATGACGGCCTACAATGGAACATATTTTATATGCGGGCACAAGGCGTACCCATGGCTGCCCAGAGATTGGACCGGGTCATGTTACCTGGGATACGTCATGCCTTATGTATACCATCTCAAATCCCTCACGGAGCACCATTGTTATCGAACCAGGCGAGGAATTATGGAGACTGAGTGATTCGTTGCCGTCGCCTTCCCCCACTGGGGGGTGGGTAAATTAGCATGGGAAATCATTAACAATGCCCAAATTCTCGAGAAGGTAGCCAACGACACCACAGAAGCCCTTGCAGAAATAAGCGCAGAAATGGTAGCCCTCAGGACAGTGGCCATGCAAAACAGGATGGCACTGGACTACCTGCTTGCAAAGGAAGGAGGCACTTGCGCGGTGATCGGGCAAGAGTGTTGTACTTACATCCCTGATAGTTCGGAAAACATCACCAACTTGGTAAACCACATGAAGGAAGAGATTAAGAAATTACACCGGGAACCGACACAGTCATGGCTAGAATGGTTGGGGCTAACAGAATGGGGCCCCTGGATTATGCACGTAATGGTTGTGATAGTGATGATATGTGTCGCTGTATGTTGCTTGATAACCTTGTTAAAGACATGTTGTAAGATTGCCACAACCCAGCTAATGTCAGTCAGCGCCGTACGGGAAGAGGAGCCGTTGCTCGAAGACGAAGAAAAGGAAGGATACACCGATCTCCAGCCCAGGGAGGAAACGCATGACACCGTCGCCGGGGTAGCCAGCCCTCAAGAGATGAGCCAGTGGCTGTAGCGTCGACCCCGTGAAGAGGCACGGAGCAGTGGTTTCCTGGGGGCAAGAAGGTCGTGCCCCCGGACCAACAGAAGGGAGTGTTGGAGAAGAAAATTATTAAAGAAATGTCAGAGAAGAAAAACTCATCCAGTTAAAGAACTTTAAATTCGCTGACACAGGACTTTAACATGCTGCAATGGGTTGGCAGTCTGCCTTGTCAGACAACGTTACAACATACAGGGCTCGAGATAACACTGTCACATAGACGAGGCTGATTACATCAACTGTACCCTGACGTTAATTGAATTTATTTACCATGCTTAACAATTGTATACATAAAATTGATTGGATTCTAATAACTATCACGCGCTCATGTGAGCACGATGTGATCAATGATGGATGCATAAAATACTGTGCCCCGGAGTGACTTATCTGAGAGGCCGGTGACTGCACGCGGGTGCATCACTTCTCTCCCAGAGCGCTCTGCAATAAAGTGTACTCCCGCATTTAACCGTGTGAATTGGTGTTTGAGTTTTATTGCTCAGTCGGGCTAAGTCGGGTAACGCGTTGACTCTCCTTCACGGTTGGTCCGCTTAAGGCTCCGATTAGCCCCCACAACAATGCATTTAGGGGAAGCTAGATAAATACATGAGGGAGAGAGGAATAGAAGGTTATGCTGATGGGGTGAGATGAAGTGGGGTGGGAGGAGGCTCGTGTGGAGCATAAACACTGGCACAGACCTGTTGGGCCGAATGGCCTGTTTCTGTGCTGTAAAATTCTATATTCCTGTGAAATGGAAGAGTCTGCACATTTAATAAGTGCTTAAATTCTATTACAGTGTTCAGGTTCCATTTCCATAACAGATGCTAAAATTGGACAATTAGTAATGTAGCCATAGAAACACAATCAATCTTTAATCAGTTTGGTTGGGTCTGATTCTATCCCATGAATTACATTAAAATATTTATATGATGGTTATTGAAAATATACCTACAAAGGAAATGGGCACCATGCTGAAAGACTGAAGGAATCAAAGTTACTAGTTTAGATAGTTAATAAGGTTGAATTGTACAATTGCATGTTTAAACTTCTGTGGCAGCTGGTCAAGCCATGACTAAAAACAAGATTATTGTAAACAAATGTTCACATTTTAATCGCGGTTTTTATATTTAACTGGATTTGGGGGGGGAAGCCGTGGGTTTGGTCCAGTTTAGACCATGAGTGAAGCCTCTCTTTTGCGTCTTTCGGATGAGACGTTAAACCAATCCTGCCCTCTAAGGTGGACGTAAAAAATTCGAAGAAGAGCAGGGGAGTTCTCCCCGGTGTCCTGGCCAATAGTTATCCCTCAACCAGCATCACTGATTATCCAGTCATTATCTCATTGCTGTTTGTGGGAGCTTGCTGTGCACAAATTGGCTGCCACGCTCCCTACATTACAAGAGTGACTACACTTGGAAAAAGTACTTCATTGGCTGTAAAGCGCTTTGGGACGTCCTGAGGTCGAGAAAGGTGCTATAGAAATGCAAGGCTTTCATTTTTACAAGTAAAGTTCAGATCGGAAAATTTTCATTTTGAGATGTTGGTAGCAGTTCTATAATTTTGTTAACACCTTCCTTGTGAGGTGTTATTTCTGTGGAGGGAAGGGAGTATTGGGTACAACACTTACCAGTTGCGAAAACTCTGGAAAAAAATAAAGTAACACGGAACATGCCTAGTGTCTGAATGTTGTGGGATGCTTGGGCCCCAAACGGCCAGCTGTCTTAGAGGACCGGTTGCAGCGTCATTTCAAAGCCTTTTTTTTATAAAACAGTTCAAGCTACAAGAACCACCGATTGATTGTTGCTAACCTTACAGTTGATTGAAAGTGTGTTCCAGAAAATGAAGACCTCATTCACTCTACAGGTATGCTTTATGCGCAAGTAGTTACTCAGTGTGCGCGAGGCCGCAGTCTTCAGGCAATTCTACACTTGGTCTTGTGCACAGAGTTGCTCAAAAGTCACATGCTTCACTATATTATTTTGTGGTTACAACAACTTGCATTTTATACAGAGCCTTTAATGTAGTAAAATGTCCCAAGGCGCTTCACAGGAGCGATTATCCATCAAAATTTGACACCGAGCCACGTAAGAAGTTATTGGGACAGATGACCAATAGCTTGGTCAAAGATGTAGTCTTAAAGGAGGAGAGAGTGAGAGGTGGAGAGGTTTAGGGAGGGAATTCCAGAGCTTAGTGCCCAGGCAGCTGAAGGCACGGCCACCAATGGTGGAGCGATTAAAATCGGGGATGCGCAAGAGGCCAGAATTGGAGGAGCGCAGAGATCTCGGAGGATTGTAGAGCTGGAGGAGGTAACAGAGATAGGGAGGGGCAAGACCACGGAGGGATTTGAAAACAAAGATGAGATTTTTAAAATTGATGTGTTGTCGGACTGGGAACCACTGTAGGTCAGCGAGCACAGGCTGACGGGTGACCGGGACTTGGTGCGAGTTAGGATACAGGCAGCAGTGTATTGGATGATCTGAAGTTTACAGAGGGTGGAAGATGGGAGGCCGGCCAGGAGAGCATTCGAACAGCAATCAATGACCTTTGCTGGATACTGTCCAGGGAATGTCTTGGCTTTGCGCGATATCAGCAGCCCATTATACATCTTTACTCATTTATATTTCCATTGACTTCAAATGGAATTAAAATGAGAAGAGATGGAAAACAGGCTGTCTGCTCGCTATCACCTGTTTTCACTATCGCACACCTGTGCACCTGCACCTCGGCGACCCGAGACCAACACCTGTACCCTGGTTACCCAAGACCTGTACCTGTACCCGGCGCCCCATGACCTGTACCTGTACCCGGCGCCCCATGACCTGTATCTGTACCCGGCGCCCCATGACCTGTATCTGTACCCGGCGCCCCATGACCTGTATCTGTACCCGGCGCCCCATGACCTGTATCTGTACCCGGCGCCCATGGACCTGTATCTGTACCCGGCGCCCATGGACCTGTATCTGTACCCGGCACCCCATGACCTGTATCTGTACCCGGCGCCCCTGGACCTGTATCTGTACCCGGCGCCCCATGACCTGTATCTGTACCCAGCGCTCCATGACCTGTATCAGTACCCGGCGCCCCATGACTGTAAGGGGTGACGCCTGTGGCTCTGTGCTTAGCCTGGGTGCTAGTGCGAGGTTAGGCCTTGTTGCCTGTTCTGGTCTCCAGCCAGCCGGGTAACACTAGACACCTGTGAGTGGTTCGACCCACTCGCCCTTACGGTTCTGACACTGGACTTAGGTGCGAGAGCAATAATGCAGAGAAAACTCAGGTAGACCCGGTTGAATAGTGCGAAATGGAAAATCTTTATTGCATATTATTCAAGATTACGAAATACATGTCATAAGCACAGATTACTGACAGTACAATCTTACACGCAGTTATGTAGCTAATTTTAGGGAAACGAGGAGCGCACGACACATCGTAAAAGGGGACACACATTACAATTATCCTTAAAACTTAAACCCTCCCCTATCAATACTTGCCCTAAACTAGATTTGTAGGATCGAGACTCATGCTCACCACTCGTGATAACTCGGAGAATTCCGAAACTCTGCTCGAATGTTTTTCCTGCAGCACCTGACCACCCACGTGTTGATCAGGGGTCTCTGTACCCCACTTATTTACTCGTTTCTGCTCTGGCTAGCAGGCTGGACCGTCTGCTGTCATGAAGATCTGTGTTGTCCTCGGAGTTCCGACACGACTCGAAAAATAGTCCTCCTGTGCCCTCGCACCGATGCGATAAAACTCGAAGAATGGTCTTCCTGTGCCCTCACGCCAGTTTGTAAAACTCAAAGAGTGGTCTTCCTGGGCAAGGAAAGTGTTTATTCGACCTACAGGCGCGGTCGGGGCTTACTGACCGTGGCGATACGTATTGTCGTCTTCTTCTCTTCTCATCTCATCTCGGGCCTTCGGTTCCAACACCGTTTACCGACTTCTCGGGATGGTGTGCCCGTTTCAAGGCTTCACAGCCCAGTTCTACACAGATCTTCGCGGCAAGCCACGAGGTTGATCCTGGCGGATCAGAAAGTTCAATAGTCTTCCAGCAAGTTGAGCAGCAAGAGGCAGAGACAGCAGTCAAGAGTCAAGATCAAGAGTCAAGAGCAAACGGCAAGAGACAGATGGACGGTTGTACCTTACAGTTACAGTGCTGTAATTCCTCTTTTCCCGCCCAATCTTAATGTCTTTTCTTTTGTCAGGGTTTTGGCGCTCAAACTTCTTGTATAGGGTGATCTCCGTTTAATGGATTTCGGTGATACTTGTAACTGCCTGAGTACCCGTTAATACTTCTCCCATTGTGTAACCGGTCAGTATTCTCCCTGGAGGGGTTTTGGGGCTTCCAAATGTTTCTGTAACTACCCGCAAACGGCTCTCTCATCGTAGAGTCGTGGGGATTTTGCATATTAATGTCTTTGGATGGGTTCTTGATCGCTCGGTACAATAGCCCTTATTCGCACCTGGGAGACCGATTCCAGTATTTATGTGTAAAATGTAAACCCATTGGGGTAAAAATTCAGTTGGTTGCGCCTCCCGTTAGCGCCTTAAATGGGCGCTAATGGGGCGTTAAGGCACTAACGCCCGGGCGCAGCGCTGTTTGCGCCGCTCGAGAACTTAACTTGAGATTGTGCGGCGGCGCTAAAACTTACCGCTGCGACCACCTGCGCGCGCAGATTGTGACGTCATTCCATGGTGCAACGCCCTTGGGGCGCCCCGGAGCGGAAATTGAGTGGCGCCCCCTGCCTTACCGCCTGGCGCTTCCAACGACCGGAAGACTGGAACGTTATCAATCGGTGTGGGGCTGGGGGGGGCGCTATTTAAAGGGGGCCTCTTCCTGTCTTTTTCTGTGGTCGACATTTATGCACCACTCGTTCTGAGAGAGAGAGAGAGATTCGGAGAGAGAGAGAGAGAGACTTCTACATTGACTCAACGCTTTGTGAGGTAGTTTTGCCTAGTTCATCCTAACTTTGCTGCTACTTTCGTTGCTGTACCTCATTACTTTTCTGGCAAAGAGAATATGGGGGCTGCAATGATTGGGGGCGTCGTCCTGCTCCAGCTCAATCGGAGGATAGTGAGACGCAGACAGAGAGTGGCAATGATGGCCAGACGGAGGAGGGCCATCAGGCGCATGTACAGGAGAGCTTACCCTCCCAGGGTATATCGTGAACAGCTCTCCTACATCCACATGTCCGAGGAGCTGTGTTTGCGAAGGCTGCGATTCAGCAAGGAGGTGGTCACTGAGCTCTGCCACCTGCTGCAGCCAGATCTGCAGCCTCAGCTGAGGTCCAGGACGTCTCTGTCGGTGGCAGTGAAGGTCACAGTGGCTTTGAACTTCTACGCCACTGGCTCATTCCAAGCTGCTGTTGGGGACCTCGCCAATATCTCCCAGTTTGCGGTGCATCGCTGCATCCGGCAGGTCACCAATGCCCTCTTCACAAGGAGACGAGACTTCATCTCCTTCCCTATGACCCCAGACAAGCAGCATGACCGTGCTATGGGCTTTGCGAGGGTAGCGGGCTTCCCCATGGTGCAGGGCGCCATTGACTGCACGCATGTGGCTTTGCGTGCTCCGCGAGAGAATGCAGAGGAGTTCCGGAACAGAAAGGGGTTCCATTCCTTGAATGTGCAGTTGGTCTGTGACCACAGACAGGTGATTCTCGCTGTCAATGCCCACTATCCGGGCAGCTGCCACGATGCTTTCATCCTGCGCCAGAGTACTGTGGCAGAAATTTTCGAGGCACCGCATCAGCCAGTTGGTTGGCTTCTGGGGGACAAGGGGTACGCATTGAGCACCTGGCTGATGACACCGCTCCGTGCGCCAAACACCCCTGCTGAGCTGCGGTACCAGGAAAGCCAACAAGCAACCAGGAACATTATTGAGCGCACAATCGGCGTGCTCAAACAACGATTCCGCTGTCTGGACCATTCCGGAGGAGCCCTGCAGTACTCGCCTGAGCAAGTTTCCAAATTCGTAGTGGTGTGCTGCATGTTGCACAACATGGCAATCCTCAGGACGCAGCCAATGCCACCAGGCCTTGCAGCACCACAAGAGGAGGAGGAGGAAGAGGAGGAACAGGCCGAGGACGATGATCAGCAGCAGCACCAAGGCAGGAGGGCGGCCCACAATGGTCAAACTGCAAGGGCCGTCCGTCAACGACTAATAGCAAGCCGCTTCTAGGGCCCCTGCCAGTGCTACAAACACGAATCAACCCAGCACGCAACCCCTAAGCCGGCCAAGGCACCAATAATTCCAACCACCAGCCATGTATATTTTGAATACAGAAACTTATTTATTGTACAAACTCTGTGTGTGTCAATTCCTCATGACAAACTCATAGAAATAAACACAAAAAAACAGTCAATAACATAACTGGTTCTCACAACCTGGAGATAATGTCCAAAACACTAAACAAAAGTTGGGCCATGAACCTCGGCCTTTAATAAAAAAATGACCAGCATTTTGGCACACCTCCTACTTTTTGCCCTTCGAGGGTGATCTCCTTCCCTTGCGCACTTCCCCCCTTCTAACCCTACTGCTCCTCCGTAATGGGACCTCAGTGGCTGCAGCAAGGCTGGTGGAAGGCTGCTGCTTGTCAGACCCTGACACTGCAGATGCCCCTGAAGGACGGCCTCGACCACTTCTGGGCCTGGAGGGCCCGGCTGCAGACTGCACCAACTCTGCATGGGCGGCAGCAGTCTGTCCTACAGGCGGTGGCAAGTGCAGTGGAGAAGTGACAGTGTTGGCAGCAGGAATGCTGTCATCGTGAGAGAGGACAGCAACTCCCTGCTCGCCCGACACACTGGCACTCCCACGGGGCAGCACTTCAGCATCCGGAGCAATTTGCCGGAGAACAGATTGCTGGCCTGCTGCGGCGCGGTGACAGCCCCGGGGACATGTGCACGAACCATCGAGGATGGCAGCAGTCAGTGCTCGCGTGGCCTCAATCTGAGTCTGCATGAGAGCAGTCTCAGATGGATTCCTGGCAGCCAGTGACTGAATTGCAGCAGTAAGCTTTAGTGTGGCATCCGCCTGTGCTACAGCGAAGTGCTCCACACTCCTTGCCAGTGCCTCAATGCATTCGGGCACCCTTCCCACTGCACCCATGAGCTCAGTGTGCATGCCCACCGCCTGGCTGTTCATTTCTGCAATCAGCCGCTCCTCCTCTGCGTCCATTGCATTAGGAGTGTCTGGCATACTCTCCCTCTGGGGAGAAGGCTCCCGTTCTTCCCTCCCCCCCCCATGGCGTGGCTGCAGCCCGCTGGGTCCTGGAACTTCACCATCATCAGCCCCTTCCCCCCTGCTCCCCCGTTCTTCCCTCCCCCCCCAATGGCGTTGCTGCAGCCCGCTGGGTCCTGGAACTTCACCATCATCAGCCCCTTCCCCCCTGCTCCCCTCCGGGGAAGGCGTGTTCCCAGTGTGGCCATGGGCTTCCTCGGGAGAGGGTGGCACTGATGCTCCGGCTTCCTCTTCCTCCTCAGCTGCAGCATCACTCCCAGTGGCAGCTTCAGGGACCGTCTCCTCAGCTGGTGAATCACCATCTGAAAGCAGGGAGGTACAAGAGTGGCTTTAGCGTGAGGACAGGGTGGCAGTAAGGGAGGAATAAGTGCAGCGAGTTAGCAAGTTGGATTGAAAGTGTCAAAGGCTGGTATTGTGAGGGACAAGTGGAAGGACAGAGGACAAAAAGGTGATGACCTTACCATTGCTGTCCACAACGGGGTCGGCGTCTCCAGTGGCGACGGGACCGATCACCCGGCTTGCCACAATCCTGTGGACGCGCTCCTCCAGATCGCTGAGGGGTTGCAGCTGAAGCCGCCCTCCACCCGTCCGTTGCTGCTGTCTCCGATTATGAGCCAGCTTAGCCTGCAAGAAAAAGGACAGCATCTGAGTCAATATACAGCCATGGTCTTGCCTGATGTGCCTCCCATAGGTGAATAGCCCTTACAATATGCAGCCATGGTCTTGCCTGATGTGCCTCCCATAGGTGAATAGCCCTTACAATATGCAGCCATGGTCTTGCCTGATGTGCCTCCCATAGGTGAATAGCCCTTACAATATGCAGCCATGGTCTTGCCTGATGTGCCTCCCATAGGTGAATAGCCCTTACAATATGCAGCCATGGTCTTGCCTGATGTGCCTCCCATAGGTGAATAGCCCTTACAATATGCAGCCATGGTCTTGCCTGATGTGCCTCCCATAGGTGAATAGCCCTTACTGTATGCAAAGTGTGGAATGTGTGTGTGTGTTTGATGAAAGGGCCATAGGTGTTGGATGAGTGCTGTGCATTGGGGTTTTAAGACCCTCTGGCCATAGAGTGAGGTTGAGATGGAGGGATGGAGAGGTATTGAGAAAAAGCCACTCACCCTGACGACCCGAGTGAGGTCGTTGAACTTTTTGCGGCACTGGACATGGGTCCTGGGCACCATGCTCCTGGAGGAGACGCTCTGAGCCACCTCCCTCCACACTCTTCTGAACTCGCGTGGCAAAGGCCTCCTGCCACTCTCCGGGAACAGCATGCATCGTCTGCGCTCCACTGCGTCAACCAGAGCATCCAAGGCCCGCTCGGTGAAGCGATGAGCGCGTTCTCTCACCCTCTCCATGCTTGGCAGCAAAATGGATTACAGGTCTCTCCAGGCTGAGATTCAAGGCTGCAATGAGCAGGGTGTGGCTGGGGAGCAAGTGGCCCCCCCCGCTTTAAGAAGTGTCCGGCGCCAGTGTGTCTGTGTTCCCTCGCTAACTGGCAGCAGCTGCGCTGCGCTCGTGCGCTGAGGTAGCGCCTCACTCCTAGGCCTTTGCGCCTTAAGAGAGGTGTGCAGCGCCTAATTTAGCGCTCCACTCACCTCCCGGGGCGGTAAAAGTGAAGTTTCCTGTCAGTGCCGATAATTAGCGCCAGGCGCTAATATTTGCGCGCGGACGATATTTGCGCCCCAAATGGGGCGCGACCTAATTTCTACCCCATTATGTCTTGTGAATTATCTCAAATGTGCTGAGTCTTGTCCAATCTCGCACAAAATGTTTATTGGAACGCCATCTTGTCTGCTTATTGAAAAGTCTAGAATGTTCTGCCACGAGGCGTGGCGGCCATTTTACAGGCTGCTTGTGTCCACTTTGAAAACCTGACAGCATTCTGCTGAAAGAAAGCTGTTTGTACGAAACTATGTGTCTCCTTCTTATTTATAAAATCGTGCTAATTTTGCGAATTCTACATGACCTGTATCTGTACCCGGCGCCCCATGACCTGTATCTGTACCTGGCGCCCCTGGTCCTGTATCTGTACCCGGCGCCCCATGACCTGTATCTGTACCTGGCGCCCCTGGTCCTGTATCTGTATCTGGCCCCCCTGGACCTGTATCTGTACCCGGCGCCCCTGGACCTGTATCTGTACCCGGCGCTCCATGACCTGTATCTGTACCTGGCGCCCCATGACCTGTATCTGTACCCGGCGCCCCTGGACCTGTATCTGTACCCGGCGCCCCTGGACCTGTATCTGTACCCGGCGCCCCTGGACCTGTATCTGTACCCGGCGCTCCATGACCTGTATCTGTACCCGGCGCCCCATGACCTGTATCTGTACCCGGCGCCCCATGACCTGTATCTGTACCCGGCGCCACATGACCTGAATCTGTACCCGGCGCCCCATGACCTGTATCTGTACCCGGCGCCCCATGACCTGTATCTGTACCCGGCGCCCCATGACCTGAATCTGTACCCGGCGCCACATGACCTGAATCTGTACCCGGCGCCACATGACCTGAATCTGTACCCGGCGCCACATGACCTGAATCTGTACCCGGCGCCCCATGACCTGTATCTGTACCCGGCGCCCCATGACCTGAATCTGTACCCGGCGCCACATGACCTGAATCTGTACCCGGCGCCCCATGACCTGTATCTGTACCCGGCGCCACATGACCTGAATCTGTACCCGGCGCCCCATGACCTGTATCCGTACCCGGCGCCACATGACCTGAATCTGTACCCGGCGCCCCATGACCTGAATCTGTACCCAGCGCGACCTGTATCTGTACCCAGCGCCCTGGACCTGAATCTGTACCCGGCGCCCTGGACCTGTATCTGTACCCAGCGCCCTGGACCTGAATCTGTACCCGGCGCCCCTGGACCTGTATCTGTACCCGGCGCCCCATGACCTGTATCTGTACCCGGCGCCCCATGACCTGTATCTGTACCCGATGCCCCTGGACCTGTATCTGTACCCGGCGCCCCTGGACCTGTATCTGTACCCGGCGCCCCTGGACCTGTATCTGTACCCGGCGCTCCATGACCTGTATCTGTACCCGGCGCCCCATGACCTGTATCTATACCCGGCGCCCCATGACCTGAATCTGTACCCGGCGCCCCATGACCTGTATCTGTACCCGGCGCCCCTGGACCTGTATCTGTACCCGGCGCCCCATGACCTGTATCTGTACCCGGCGCCCCATGACCTGTATCTGTACCCGATGCCCCTGGACCTGTATCTGTACCCGGCGCTCCATGACCTGTATCTGTACCCGGCGCCCCTGGACCTGTATCTGTACCCGGCGCTCCATGACCTGTATCTGTACCCGGCGCCCAATGACCTGTATCTGTACCCGGTGCCCCATGACCTGTATCTGTACCCGGTGCCCCTGGACCTGTATCTGTACCCGGTGCCCCTGGACCTGTATCTGTACCAGCGCCCTGGACCTGTATCTGTACCCGGCGCCCCATGACCTGTATCTGTACCCGGCGCCCCTGGACCTGTATCTGTACCCAGCCCCCGTGGACCTGTATCTGTACCCGGCGCCCCATGACCTGTATCTGTGCCCGGCGCCCCATGACCTGTATCTGTACCCGGCGCCCCACGACCTGAATCTGTACCCGGTGCCCCATGACCGGAATCTGTACCCGGCGCCCCATGACCTGAATCTGTACCCGGCGCCCCATGACCTGAATCTGTACCCGGCGCCCCATGACCTGAATCTGTACCCGGCGCCCCATGACCTGTATTTGTACCCGGCGCCCCTGGACCTGTATCTGTACCCGGCGCTCCATGACCTGTATCTATACCCGGCGCCCCTGGACCTGTATCTGTAACCGGCAATCCATGACCTGTATCTGTACCCGGCGCCCCATGACCTGTATCTGTACCCGGCGCCCCATGACCTGTATCTGTACCCGGCGCCCCATGACCTGTATCTGTACCCGGGGCCCCATGACCTGTATCTGTACCCGGCGCTCCATGACTTGTACCTGGACCCGTCGCCCCTGGACCTGTATCTGTACCTGGCGCCCCTGGGCCTGTATCTGTACCTGGCGCCCCATGACCTGTATCTGTACCCGGCGCCACTAGACCTTTATCTGTAACCGGCGCCCCATGACCTGTACCTGTACCCGGCGCCCCATGACCTTTATCTGTAACCGGTGCCCCTAGACCTGTATCTGTACCCGGCGCCCCATGACCTGTATCTGTACCCGGGGCCCCATGACCTGTATCTGGACCCGGCGCCCCTGGAGCTGTCCCTGTACCCGGCGCCCCATGACCTGTACCTGTACCCGGCGCTCCATGACTTGTATCTGTACCTGGCGCCCCTGGACCTGTATCTGTACCCGGCGCCCCATGACCTGTATCTGTACCCGGCGCCCCTGGAGCTGTATCTGTACCTGGCTCCCCATGAACTGTATCTGTACCCGGCGCCCCTGGACCTGTATCTGTACCCGGCGCCCCTGGACCTGTATCTGTACCCGGCGCCCCTGGACCTGTATCTGTACCCGGCGCCCCTGGACCTGTATCTGTACCCGGCGCCCCTGGACCTGTCCCTGTACCCGGCACCCCAAATACCTTTATCTGTAAATGGTGCACCTAGACCTGTATCTGTACCCGGTGCCCCATGACCTGTACCTGGCGCCCCATGACCTGTATCTGTAACCAGTGCCCAATGAACTGTACCTGTACCCGGCACCCCATGACCTGTATCTGTACCCGGCGCCGCTGGACCTGTATCTGTACCCGGGGCCCCATGACCTGTATCTGTACCCGGCGCCCCATGACCTGTATCTGTACCCGGTGCCCCATGACCTGTATCTGTACCCGGCGCCCCGTGACCTGTATCTGTACCCGGGGCCCCGTGACCTGTATCTGTACCCGGCGCCCCATGACCTGTATCTGTACCCGGCGCCCCATGACCTGTATCTGTACCCGGCGCCCCATGACCTGTATCTGTACCCGGCGCCCCATGACCTGTATCTGTACCCGGCGCCCCATGACCTGTATCTGTACCCGGCGCCCCATGACCTGTATCTGTACCCGGCGCCCCATGACCTGTATCTGTACCTCGCGCCCCATGACCTGTATCTGTACCCGCGCTCCATGACCTGTATCTGTACCCCGCGCCTCATGACCTGTACCTGTACCCGGCGCCCCATGACCTGTATCTGTACCCGGCGACCCATGACCTGTATCTGTACCCGGCGCCCCATGACCTGTACCTGTACCCGGCGCCCCATGACCTGTATCTGTACCCGGCGCCCCTGGACCTGTATCTGTACTTGGCGCCCCATGACCTGTACCTGTACCCGGCGCCCCTGGACCTGTACCTGTACCCGGCGCCCCATGACCTGTATCTGTACCCGGCGCCCCTGGACCTGTATCTGTACTTGGCGCCCCATGACCTGTACCTGTACCCGGCGCCCCTGGACCTGTACCTGTACCTGGCGCCCCATGACCTGTATCTGTACCCGGCGCCCCATGACCTGTATCTGTACCCGGCGCCCCATGACCTGTATCTGTACCCGGCGCTCCGTGACCTGTACCCGGCGCCCCTGGACCTGTAAT
The DNA here is from genome assembly GCA_030390025.1 of Squalus acanthias. Classification (NCBI taxonomy): domain Eukaryota; kingdom Metazoa; phylum Chordata; class Chondrichthyes; order Squaliformes; family Squalidae; genus Squalus; species Squalus acanthias. Next base: position 129,580,915 of record CM059425.1, on the reverse strand, counting down.
TGTACCCGGCCCCCCTGGACCTGTATCTGTCCTTGGCGCCCCATGACCTGTACCTGTCCTTGGCGCCCCATGACCTGTATCTGTACCCGGCGCCCCTGGACCTGTATCTGTACCCGGCGCCCCATGAACTGTATCTGTACCCGGCGCCCCTGGACCTGTATCTGTACCCGGCGCCCCTGGACCTGTATCTGTACCCAGCCCCACTGCACCTGTATCTGTAACCGGTGCCCCTAGACCTGTATTTGTACCCAGCGCCCCATGACCTGTACCTGTACCCGGCGCCCCTGTACCCGTACCTGGCGCCCCATGACCTGTATCTGTACCCGGCGCCCCATGACCTGTATCTGTACCCGGCGCCCCAGGACCTGTATCTGTACGCTGCGCCCCTGGACCTGTACCTGTACCCGGCGCCCCTGGACCTGTACATGTACCCGGCGCCCCATAACCTGTATCTGTACCTAGCGCCCCATGACTTGAATCTGTATCCGGCGCCCCTGGACCTGTATCTGTACTCGGCGCCCCATGAGTTGTATCTGTACCCGGCGCTCAATGACCTGTATCTGTACCCGGCGACCCATGACCTGTATCAACCTGGCGCTCCATGACCTGTATCTATACCTGGCACCCCATGACCTGTATCAACCTGGTGCTCCATGACCTGTATCCGTACCCGGCGCCCCATGACCTGTATCTGTACCCGGCGCCCCATGACCTGTATCTGTACCCGTCGCCCCATGACCTGTATCTGTACCCGGCGCCCCATGACCTGTATCTGTACCAGGCGCCCCATGACCTGTATCTGTACCCGGCGCCCCATGACCTGTATCTGTACCTCGCACCCCATGACCTGTATCTGTACCCGCGCTCCATGACCTGTATCTGTACCCCGCGCCTCATGACCTGTACCTGTACCCGGCGCCCCATGACCTGTATCTGTACCCGGCGACCCATGACCTGTATCTGTACCCGGCGCCCCATGACCTGTATCTGTACCCGGCGCCCCTGGACCTGTATCTGTACCTGGCGCCCCATGACCTGTACCTGTACCCGGCGCCCCTGGACCTGTACCTGAACCTGGCGCCCCATGACCTGTATCTGTCCTTGGCGCCCCATGACCTGTATCTGTACCTGTACCCGGCGCCCCATGACCTGTACCTGTCCTTGGCGCCCCATGACCTGTATCTGTACCCGGCACCCCTGGACCTGTATCTGTACCCGGCGCCCCATGAACTGTATCTGTACCTGTACCCGGCGCCCCATGACCTGTACCTGTCCTTGGCGCCCCTGGACCTGTACCTGTACCCGGCGCCCCTGGACCTGTACCTGTACCCGGCGCCCCATAACCTGTATCTGTACCTAGCGCCCCATGAATTGAATCTGTACCCGGCGCGCAATGACCTGTATCTGTACCCGGCGACCCATGACCTGTATCAACCTGGCGCTCCATGACCTGTATCTATACCTGGCACCCCATGACCTGTATCAACCTGGTGCTCCATGACCTGTATCCGTACCCGGCGCCCCATGACCTGTATCCGTACCCGGCGCCCCATGACCTGTATCTGTACCCGGCGCCCCATGACCTGTATCTGTACCCGGCGCCCCATGACCTGTATCTGTACCCGGCGCCCCATGACTTGTATCTGTACCCGGCGCTCAATGACCTGTATCTGTACCTGGCGCCCCATGACCTGTATCTGTACCCGGCGCCCCTGGACCTGTATCTGTACCCGGCGCTCCATGACCAGTATCTATACCCGGCGCCCCATGACCTGTATCTGAACCCTGCGCCCCATGACCTGTATCTGTACCCGGCGCTCCATGACCAGTATCTATTCCCGGCGCTCCATGACCTGTATCTGTACCCGGCGCCCCATGACCTGTATCTGTACCCGGCGCTCCATGACCTGTATCTGTACCCGGCGCTCCATGACATGTAGCTGTACTCGGAGCCCCATGAACTGTATCTGTACCCGGCCCCCCATGACCTGTATCTGTACCCGGCGCCCCAGGAACTGTATCTGCACCCGGCCCTGCTGGACCTGTATCAACCCGGCGCTCCATGACCTGTACGCGGCGCCCCTGGACCTGTATCTGTACCCGGCGCCCGTGGACCTGTATCTGTACCCGGCGCCCCATGACCTGTATCAACCCGGCGCTCCATGACCTGTACCCGGCGCCCCATGACCTGTATCTGGCGCCCCATGACCTGTATCTGTACCCAGCGCCCCATGACCTGTATCTGTACCCGGCGACCCATGACCTGTATCTGTACCCGGCGCCCCATGACCTGTACCTGTACCCGGCGCCCCATGACCTGTATCTGTACCCGGCGCCCCTGGACCTGTATCTGTAACTGGTGCCCCATGACCTGTATCTGTACCCGGCGCCCCATGACCTGTAATTGTACCCGGCCCCCCTGGACCTGTATCTGTCCTTGGCGCCCCATGACCTGTATCTGTACCTGTACCCGGCGCCCCATGACCTGTACTTGTCCTTGGCGCCCCATGACCTGTATCTGTACCCGGCGCACCTGGACCTGTATCTGTACCCGGCGCCCCATGAACTGTATCTGTACCCGGCGCCCTTGGACCTGTATCAATACCCGGCGCCCCATGAACTGTATCTGTACCCGGCGCCCCATGAACTGTATCTGTACCCGGCGCCCTTGGACCTGTATCAATACCCAGCGCCCCATGAACTGTATCTGTACCCGGCGCCCCATGAACTGTATCTGTACCCGGCGCCCCTGGACCTGTATCTGTACCCGGCGCCCCTGGACCTGTATCTGTACCCGGTGCCCCTAGACCTGTATCTGTACCCGGCGTTTCATGACCTGTACCTGTACCCGGCGCCCCTGGACCTGTACCTGTACCTGGCGCCCCATGACCTGTATCTGTACCCGGCGCCCCATGACCTGTATCTGTACCCTGCGCCCCTGGACCTGTAGCTGTACCTGGCGCCCCATAACCTGTATCTGTACCTAGCGCCCCATGACTTGAATCTGTATCCGGCGCACCTGGACCTGTATCTGTACTCGGCGCCCCATGAGTTGTATCTGTACCTGGCGCTCAATGACCTGTATCTGTATCCGGCGCCCCTGGACCTGTATCTGTACTCGGCGCCCCATGAGTTGTATCTGTACCCGGCGCTCAATGACCTGCATCTGTACCCGGCGACCCATGACCTGTATCAACCTGGCGCTCCATGACCTGTATCTATACCTGGCACCCCATGACCTGTATCAACCTGGTGCTCCATGACCTGTATCCGTACCCGGCGCCCCATGACCTGTATCCGTACCCGGCGCCCCATGACCTGTATCTGTACCCGGCGCCCCATGACCTGTATCTGTACCCGGCGCCCCATGACTTGTATCTGTACCCGGCGCTCAATGACCTGTATCTGTACCTGGCGCCCCATGACCTGTATCTGTACCCGGTGCCCCTGGACCTGTATCTGTACCCGGCGCTCCATGACCTGTATCTGTACCCGGCACTCCATGACATGTAGCTGTACTCGGAGCCCCATGAACTGTATCTGTACCCGGCCCCCCATGACCTGTATCTGTACCCGGCGCCCCAGGAACTGTATCTGCACCCAGCCCTGCTGGACCTGTACCACCCGGCGCTCCATGACCTGTACGCGGCGCCCCTGGACCTGTATCTGTACCCGGCCCCCGTGGACCTGTATCTATACCCGGCGCCACATGACCTGTATCAACCCGGCGCCCCATGACCTGTATCTGTACCCGGCGCCCCATGACCTGTATCTGTACCCGGCCCCCCAGGACCTGTATCTGTACCCGGCGCCCCAGGACCTGTATCTGTACCCGGCGCCCCATGATCTGTATCTGTACCCGGCGCTCCATGACCTGTATCTGTACCCGGCGCCTCATGACCTGTATCTGTACCCTGCGCCCCATGACCTGTATCTGTACCCGGCGCCCCATGACCTGTATCTGTACCCGGCGCCCCATAACCTGTATCTGTACCCTGCGCCCCAGGAACTGTATCTGCACCCGGCACCCCATGACCTGTATCTGTACCCGGCGCCCCATGACCTGTATCAACCTGGCGCCCCATGACCTGTATCTGTACCCGGTGCCCCATGACCTGTATCAACCCGGCGCCCCATGACCAGTATCTGTACCCGGCCCTCCATGACCTGTATCTGTACCTGGCGCCCCATGACCTGTATCTGTACCCGGCGCTCCATGACCTGTATCTGTACCCGGCGCTCCATGACATGTAGCTGTACTCGGAGCCCCATGAACAGTATCTGTACCCGGCCCCCCATGACCTGTATCTTTACCCGGCGCCCCTGGACCTGTATCTGTACCCGGCCCCCCTGGACCTGTATCTGTACCCAGCCCCCCTGGACCTGTACCTGTACCTGGCGCCGCTGGACCTGTACCTGTACCTGGCGCCCCATGACCTGTATCTGCACCCGGCGCCCCTGGACCTGTACCCGGCGCCCCATGACCTGTGTCTGTACCCGGCGACCCATGACCTGTATCTGTACCCGGCGCTGCATGACCTGTATCTGTACCCGGCGCCCCATGACCTGTATCTGTACCCGACGCCCCATGACCTGTATCTGTACCCGGCGCCTCATGACCTGTATCTGTACCCTGCGCCCCATGACCTGTATCTGTACCCGGCGCCCCATGACCTGTATCTGTACCCGGCGCCCCATGACCTGTATCTGTACCCGGCGCTCCGTGACCTGTACCCGGCGCCCCTGGACCTGTATCTGTACCCGGCGCTCCATGACCTGTATCTGTACCCGGCGCCCCATGACCTGTATCTGTACCCGGCGCTCCGTGACCTGTACCCGGCGCCCCTGGACCTGTAATTGTACCCGGCGCCCCATGACCTGTATCTGTACCCGACGCCCCATGACCTGTATCTGTACCCGGCGCCCCATGACCTGTGTCTGTACCCGGCGACCCATGACCTGTATCTGTACCCGGCGCTGCATGACCTGTATCTGTACCCGGCGCCCCATGACCTGTATCTGTACCCGACGCCCCATGACCTGTATCTGTACCCGGCGCCTCATGACCTGTATCTGTACCCTGCGCCCCATGACCTGTATCTGTACCCGGCGCCCCATGACCTGTATCTGTACCTCGCACCCCATGACCTGTATCTGTACCCGCGCTCCATGACCTGTATCTGTACCCCGCGCCTCATGACCTATACCTGTACCCGGCGCCCCATGACCTGTATCTGTACCCGGCGACCCATGACCTGTATCTGTACCCGGCGCCCCATGACCTGTACCTGTACCCGGCGCCCCATGACCTGTATCTGTACCCGGCGCCCCTGGACCTGTATCTGTACCTGGCGCCCCATGACCTGTACCTGTACCCGGCGCCCCTGGACCTGTACCTGAACCTGGCGCCCCATGACCTGTATCTGTACCCGGCGCCCCATGACCTGTATCTGTACCTCGCACCCCATGACCTGTATCTGTACCCGCGCTCCATGACCTGTATCTGTACCCCGCGCCTCATGACCTATACCTGTACCCGGCGCCCCATGACCTGTATCTGTACCCGGCGACCCATGACCTGTATCTGTACCCGGCGCCCCATGACCTGTACCTGTACCCGGCGCCCCATGACCTGTATCTGTACCCGGCGCCCCTGGACCTGTATCTGTACCTGGCGCCCCATGACCTGTACCTGTACCCGGCGCCCCTGGACCTGTACCTGAACCTGGCGCCCCATGACCTGTATCTGTACCCGGCGCCCCATGACCTGTATCTGTACCCGGCGCCCCATCACCTGTATCTGTACCCGGCGCTCCATGACCTGTACCCGGCGCCCCTGGACCTGTAATTGTACCCGGCCCCCCTGGACCTGTATCTGTCCTTGGCGCCCCATGACCTGTATCTGTACCTGTACCCGGCGCCCCATGACCTGTACCTGTCCTTGGCGCCCCATGACCTGTATCTGTACCCGGCACCCCTGGACCTGTATCTGTACCCGGCGCCCCATGAACTGTATCTGTACCTGTACCCGGCGCCCCATGACCTGTACCTGTCCTTGGCGCCCCTGGACATGTACCTGTACCCGGCGCCCCTGGACCTGTACCTGTACCCGGCGCCCCATAACCTGTATCTGTACCTAGCGCCCCATGAATTGAATCTGTACCCGGCGCGCAATGACCTGTATCTGTACCCGGCGACCCATGACCTGTATCAACCTGGCGCTCCATGACCTGTATCTATACCTGGCACCCCATGACCTGTATCTGTACCCGGCGCCCCATGACCTGTATTTGTACCCGGCGCCCCATGACCTGTATCTGTACCCGGCGCCCCATGACTTGTATCTGTACCCGGCGCTCAATGACCTGTATCTGTACCTGGCGCCCCATGACCTGTATCTGTACCCGGCGCCCCTGGACCTGTATCTGTACCCGGCGCTCCATGACCAGTATCTATACCCGGCGCCCCATGACCTGTATCTGAACCCTGCACCCCATGACCTGTATCTGTACCCGGCGCTCCATGACCAGTATCTATACCCGGCGCTCCATGACCTGTATCTGTACCCGGCGCCCCATGACCTGTATCTGTACCCGGCGCTCCATGACCTGTATCTGTACCCGGTGCCCCTGGACCTGTATCTGTACCCGGCGCTCCATGACCTGTATCTGTACCCGGCACTCCATGACATGTAGCTGTACTCGGAGCCCCATGAACTGTATCTGTACCCGGCCCCCCATGACCTGTATCTGTACCCGGCGCCCCAGGAACTGTATCTGCACCCAGCCCTGCTGGACCTGTACCACCCGGCGCTCCATGACCTGTACGCGGCGCCCCTGGACCTGTATCTGTACCCGGCCCCCGTGGACCTGTATCTATACCCGGCGCCACATGACCTGTATCAACCCGGCGCCCCATGACCTGTATCTGTACCCGGCGCCCCATGACCTGTATCTGTACCCGGCCCCCCAGGACCTGTATCTGTACCCGGCGCCCCAGGACCTGTATCTGTACCCGGCGCCCCATGATCTGTATCTGTACCCGGCGCTCCATGACCTGTATCTGTACCCGGCGCCTCATGACCTGTATCTGTACCCTGCGCCCCATGACCTGTATCTGTACCCGGCGCCCCATGACCTGTATCTGTACCCGGCGCCCCATAACCTGTATCTGTACCCTGCGCCCCAGGAACTGTATCTGCACCCGGCACCCCATGACCTGTATCTGTACCCGGCGCCCCATGACCTGTATCAACCTGGCGCCCCATGACCTGTATCTGTACCCGGTGCCCCATGACCTGTATCAACCCGGCGCCCCATGACCAGTATCTGTACCCGGCCCTCCATGACCTGTATCTGTACCTGGCGCCCCATGACCTGTATCTGTACCCGGCGCTCCATGACCTGTATCTGTACCCGGCGCTCCATGACATGTAGCTGTACTCGGAGCCCCATGAACAGTATCTGTACCCGGCCCCCCATGACCTGTATCTTTACCCGGCGCCCCTGGACCTGTATCTGTACCCGGCCCCCCTGGACCTGTATCTGTACCCAGCCCCCCTGGACCTGTACCTGTACCTGGCGCCGCTGGACCTGTACCTGTACCTGGCGCCCCATGACCTGTATCTGCACCCGGCGCCCCTGGACCTGTACCCGGCGCCCCATGACCTGTGTCTGTACCCGGCGACCCATGACCTGTATCTGTACCCGGCGCTGCATGACCTGTATCTGTACCCGGCGCCCCATGACCTGTATCTGTACCCGACGCCCCATGACCTGTATCTGTACCCGGCGCCTCATGACCTGTATCTGTACCCTGCGCCCCATGACCTGTATCTGTACCCGGCGCCCCATGACCTGTATCTGTACCCGGCGCCCCATGACCTGTATCTGTACCCGGCGCTCCGTGACCTGTACCCGGCGCCCCTGGACCTGTATCTGTACCCGGCGCCCCATGACCTGTATCTGTACCCGGCGCCCCATGACCTGTATCTGTACCCGGCGCTCCGTGACCTGTACCCGGCGCCCCTGGACCTGTAATTGTACCCGGCGCCCCATGACCTGTATCTGTACCCGACGCCCCATGACCTGTATCTGTACCCGGCGCCCCATGACCTGTGTCTGTACCCGGCGACCCATGACCTGTATCTGTACCCGGCGCTGCATGACCTGTATCTGTACCCGGCGCCCCATGACCTGTATCTGTACCCGACGCCCCATGACCTGTATCTGTACCCGGCGCCTCATGACCTGTATCTGTACCCTGCGCCCCATGACCTGTATCTGTACCCGGCGCCCCATGACCTGTATCTGTACCTCGCACCCCATGACCTGTATCTGTACCCGCGCTCCATGACCTGTATCTGTACCCCGCGCCTCATGACCTATACCTGTACCCGGCGCCCCATGACCTGTATCTGTACCCGGCGACCCATGACCTGTATCTGTACCCGGCGCCCCATGACCTGTACCTGTACCCGGCGCCCCATGACCTGTATCTGTACCCGGCGCCCCTGGACCTGTATCTGTACCTGGCGCCCCATGACCTGTACCTGTACCCGGCGCCCCTGGACCTGTACCTGAACCTGGCGCCCCATGACCTGTATCTGTACCCGGCGCCCCATGACCTGTATCTGTACCTCGCACCCCATGACCTGTATCTGTACCCGCGCTCCATGACCTGTATCTGTACCCCGCGCCTCATGACCTATACCTGTACCCGGCGCCCCATGACCTGTATCTGTACCCGGCGACCCATGACCTGTATCTGTACCCGGCGCCCCATGACCTGTACCTGTACCCGGCGCCCCATGACCTGTATCTGTACCCGGCGCCCCTGGACCTGTATCTGTACCTGGCGCCCCATGACCTGTACCTGTACCCGGCGCCCCTGGACCTGTACCTGAACCTGGCGCCCCATGACCTGTATCTGTACCCGGCGCCCCATGACCTGTATCTGTACCCGGCGCCCCATCACCTGTATCTGTACCCGGCGCTCCATGACCTGTACCCGGCGCCCCTGGACCTGTAATTGTACCCGGCCCCCCTGGACCTGTATCTGTCCTTGGCGCCCCATGACCTGTATCTGTACCTGTACCCGGCGCCCCATGACCTGTACCTGTCCTTGGCGCCCCATGACCTGTATCTGTACCCGGCACCCCTGGACCTGTATCTGTACCCGGCGCCCCATGAACTGTATCTGTACCTGTACCCGGCGCCCCATGACCTGTACCTGTCCTTGGCGCCCCTGGACCTGTACCTGTACCCGGCGCCCCTGGACCTGTACCTGTACCCGGCGCCCCATAACCTGTATCTGTACCTAGCGCCCCATGAATTGAATCTGTACCCGGCGCGCAATGACCTGTATCTGTACCCGGCGACCCATGACCTGTATCAACCTGGCGCTCCATGACCTGTATCTATACCTGGCACCCCATGACCTGTATCTGTACCCGGCGCCCCATGACCTGTATTTGTACCCGGCGCCCCATGACCTGTATCTGTACCCGGCGCCCCATGACTTGTATCTGTACCCGGCGCTCAATGACCTGTATCTGTACCTGGCGCCCCATGACCTGTATCTGTACCCGGCGCCCCTGGACCTGTATCTGTACCCGGCGCTCCATGACCAGTATCTATACCCGGCGCCCCATGACCTGTATCTGAACCCTGCACCCCATGACCTGTATCTGTACCCGGCGCTCCATGACCAGTATCTATACCCGGCGCTCCATGACCTGTATCTGTACCCGGCGCCCCATGACCTGTATCTGTACCCGGCGCTCCATGACCTGTATCTGTACCCGGCGCTCCATGACATGTAGCTGTACTCGGAGCCCCATGAACTGTATCTGTACCCGGCCCCCCATGACCTGTATCTGTACCCGGCGCCCCAGGAACTGTATCTGCACCCGGCCCTGCTGGACCTGTATCAACCCGGCGCTCCATGACCTGTACGCGGCGCCCCTGGACCTGTATCTGTACCCGGCGCCCGTGGACCTGTATCTGTACCCGGCGCCCCATGACCTGTATCAACCCGGCGCCCCATGACCTGTATCTGGCGCCCCATGACCTGTATCTGTACCCAGCGCCCCATGACCTGTATCTGTACCCGGCGACCCATGACCTGTATCTGTACCCGGCGCCCCATGACCTGTACCTGTACCCGGCGCCCCATGACCTGTATCTGTACCCGGCGCCCCTGGACCTGTATCTGTAACTGGTGCCCCATGACCTGTATCTGTACCCGGCGCCCCATGACCTGTAATTGTACCCGGCCCCCCTGGACCTGTATCTGTCCTTGGCGCCCCATGACCTGTATCTGTACCCGGCGCCCCATGACCTGTACTTGTCCTTGGCGCCCCATGACCTGTATCTGTACCCGGCGCACCTGGACCTGTATCTGTACCCGGCGCCCCATGAACTGTATCTGTACCCGGCGCCCTTGGACCTGTATCAATACCCAGCGCCCCATGAACTGTATCTGTACCCGGCGCCCCATGAACTGTATCTGTACCCGGCGCCCCTGGACCTGTATCTGTACCCGGCGCCCCTGGACCTGTATCTGTACCCGGTGCCCCTAGACCTGTAACTGTACCCGGCGTTTCATGACCTGTACCTGTACCCGGCGCCCCTGGACCTGTACCTGTACCTGGCGCCCCATGACCTGTATCTGTACCCGGCGCCCCATGACCTGTATCTGTACCCTGCGCCCCTGGACCTGTACCTGTACCTGGCGCCCCATAACCTGTATCTGTACCTAGCGCCCCATGACTTGAATCTGTATCCGGCGCACCTGGACCTGTATCTGTACTCGGCGCCCCATGAGTTGTATCTGTACCTGGCGCTCAATGACCTGTATCTGTATCCGGCGCCCCTGGACCTGTATCTGTACTCGGCGCCCCATGAGTTGTATCTGTACCCGGCGCTCAATGACCTGTATCTGTACCCGGCGACCCATGACCTGTATCAACCTGGCGCTCCATGACCTGTATCTATACCTGGCACCCCATGACCTGTATCAACCTGGTGCTCCATGACCTGTATCCGTACCCGGCGCCCCATGACCTGTATCCGTACCCGGCGCCCCATGACCTGTATCTGTACCCGGCGCCCCATGACCTGTATCTGTACCCGGCGCCCCATGACTTGTATCTGTACCCGGCGCTCAATGACCTGTATCTGTACCTGGCGCCCCATGACCTGTATCTGTACCCGGTGCCCCTGGACCTGTATCTGTACCCGGCGCTCCATGACCTGTATCTGTACCCGGCACTCCATGACATGTAGCTGTACTCGGAGCCCCATGAACTGTATCTGTACCCGGCCCCCCATGACCTGTATCTGTACCCGGCGCCCCAGGAACTGTATCTGCACCCAGCCCTGCTGGACCTGTACCACCCGGCGCTCCATGACCTGTACGCGGCGCCCCTGGACCTGTATCTGTACCCGGCCCCCGTGGACCTGTATCTATACCCGGCGCCACATGACCTGTATCAACCCGGCGCCCCATGACCTGTATCTGTACCCGGCGCCCCATGACCTGTATCTGTACCCGGCGCCCCAGGACCTGTATCTGTACCCGGCGCCCCAGGACCTGTATCTGTACCCGGCGCCCCATGATCTGTATCTGTACCCGGCGCTCCATGACCTGTATCTGTACCCGGCGCCTCATGACCTGTATCTGTACCCTGCGCCCCATGACCTGTATCTGTACCCGGCGCCCCATGACCTGTATCTGTACCCTGCGCCCCAGGAACTGTATCTGCACCCGGCACCCCATGACCTGTATCTGTACCCGGCCCCCCATGACCTGTATCAACCTGGCGCCCCATGACCTGTATCTGTACCCGGTGCCCCATGACCTGTATCAACCCGGCGCCCCATGACCAGTATCTGTACCCGGCGCTCCATGACCTGTATCTGTACCTGGCGCCCCATGACCTGTATCTGTACCCGGCGCTCCATGACCTGTATCTGTACCCGGCGCTCCATGACCTGTATCTGTACCCGGGGCCCCATGACCTGTATCTTTACCCGGCGCCCCAGGAACTGTATCTGCACCCAGCCCTGCTGGACCTGTATCAACCCGGCGCCCCTGGACCTGTATCTGTACCCGGCCCCCCTGGACCTGTATCTGTACCCAGCCCCCCTGGACCTGTACCTGTACCTGGCGCCGCTGGACCTGTACCCGGCGACCCATGACCTGTATCTGTACCCGGCGCCCCATGACCTGTGTCTGTACCCGGCGACCCATGACCTGTATCTGTACCCGGCGCTGCATGACCTGTATCTGTACCCGGCGCCCCATGACCTGTATCTGTACCCGACGCCCCATGACCTGTATCTGTACCCGGCGCCTCATGACCTGTATCTGTACCCTGCGCCCCATGACCTGTATCTGTACCCGGCGCCCCATGACCTGTATCTGTACCCGGCGCCCCATGATCTGTATCTGTACCCGGCGCCCCATGATCTGTATCTGTACCCGACGCCCCATGACCTGTATCTGTACCCGGCGCCTCATGACCTGTATCTATACCCTGCGCCCCATGACCTGTATCTGTACCTGGCGCCCCATGACCTGTATCTGTACCCGGCACCCCATGATCTGTATCTGTACCCGGCGCCCCATGATCTGTATCTGTACCCGGCGCCCCAGGAACTGTATCTGCACCCGGCCCCCCATGACCTGTATCTGTAACCGGCGCCCCTGGACCTGTATCTGTACCCGGCGCCCCATGACCTGTATCTGTACCCGGCCCCCCTGGACCTGTATCTGTACCCAGCGCCCCATGACCTGTATCTGTACCCGGCCCCCCTGGACCTGTATCTGTACCCGGCGCCCCTGGACCTGTATCCGGCGCCCCATGACCTGTATCTGTACCCAGCGCCCCATGACCTGTATCAACCTGGCGCTCCATGACCTGTATCTATACCCGGCACCCCATGACCTGTATCAACCTGGCGCCCCATGACCTGTATCTGTACCCGGTGCCCCATGACCTGTATCAACCCGGCGCCCCATGACCTGTATCTGTACCCGGCACCCCATGACCTGTATCAACCCGGCGCCCCATGACCTGTATCTGTACCCGGCTGCCCCATGACCTGTATCAACCCGGCGCCCCAGGACCTGTATCTGTACCCGGCGACCCATGACCTGTATCTGTACCCGGCGACCCATGACCTGTATCTGTAGGGTCATGGGTCGCCGGGTCGTGAATTTAAATAAAGGAAACTACGATGGTATGAGGTGCGAGTTCGGTAGGATTGATTGGGGAATGTCACTCAAAGGGTTGATGGTGGAGAGGTAATGGCAAGCATTCAAAGATCGCATGAATGAACTACAGAATTTGTTCATCCCAGTTTGGCATAAAAATAAAAAAAAGGTGACTCAACCGTGGCTAACAAAGGAAATTAGGGATAGCATAAGATCCAAGGAAAGGACATATAAATTGGCCAGAAAAAGCAGAAAACCTGAGGATTGGGAGCAGTATAGGATTCAGCAAAGAAGGACAAAGGGATTAATTAAGAAGGGGAAAATAGAGTATGAGAGTAAGCTTGCGAGGAACATAAAAACTGACTGTAAAAGCTTTTATAGATATGTGAAGAGAAAAAGATTGGTGAAGTCAAGCGTAGGTCCCTTGCAGTCAGAATCAGGGGAATTTATAATGGGGAACAAAGAAATGGCAGACCAATTAAATACATACTTTGGTTCTGTCTTCACAAAGGAGGATACAAATAACCTCCCAGAGATGTCGGGGAACATAGGGTCTAATGAGAAGGAGGAACTGAAAGAAATCAGTATTTGTAGGGAAATAGTGTTAGGGAAATTGACGGGATTGAAGGCCGATAAATCCCCAGGGCCTGATAATCTACATCCTAGGGTACTTAAGGAAGTGGCCCTAGAAATAGTAGATGCATTGCTGTTCATCTTCCAAAATTCTATAGACTCTGGAACAGTACCCATGGATTGGAGGATAGCTAATGTTACCCCACTATTCAAAAAAGGTGGTAGAGAGAAAATTGGGAATTATAGACCAGTAAGCCTGACATCGGTAGTGGGGAAAATGCTAGAGTCCATTATAAAAGATGTAATAGCAGAGCACTTGGAAAACAGTGACAGGATCGGACAAAGTCAACATGGATTTACAAAAGGCAAATCGTGCTTGACTAATCTACTGGAATTTTTTGAGGATGTAACTGGTAAAATGGATAAGGGAGAACCAGTGGATGTGGTGTATTTGGACTTTCAGAAGGCTTTCGATAAGGTCCCGCATAAGAGATTAGCGTGTAAAGTTAAGGCTCATGGGATTGGGGGCAAGGTATTGACTTGGATAGAGAACTGGTTGGCAGACAGAAAGCAAAGAGTTGGAATAAATGGGTCTTTTTCCGAGTGGCAGGTGGTGACTAGTGGGGTACCGCAGGGATCGGTCCGAGGACCCCAGCTATTCACAATATATATAAATGATCTGGACGATGGAATTGGATGTAATATCTCCAAGTTTGCAGATGACACAAAGCTGGGTGGGAGTGTGTGCTGCGAGGAGGATGCCGAGAAACTCCAGTATGATTTGGACAGGTTGGGGGATTGGGCAGAAGCAATATAATGTGGATAAATGCGAGGTTATCCACTTTGATGTCAAAAATAGAAAGGCAGATTATCATCTGAATGGCAATAGATTGGGAGAAGGGGAAGTGCAACGAGACCTGGGTGTCCTTGTGCACCAATCGCTGAAGGTAAGCATGCAGGTGCAGCAGGCGGTTAAGAAGGCAAATGGTATGTTGGCCTTCGTAGCGAAAGGGTTCGAGTACAGGAACAAGGATGTCTTGCTGCAGTTGTACAGGGCCTTGGTGAGACCACATCTTGAGTATTGTGTGCAGTTTTGGTCGCCTTATCTGAGGAAGGATGTTCTTGCCATGGAGGGAGTGCAGCGAAGATTCACCAGGCTGATACCCGGGATGGCAGGATTGGCGTATGAGGAGAGATTGGGTCGATTGGGCTTATACTCACTGGAGTTTAGAAGAATGAGAGGGGATCTCATTGAAACTTATAAAATTCTAACAGGACTAGACAGACTAGATGTGGGAAGGATGTTCCCGATGGCGGGGGAGTCCAGAACCAGGGGTCACAGTCTAAGGATAAGGAGTAAGCCATTTAGGACTGAGATGAGGAGGAATTTCTTCACCCAGAGAGTGGTAAACCTGTGGAATTCTCTACCACAGAAGGCAGTAGAGGCCAATTCATTAAATATATTCAAGAAGGAGTTGGATATATTTCTTAAGGCTAAAAGGATCAAGGGATATGGGGAGAAAGCAGGGACAGGGTACTGAATTTGGATGATCAGCCATGATCTCATTGAATGGCGGAGCAGGCTCGAGGGGCTGAATGGCCTACTCCTGCTCCTATCTTCTATGTTTCTATGTACCCGGCGCCCCTGTACCTGAATCTGTACTCGGCGCCCCAGGACCTGTATCTGTACCCGGCGCCCCATGACCTGTATCTGTACCCGGCGCCCCATGACCTGTATCGGTACCCGACGCCCCATGACCTGTATCTGTACCCGGCGCCCCATGACCTGTATCTGTACCCGGCGCCCCATGACCTGTATCTGTACCCGGCGCCCCATGACCTGTATCTGTACCCGGCGCCCCATGACCTGTATCTGTACCCGGCCCCCCTGGACCTGTACCTGTACCCGGCGCCCCATGACCTGTATCAACCCGGCGCTCCATGACCTGTAACTGTACTTGGCCCCCCATGACCTGTATCTGTACCCGGCCCCCCATGACCTGTATCTGTACCCGGCGCCCCTGGACCTGTATCAACCCGGCGCTCCATGACCTGTACTTGTACCCGGCGCCCCATGACCTGTATCTGTACCCGGCGCCCCTGGACCTGTATCTGTACCCGGCCCCCCATGACCTGTATCTGGACCCGGCCCCCCCTGGACCTGTATCTGTACCCGACGCCCCTGGACCTGTTTCTGTACCCGGCGCCCCATGACCTGTATCTGTACCTGGCGCCCCTGGACCTGTATCTGTACCTGGCGCCCCATGACCTGTATCTGTACCCTGCCCACCATGACCTGTATCTGTACCCGGCGCCCCATGACCTGTATCTGTACCCGGCGCTCCATGACCTGTATTTGTACCCGGCCCCCCATGACCTGTATCTGTACCCGGCGCCCCATGACCTGTATTTGTACCCGGCGCCCCATGACCTGTATCTGTACCCGGCCCCCCATGACCTGTATCTGTACCCGGCGCCCCATGACCTGTATCTGTACCAGGCGCCCCATGACCTGTATCTGTACCCGGCGCCCCATGACCTGTATCTGTACCCGGCGCCCCATGACCTGTATCTGTACCCGGCGCCCCATGATTTTTATCTGTACCCGACGCCCCATGACCTGTATCTGTACCTGGCCCAATCCTTTCAGGATGGAAAATGCAACAAAAAAAATTGAGACAAGTAATTAAATTGATGTTTTAGTAATTTTTCGTCCCCAATCAGTCGTCATGCAAGATCACAGAGCTGCTCCACGTGTCCCAGCAAGACTTACGCACAACACTGAATACATCGTTTTCAACAGTTATATAATCACCATCTCAAAGGGCTTCTTTCATCTAAAAATAAAATATGTCAACGCAAGGCTTTGTGTCTTCAGCAAATTCAGACGGCGAGCTCACTTGTTTCTGGTAAGTTTTATTGGTCATTTTTGCAAGACACATGCTCTGTGCCGACAGTGACAGAACACAATCTGTTACAGAGGTAAATACATGCAACACACAGCACGGCAGCTACAGAGAGGCAACACGGTGGAAATGTCAGTCACAGTAGAGTCATGTAGTCCATAATAAACCAAAACAGGAAGGTTGCCAACTATCCCAGGTGGCTGCGCGCCCCTCTCCCCCCCCCCCTCTAAAGGAACACATCGTCTCAATATCAGCTCAGAGTAGCTGTGTGATACCATTTCTTTTTTTTTAAACTACACTTTGATCCTTGGGAGTGAAAAGAAAGAATGCATTATTGGCCCTTTTTCAAAGCACTTTGTCCCAAACCCCACCCCAGACTTTTTTTAATGCAATGATTTAATGATATGTTGAAAGTAAGAGATGAGAAAATGAACTGAAGCAAAAGAAAAGAAAACTGCAGATACTGGAAACCTGAAATAAAAACAGAAAATGCTGGATAACTTCCAGTTCTGACGAAAGGTCACCCACCTGAAATGTTAAACTCTGTTTGTCTCTCTCTCTCCCCACAGATGCTGCCTGACCTGCTGAGCGTTTCCCCAGCATTTGCTGTTTCTATCTGTGAAAATGCACTGCCGGTTTGAAGTGGATTGGAAGAATGCAGTCACTCACTCTCCGTGCGATGGCTGCTGCACTTTCACTGCAGTTTCTTGTTATGAAACGTCAATCGTGTACAATCTCAACCAACATACCGTCAAAATACCAACGGGAACTGGGGAGGGGGAGGGAAGACTAATTTTTCATATAGTTTCTTTTCCTCTCATTTTTTTTGGACTGTCAAAATGAAATGTTGCAATACCTATCATTTATATATATATATAATATATTGTGAACCAGCCATTTTATTTTCTCTGAAAGGAAGTTAGGTTTCAATAGTTTACAACGAATGCTGCCCATCTGTTCTGCTCAGTCACTTCTAAACTCTTTGGGGTCGATTTTAACTTGCCGAAATCAGCCTCACAATGGGGTGGGTTAGTGGGGTTCCCAGCTCTGGTTGGACGTATTCCTGGAGGGTTTCATCCCATGACCTCGCACCCTGCCCAGTCAAACAATCTTTTTTGCCCCCCCATCTCCAAGATTCTTATAACTAAGAAATTCAAAGAAAATGCAAACCAACATTTTTTTAATGTCCCCCCCCAACCCCACACCCCAGTTTGATTTTTCTCCCGGGTTTTTGCTCCCAGCCAGTGTCCTGGAGATTTATCTTTGAATTCCTGGAGACTCCAGGGCAATACTGGAGGATTGGCAACCCTGGAGTGAACCGCATCCTCTTTCAGAAGGTCCCACCGCTGGCCAGCCCGTCTGTTTCAGGCGACAGGCCTCTTTTAATACGCAAATCGGGGTCCTATGACGCACACGGGACCCCGGTTACCATTTTAGGGCAGAACTGGCAGCCGTGGTCTGTGCATTCCCCGACTAGATTCACCGGCAACAGAGGCGAAGAGGTCACGGAAAGGTTAAGTGCGCTTCTGGGCCCCAAAGAAACCATCTGCTGCCGCCCAAGCCTCCTCCCGTCTGCGACACCCTCCTCCCCTCCCTCCGCCACCCAGACTTGCTTCACTGCCGACCTGAATCCGGCAAGCTGCGTCACGACGCCAGTTTGGCACCCGACGTTCCCCAGCTCCATTTAAAAGAGGCCGAAGCCTCAAAATGCCTACGGCCTCTTCGATCCCCAACCCAATCGCCACCCGGTCAATCGCCCCCCCCAAGAGTTAAAATCGACCCCATTGTGCGGGAAACCTTCCTCCTCCTCCCCTCATCCCTGGAGCTTCTCACGTGAAAACATAACATAAGAATTAAGAGCAGGAGTAGGCCATACGGCCCCTCGAGTCTGCTCCGCCATTCAATAAGATCATGGCTGATCTTCGACCTCAGCTCCACTTTCCTGCACTATCCCCTTGATTCCCTTAGTGCCCAAAAATCTATCGATCCCTGTCTTGAATTTATTCAACGACTGAGCATCCACAGCCCTCTGGGGTGGAGAATGCCAAAGATTCACCACCCTCTGGGTGAAGAAATTTCTCCTCATCTCAGTCCGAAAACAGTAAACCCGGTTAGAATTTTCTATCATTCCGTTTTTCGATATATTGTATAATTCAGCATTTGAAGAGTTAACTTTCTAAAAAAAAAGAAAAAAAATCTGCGCCGTCGCAACACGTTTGAGGAATACTTTTCTTAAACTTTGAGAAAAACGTGTTAAGGAATGTAAATCATTAAACATATCACTCTCTTCCCCCTCCCCCCAAAAATAAATCCCTAATAGTAAAATAAATAAATAAACATGGTTGCTGTATTATAAACACAAACAAAACATCCTGAACTTATGACAAAAACAAAATACTGGAATAGGAACTACATTCATAAGAAGTGCATTATTCTGACAATCATAATTAATAGCCGACACACATTAATTGACGTAACTTTACAAAGGACAGCGTTGTTACGTTGCAGTGTTATAACCTCCTGATGTTTTACATTATTGTCTATTGCACTACGTGACAGGGAAAAAAATTATATTCTAGTGCCGCATATAATATTTACATTAAGTTCACATCGGCAGCAGCTGCAGGTATTGGATTATAAATATTAACACACGAGTCACTGAATGACTGAAACCCACTAGTCTGCGTCATGCCATTATAATAACTTCAAGTAATGATGCTACAGGTAAACGAGAGGTTAACATTTCCGTTTCGAGTGTAAACAGGGGAATCGCATGTTGGTCTGAAGCAGAGATGGACCCTGACAACTCCAGTATATTCATTCCCAAATTATTCTGGTCTCATGTTAATTCAACTTTGTTCCAGGAAACGGGAATGGAAGAGACAGTCTGTTAAAATGTCATCAGTTACTGTGAATCTAGTGTTGTTGGGGCATGTAACAACACTCATTTAACTAGTCCTAATCATCACGCCAATCAAATTGAAATTAATCCAGCAGTGTTACTTACCCATCAGTTACAGCTCGTCTAAAGCTAAACTCATTTTTGCATCGAATTACTGCACGGATTGGGATTAGTGCCCACACTGCCTCACTGGTGTGTGGAAAGATGCTGCAAAGAGAAGCCTCATTCAATTCAAAGTCACTTATTCTAGAGTGCTGCCTGGCCGCTTATTTTGGGGTAAAAAGGTTTTGTTCTCTTCACATAGAAATGTTAGACCTTAAGATGCTAGCCCCCAATAGTTTATGGAGCTGTAAAGTTGGCTGCGATTGATCCCACAGTACTGCGCACAGTAGTTTAAACGCATATTAAAACAAAAATGTTTAAGTGGAGTGCGGTCTTTTCTGTGTAAAATCGAAACGCTCCGAGTTAAAAGACACAGAATTCAAGATGAAACAATGGCTCAGAAATTTTGCATCCTAATACTTCCTTTTCTCGAGGGGCACGAGTGTGCACGTAAAATCCCCCTGCACTGAATAAGATGCATTTACCTGCCGTCTCGTGACAGTTTATTCATGAGAGCTTAGGCCCCAGGATGTGTTGTAGAATATGAACAAGGGCTGGGAGTCAGCCAATTTGGCGCTAACATTTTACTCACAGTTTTGTATTTTAAAGTCGCCCATTAAACCTTTGTTTTAAATCATTTCCCCCCCCACCCCCTCTCACCTTCACATTGCAAAACGGAACATTAATTTAACAAGAGTTTGCCAATGGATTTTTAAATTAGTTTTCACGACACGGAAGTTATGGAAAAAGGAATTGCGTAAACATATTGGGGGGATATTTGCCTCTGCTTGCTGATATTTATTTTTACAAAAAAATTAGGCATGAGTAGAAAATAGTGTTCCCTGCTTTATAACCTCAGCTTATTTGTTAAAATTAACAAAGAAAACTATACCCCACAGCATTTTTTAAAATGGTGTTACTGGAATGATCTTTGATCCACCCACAGTGTCAGTGAATGGCTTTAACTGGAATGGAATGGGAAAAAAAATCTTTGAATTAGTTAAGATTGTCAAAATAACTACTAACATGCCAGTGTGTGCGGGAATGTTTCAGGGATGTAACGGGAAATAGATTAAGAAGAATTCAGCTGGAATGTTAAAATAAAATATTAGGAATGAAGATTCGGAAATTTCTGAGTAGTTCTTAGCAGAACGCACTCTGCAAAACAAGTATCGTAACTTTCTAAATGCTTATTATCAGTTCTTTTAGGTTTAAAGACATTTCCCAATGACATGATCACCTGTGTTGAAATGGTTACCGTGAAAGGTCCTCTCTTAAATAACGTCAAACTGTATAGGTGCCCAGTTACTTAGCCTAGTTGTGGATTAACTTGGGTGAGGATTAGTCTGCGGGAATATATTTAGATTCATTTCTATATAAACCACACAAAGCTGCATCTCTGAAAGGCAAAGATTTTAACAGATTTTTGTCAAACAAAGCACGTTTAAAAAAAAATATTGTAGTTTCTGCTGCTGCAGAAATGCAGCATTGATTAACACAACCAAACCACACAGACATATCCACTTTGCACACCGGGTCACGGTAACAGCCCTTTCAGATGTAAACTGGCTGTTCTTGCGCAGTCAGCAGTCTGTACATGGCAGCAGGCATCGTCTTCATGTGGATCTAGGGTAGAAGAGAGGCAGATCAGGATGATTTTCTCCATGCCCAGTGATGGGGAGAACGAGGGCCTACTTTAGATGCATTTCTACAACGGGTGACATCTAATGAGATACAGTGTTCCCTGCTCACCAACAACCTGAACGTGCTGGAAACACACAGCAGGCCAGTCAGCATATGAAAGAGAAAGATCTAGACAGAACCCAACAACAACTTGTATTTATATAGCGCCTTTAATGTAGTAAAACGTCCCAAGGCGCTTCACAGGAGCGATTATCAAACAAAATTTGACACCGAGCCACATAAGGAGATACAAGGACAGGAGAGGTAGGTTTTAAGGAGTGTCTTAAAGGAGGAGAGAGAGGTAGCGAGGCGGAGAGGTTTAGGGAGGGAATTCTTGAGCTTAGGGCCCAGGCAGCAGAAGGCACGGCTGCCAGTGGTGGAGCGATTAAAATCGGGGATCCACAAGAGGCCAGAATTGGAGGATTGTAGGGCTGGATGAGATTAGAGAGAGAACCCAGTTCTGATGAAGATTCCTACCTGAAACATTAATCTTTGTATTCCCTACTTATATTCTTTTTCTACTTATTTTCTTTTTTCTCTGGAAAAGAGAAGGCTGAGGGGTGACCAGATAGAGGTCTTTAAATTTTCACGGCGTTTGATAGGGTAGACATAGAGAAAATGTTTCCACTTGTGGAGGAGACCAAAACTAGGGGCCATAAATACTAATAAATCCAATAAGGAGAAACTTCAGTGAGTGGTGAGAATGTGGAACTCACTAACACAAGGAGTAGTTGAGGCGAATAGCATAGATGCATTTAAAGGGAAGCTGGATAAGTACATGAGGGAGAAAGGAATAGAAGGAGATGCTGATGGGGTGAGATGAAGAGAGGTGGGAGGAGGCTCGTGTGGAGCATAAACACTGGCACAGACCAGTTGGGCCGATGGGCCTGTTTCTGTGCTGTACATTCTATGTATATTTTCACTGCTGTGTCTGTTATTTAAATATATATTTTAAAAATCACATTTTCACACATTATACAAGCATACTTATGTACGCTGCCAAAACGGGCTCGATGGGCTGAATGGCCTTCTTCGGTGCTGTAACCATTCTATGAAACCATGGAGCACAAGATGCATTTATGATTGAAGTTCTTGAAAACACTGATTTTTTAAAAAGTTATTAAAATAGCATCACAGTTTCTCTTGCAAACTCCCTTTTCCCTCCCCTCCCAGAGAGTAGGGGCAGTAATTTCACCACTGTCCACAGACACAACCACTCCGGGCAGATCTGCGCTTGTTTCCATGTCTACGCCTGAACAGAAGGAAATTCAATCTGCTGGTGTAAGCACACATACAGTTCACTGAGGTGTCAATTTCATCCACCGATGGGGAAAGGAATCTACCGATACTGTAGACACACTGCAGATGAAATTTAACGGAGAAGTGATGCGTTTTGGAAGGAAGAATGAGGAGACGCAATATAAACTAAATGATACAATTTTAAAGGGGGTGCAGGAACAGGGAGGCTTGGCGATTCACATACTCAAATCTTTTAAGGTGCCAGGACAAGTTGATAAGGCTGTTAAAAAACGGCGTGTGTAAATATAGCTTTATAAACCGAGGCATAGAGCACAAAAGCAAGGGAGTTATGCTAAACCTTTATAAATCACTGGTTAGGCCCCAGCTGGAGTATTGTGTCTAATTCTGGGCACCGCACTTTAGGAAGAATATCAAGGCCTCAGAGAGGAGAGTTACTAAAATTGTACCAGGAATGAGGGACTTCAGTTATGTGGAAAGACTGGAAAAGCAGTGATTGTTCTCCTTAGAGCAGAGAAGGTTAAGGGGAGATTTAATAGAGGTGCTCAAAATCATATGGGGTTTTGATAGCGTAAATGGAAAGAAACTGTTTCCAGTGGCAGGAGGGTCGGTAACCAGAGGACACAGATTTAAGGTAATTGGCAGAAGAACCAGAGGGGAGATGAGGAGAATTTTTTTACGCAGCGAGTTATGATGATCTGGAATGCACTGCCTGAAAGGATGGTGGAAGCAGATTCAATAATAACTTTCACAAGAGAATTGGACAAATACTTGAAAGGGAAAAATTTACAGCACTATGAGGAAAGAGCAGGTGGAGTGGGACTAATTGGATAGCTCTTTCAAAGAGCCGGCACAGGCACGATGGGCCGAATGGCCTCCTTCTGTGCTGTATGATTCTAGAACTTCTTGGTCTTATGCACAGAATTAGGCAATATGAAAACAAGCATGTAAAGTCAGATATTAGTTAGAAATAAAGTAAAAGTCTGCTAATGTAATAAAAATGAGAAAAAATAGCAAAAATAGAGCAAGCAGAGGTATTGAATTTTTTCACATTTAAGACTTTGCGACTTTATTTCAGTTGTAGATGCTAATACCATAACAACAACAACTTGTATTTATACAGCGCCTTTAACGTAGTAAAACGTCCCAAGGCGCTTCATAGGAGCGTTATAAAACAAAATTTGACACTGAGCCACATAAGGAGCTATTAGGACAGATGACCAAAAGCTTGGTCAAAGAGGTAGATTTTAAGGAGCATCTTAAAGGAGGAGAGAGAGTTGGAGATGTTCAGGGCCTAGGCAGTTGAAGACACGGCCGCCAATGGTTGAGTAATTAAAATCGGGGATGCACAAGAGGAACGCAGATATCTCGGGGGGTTGTGGGGCTGGAGGAGATTACAGAGATAGGAAGGGACGAGGCCTTGGAGGGATTTGAAAACAAGGATGAGAATTTTAAAATCGAGGCGTTGCTCGACCAGGAGTCAATGTAGGTCAGCGAGCACAGAGGTGATGGGTGAACGGGACTTGGTGCGAGTTCGGACACGGGCAGCAGAGTTTTGGATGACCTCAAGTTTAGGGAGGGTAGAAGTTAATCATGGGAATGTTAGGGCCCCGTTTCAGTGGGCTGCAATTCTCGGCCAGCATGTGAATGGTTAAGATTTGGCCCAATTACCTTAAGAGGAAAGAATTCAATAATAAGGGACGGTAAAATCTACAAAGAGGCTGACATATGGTTTTCATCTCTTTTAATGAGAAAGTTTAAAACCTACATGGCATTTGCCTCGATCTTCTGGTATTTCTTTAAAACCAAGGTAACGTCAAGGACACATTGGTGTAACTGATCGGACAGCTAATTACATTTACTGGGCACATTCTAGGGACCAGCGCCAATCACATTCTAGCTGCAATCTGGTCCGAAGCTTATACTTGATAACGTCAGGTACATTTTCATCATTGCCTACTCTGTTCAGCCCCACAGTAGAAGCTTTACGTCGCAACTCTTGTTACAGCAACTATTGTGGACTCCCACAGAATACCCCCTTCGACTATCTCACCAGGAAGGGTCTCTACTCCCTTGAGCACAAAAATCCAGGCTGACACTCCCAGTGCAGTACTGAGGGAGTGCTGCACTGTGGGAGGTGCCGTCTTTCGGATGAGACGTTAAACCGAGGCCCCGTCTTCCCTCTCAAGTGGATGTAAAAGATCCCGCGGCACTATTTCAAAGAGCAAGGGAGTTCTCCCCGGTCTGCCGGCCAATATTTATCCCTTAATCAACATAACAAAAACAGATGATCTGGTCATTATCACATTGCTGTTTGTGGGATCTTGCTGTGCACAAAGTGGCTGCTGCGTTTCCTACATTACATCATCAGAAGTACTTCATTGGCTGTAAAGCGCTTTGGGACGTCCTGAGGTCGTGAAAGGCGCTATATAAATGCAAGTCTTTCTTTTTTTCAACGTACAGATTTAGGCTTGCCAACTCTGGTTTGAGGTATTCCTGGCAATTATGATCATGTGACGTTTGATCACATGGCAGTCGATCACGTGGCATCGCTCATGTGATGCTTAATCACAAGGCGTTTGAGGACGTGACATTTGCCCGCAAGTTATAAAAATAATAAATAAATCCAAAACCAAACCTAATTCAGTTCGCCGACTCCCACACCCCACTGCTGAAGCCCAGCTTCAGGGAGGTGAGGTACAGTCTCCAGAGACAAGCACCAAAGCTGCCTGACGTGGTGTCAAATGTTCTTTGATAATTGCTCCTGTGAAGGGCCCTGGGACGTTTTACTATGTTAAAGGCGCTATATAAATGCACATTGTTGTTGTTACTGCTAAAAACAAGACAGGTTGCTATTAGCACTGTTGGATTTACCATGCAACTTCCTTCACGGATTTTTCTTTCACAATTTAGTGAATTTTTTTGTAACAATCAAAATTTGACACCGAGCCACATTAGAAGATATTAGGACAGGTGACCAAAAGCTTGGTCAAAGAGGTAGGTTTGAAGGAGCGTCTTCAAGGAGGAGAGTGAGGAGAGAGAGGTTTAGGGAGGGAATTCCAGAGCTTAGGGCCCAGGCAGCTGAAGGCACGTCCGCCAATGGTGGAGCGCTGAAAATGGGCAAGAGGCCAGAATTAGGAACATCGGAACATGAGGACGCCTCAAGTCTGTTCCACCATTCAATGAGATCATGGCTGATCTGTGACCTAACTCCATATACACCCACCTTTGCCCCATATCCCTTAATGCCCTTGCTTCACAAAAAGCTATCAATCTCAGATTTAAAATTAACCGACCCAGCATCAATTGCCGTTGGCGGAACAGAGTTCCAAACTTCTACCAACTTTTGCGCGTAGCAGAGGAGAGCAGAGATCTCGGAGGGTTGTGGGGCTGAAGGGGGTTACAGAGATAGGGAGGAACGAGACCATGGAGGGATGTGAAAACAAGGATGAGAATTTTAAAATCGAGGCGTTGCCGGACCGGGAGCCAATGTAGGTTAGCAAGCACAGGGGGTGACGGGTGAACGGGATTTGGTGAGAGTTAGGACACGGGCAGCAGAGTTTTGGATGAGCTGAAGTTTATGGAGGGTGGGAGTCCGGCCAGGAGAGTATTGGAAGAGTTGGAATCTTTGATCACACTCATAGGCGAGGCGCAATTCCCTAGGCCTTCAAGAATTCTCTCACTACCTTAAGTATCTCGGCAAATCGTTCAGTAACACATTCAGAACAATGAATTGGAAAACACTGGTTGGTCAATGATTTTAAGCTACTGAAATTAATCTTCTGCCTCCGCAAGATCTACCATCATTCCTTGATGAGTGATGGGACAGCATTTTGCCTCATTCTAGTCTTAAACTAATAGGAAAATGTAATAAATAAGCACATTTATTAAAATCTGTCACATGAAACGCTCAGCACAATTCATCGACTGTCTCTCCCTTCGATCCAAGTTTCTTTATTGATTAATCTGTACTAGTTCCAAGACACAGGCAATTGTTTGTTAAATTATTATATAGAAATAAATCGCCTCAGACGTCGTATGTGCAATTAAAGAAACTATTTATCATTTTATAGACGGGAACAAAGCAAGACAGAAACTGGAGCAACCTTTAAAGGTCGGGTAATCTCCCAGCTTCTAGTTACAGCAACAGGGCAGGCCACGTTCAAATAGACAGAGAATTCCACTAAAACAGACACTCATATCAACAAGTATGAGTTTACTCATGTCCACTGTGCATGTACGTGCGTGCACACTTACTCCTTCCCCCCTCCCACCCACACACTCACTCACACCCACACACCTCGCTCCTCCCCCCCACCCTCGCTCCTCCCCCCACACACCTCGCTCCTCCCCCCACACCCCTCGCTCCCCCCCCCCCCACCCTCGCTCCTCCCCCCCCACCCTCGCTCCTCCCCCCCCACCCTCGCTCCCCCCCCCCCACCCTCGCTCCCCCCCCCCCACCCTCGCTCCCCCCCCCCCACCCTCGCTCCCCCCCCCCCACCCTCGCTCCCCCCCCCCCACCCTCGCTCCCCCCCCCCCACCCTCGCTCCCCCCCCCCCCCACCCTCGCTCCCCCCCCCCCCACCCTCGCTCCCCCCCCCCCCACCCTCGCTCCCCCCCCCCCACCCTCGCTCCCCCCCCCACCCCCTCGCTTCCCCCTCCCACCCTCGCTCCCCCGCCCCCCAACCATCGCTCCCACCCTCCCCACCCACCCTGCGCCCCCCCCCCCCCACCCGCGCTCCCCCCCCCCACACTCGCTCCCCCCACCCATCGCTCCACCCCCTCGCTCCCCCCACTACCTCCTCCCCCCCCCCCCACCCTCGCTCCACCCCCCCCCACCCTCGCTCCCTCCCCCCCCCCACCCTCGCTCCCCCCCCCACCCGCGCTCCCCCCCCCCCCACCCTCGCTCCCCCCCCCCACCCTCGCTCCTTCCCACCTCGCACCCTCGCTCTCCTCCCCCCCCCACTTCGCTCCGCCCCCCCACTCTCGCTCTCTCCCCCCCCTTCTCGCTCCTCTCCCCCGCCCTCTCCTGCCCCCCCCACATCTCGCTGCTATGCGCCCCCCCCACTCGCTCCTTCCCCACACTCGCTGCTCGCCCCCCCCACACTCGCTGCTCTCCCCCACACACTCGCTGCTCTCCCCCCCCACACTCGCTGCTCCTCCCCCCACACACTCGCTGCTCTCCCCCCCCACACTCGCTGCTCTCCCCCCCACACTCGCTGCTCCCCCCCCCACACTCGCTGCTCTCCCCCCCACACTCGCTGCTCTCCCCCCCCACACTCGCTGCTCTCCCCCCCCCCACACTCGCTGCTCTCCCCCCCCCCCACACTCGCTGCTCTCCCCCCCACACTCGCTGCTCCCCCCCTTCCCACACTCGCTGCTCCCCCCCTTCTCACTCGCTGCTCTCCCCCCCCCCACACTCGCTGCTCCCCCCCACACTCGCTGCTCCCCCCCACACTCGCTCCTCCCCCCCACACTCGCTGCTCTCCTCCCCCCACACTCGCTGCTCTCCCCCCCACACTCGCTGCTCTCCCCCTTCTCACTCGCTGCTCTCCCCCACACTCGCTGCTCTCCCCCCCACACTCGCTGCTCTCCCCCCCACACTCGCTGCTCTCCTCCCCCCCACACTCGCTCCTCCCCCCCACTCGCTGCTCCCCCCCTTCCCACACTCGCTGCTCCCCACCTTCCCACACTCGCTCCTCCCCCCCCACACTCGCTGCTCTCCCCCCCACACTCGCTGCTCCCCCCCTTCCCACACTCGCTGCTCTCCCCCCCCCCACACTCGCTGCTCTCCCCCCCCCAACACTCGCTGCTCTCCCCCCCCCCACACTCGCTGCTCTCCCCCCCCCCACTCACTGCTCTCCCCCCCCACACACTCGCTGCTCCCCCCCCCCCCACTCGCTGCTCTCCCCCCCCCCCCACTCGCTGCTCCCCCCCCCCCCCACTCGCTGCTCCCCCCCCCACACTCGCTGCTCTCCCCCTTCCCACACTCGCTGCTCTCCCCCCCCCACACTCGCTGCTCTCCCCCACACTCGCTCCTCCCCCCCACACTCGCTGCTCTCCTCCCCCCCCACACTCGCTGCTCTCCTCCCCCCCACACTCGCTGCTCTCCCCCCCCACACTCGCTGCTCTCCCCCCCCCCACACTCGCTGCTCCCCCCCCTTCCCACACTCGCTGCTCCCCCCCTTCCCACACTCGCTGCTTATCCCCTTCCCACCCTCGCTCCCACAAAAATTAGCTAATGCTCTGTTGATATAGCTCGTAAGTAGATGAGTATCTGGCTAAAATTGGGACACACTAGCATTGTTCCGAACACAGAAATAGAATCTGAGGAATGCAAATAGTAATATTGAATGGATATCTTAGAAATTTGCCCCGCTATCTCCCTCAGCACTGCACTGGTAGTGTCGGCCTGGCTTTTGTGCTCAAGTCTCTTGAGCGGAACTTGAACCCACAACCTTCTGACTCAGAGGCGAGAGAGTGCTACCCACTGAGCCACGGCTGACACTTTGGGCTGTGGGCTCATGCCCACTCGGAACTGGATTGAGAGGGCCCAAACTCATGTCACATAGCCATCAGACAGGGCAGTCTTTGGTCCCGTCAGTCTAGGCTGGATTTGAACCCTATGAGGTGGAAGGCCCGTGTTCAACTCTCTGTGCCAGTCCGTTTCCCCAGTGTGAGGAGCTTTGATTCCCACATAGTGCCAAGTACATAAAACAAAAGGATGGCATTGGGACAGACAAGTAAAGAACATGTTGTTTCCGTTCCTCAATGTGGCCACAGTCTTTCAGCTGTTCTCTGTGTTTTATGATTTATTGTTGTGTGATCACTCCTGTCAGCTTCAGAATGCAGAGACTTACATGTGGGCCGGTCCAAAGAACTGGAATGAACAGGTGGGATGAGCAAGCACATTTCATCCCAGAATCAGCGGTACTGCCAATCCACTCCACGTTTCTCTTTGCATCTTGGGGTTGATTAACATTAGGCTCAGAAATTACATAGAATTTGCAGCATAGAAACAGGCCATTCAGCCCAACTGGTCCATGCCGGTGTTTATGCTCCACACGAGCCTCCTCCCACCCCATCAGCATATCCTTCTATTCCTTTCTCCCTCATGTATTTATCTAGATGCCCCTTAAATGTATCTATGCTATTGGCCTCAACCACTCCCTGCGGTAGCGAGTTCCACATTCTCACCACTCTCTGGGTAAAGAGGTTTCTCCTGAAGTTTCCCTATTGGATTTATTAGTGACAAACACCTCTTGAAATGGAACCAGATCATAGCCGGTGGATGCTTTGGATTACAAAGAGTCCTGCCTACCTGAGAGGGCAGACGGGGCCTCAGTTTAACGTCTCATCCGAAAGACGGCACCTCTAACAGCGCAGTGCTCCCTCAGTACTGCGCTGGGTGTGTCAGCCTGGATTTACGTGTCTCTGGAGTGGGACTTGAACCCACAACCTTCTGACTCGGAGGCGAGAGAATTACCCACTGAGCCACGGCTGTAGACTCATGCCTACTAGGAACTGGAGTCCTGCCTACCTGAAACTTGCGAGTCCTTACCAGTGAATGAAGAGTACTTCTGAAATAATAATAGTTATTTTGGATTGACAATTTCCTCCCTTCCATACTGAGGTTGTTGACTCTTACCAAGGCATTGCTCCAAGCGGCCATTGTTCATTGAGCCTAGAGATTGAGTGCAGGCCGGTTAATTCAACTGTGCAGAGTATGGCAGCTGAATTGGTCCTATCTTTACTCAATGTCCACACACTCACTTTCAGCAGGGGGCAATGGATGTCAGTCAGAAACTCTGGCTGATTACTTTTTCTCCCTAACCTAAGGACACCAAAACTAACTCTGCTGCTCTGATTCTCTCTCTCAACTCAACAGAGACCAAGGATTAAACTTTTGGATCTTAGTCCCAATTACACATCAGCATGACATCAAATGGTGCCATCCACCTTCTCAGCAGTTATCATAGAATCATACAGCACAGAAGGAGACCATTCGGCCCATCGTGCCTGTTCTTTGAAAAAGCTACCCAATTAGTCCCAGCCCCCCGCTCTTTCCCCATAGCCTAGCAATTTTTTTTCCTTTTCAAGTATTTATCCAAATCCCTTTTGAAAGTTACTATTGAATCTGCTCCCACCGCCCTTTCAAGCAGTGCATTCCAGATCACAACACCTCGCTACGTAAAAAAAATTCTCACCTCCCCTCTGGTTCTTTTGGCAATTACCTTAAATCTGTGTCCTCTGGTGACCGCCCCTCCTGCCAGTGGAAACAGTTCTATCGAAAACCCTTCAGGAGTTTGAGCACCTCTATTAAATCTCCCCGTAACCTTCTCTGCTCTAAGAACAATCCTAGTTATGCTCTGTCGTTTTTATATCTATTGCTACTTAAAAAAAAAAATTAAACTACAACAGGAAAAGAAACAGCGTCCTGTTCCTGCAGGGAGCGGGTTTGATCCCTCCTTCTACTCAATGTCTGAGTTCAGCCGCGCTGCTGGTGCGAGGAGTTGAGTCTGCAGCTTTCCCACAGGGACAAAATTAAGGGAAGTCTTCTCTGAGCTGCACTTGGGCAAGGTTAACTCACGGAAAAGGATGCTCACACCTGCCTGAGCAGCCATAGGAGTATGATCAGGAGCGAATGGGAGAAAAGGCAAAACATATCCTAAAAAATAAATAGGAACACGAGGAGGCCATCGCGCCTGTTCCGCCATTCAGTTAGATCATGGCTGATCTGTATCTCATCTCCATCTACCCACCTTGGCTCCGTAACCCTTAATACCCTCGCCTAACACCAATCTAACAATCTCAGTTTTGACATTTCCAATGGACCTCCCAGCCTCAACAGCTTTTTGGGGGGAGAGAGTTCCAGATTTCCACTGCCCTTTGTGTGAAGAAGTGCTTCCTGACATCACCCCTGAACGGGCCAGCTCTAATTTTAAGGTTATGCCCCCTTGTTCTGGACTCCCCCACCAGAGGAAATAGTTTCTCTCTATCTACCCTATCAAATCCTTTAATCATCTTCAACACCTCAATTAGATCACCCCTTAATCTTCTAAACTCAAGGGAATACAAGCCTGGTCTGTGCAACCTGTCCTCATAATTTAACCCTTTTAGCCCGGGTATCATTCTGATGAATCTGCGCTGCACCCCCTCCAAGGCCAATATATCCTTCCTGAGGTGCGGTGCCCAGAACTGAACACAGTGCTCCAGATGGAATGCCACCCAGTATTATTTTTCGATCAGATTAGCGATCAGAATCTGTTCCGTTTGATTACTTAAAGAATAGTAACTGAAGAGAGGGAAATAGATCAGCTGCATTAATTACTGATTAAAATACTCAAACAGGATGGACAACAACCCTTACCTCACCGACTGCATTGGACAGAATGTGGACTATCTTTTCATGAGGCGTAGCAACGACACTTTGCCCATTGATTTCTATGATCCGATGGCCAACTCTTACTCCACCGCGCTCCGCAATTCCTCCTCGCATAAGGCTACATATCTGAAATATAATCAGAAACCATCATTAATCTGTACACGAGGATGCCATTTACAAGCATTAAATGCGCCTGCAATTTAATCGGAAGCTATGGCCATCATCAAGCATCTATATTCTCAACGCTAAAGAAACTACTGTACAAAATCAGGCTCCTGTCAAGGGTTGCCAACCCTCCATGAATTGAAGATTAATATTTGCAATTAATATCTAAAAAATCTGGAAGAAAAATCATAGGGGAACTAAAAAAAAATCAAATGGTGTGTTTTTTTCCCACTTTCTTTGAAGACTTATTTATTCGTTATAAAAATATTGGAGATGGGGTAAAAAAAAAAGGCTGTTTGACTGACAGTCAAGAATCATCCAATCAGGTAACGAAGAGTCTGTTCGCTGTCCAATTGGAGGGGCGCCGTGAGGATGGATGTGTCGAGCGACCAATGGCGGGAGCAAGGGGGCGGGGCAACGCAAGGATGGACATGACGGGCGACCAATGGCAGGAGCGTGGGGTCATGTGACAAAATCTCCAGGAATATGGCCGTCCAGAGGAATTTGGGCACAGGCTCCACATAATCTTCCACCCATTCACTTTAATCAGCAATAAATCACGAGGAGTTAGCGTCCAAATTCCTGATGCTCAATCCCGACAGGAGAAGCTCCTTGTTGGGAGCACAATTTTGCAAAATTACCCCTTAAATGTTGCAGTGCGTCTTAAAAAGGACCAAAAATACTGATTCATCCCCTACACCTCTCGGCAATCTCGAAGAAGGTTCAATTTTAGTTTGGTTAATGTGAAGATATTCTCGATGAAAGTAAGGCTTTGCAAGCAGCCTATTTTGCTGCTTTATTTACACGGTACTGCTCCACAATGATGTCAGCACATTGCAGACATCATCGTGATTGACAGCTAATCCTCTGCATAATTCATTCTGTGCATATCACCTACAGAATGCCCCCAAGCCAGATGTGTTAAAAAGTTAGCGTGATATTTACAGTAATTTATTTTGAAAGGTTTGGAGATTACTTATATATCTAGTCCCCTATTTTACAAGTTACCGACCCTCTATCTTATTAGGGATCCTGCACCACATCAGCTTTTTTGACCAACAGGGCAGAGAGATTACCTGTTCCTAACTTTGACCAATGGCCTTTGTGAGTGGCCAAGATTCAGCTGCCCTATGAAGTGTCAGCCGTGACTCAGTGAGTAGCACTCTCGCCTCCGTGTCAAAAGGTTGTGGGTTCAAGCCCCACTCCAGAGACTGGAGCACAAAATCCAGGCTGACACTCCAGTGCAGTACTGAGGGAGTGCTGCACTGTCGGAGGTGCCGTCTTTTGGATGCGACATTAAACCGAGGCCCTGCCTGCCCTCTCAGGTGGACGTAAAAGATCCCATGGCCACTATTTCAAAGAGCTGGGGAGTTCTCACCGGTGGCGCGGCCAATATTTAACCCTTAACCAACATCACTTAAAAAAACAGATTATCTGGTCATTATCACGTTGCTGTTTGTGGGACTTTGCTGTGTGCAAATTGGCTGCCGCGTTTCCTACATTACAACAGTGACTACACTTCAAAAAGTACTTAATTGGCTGTAAAGCGTCTTGGGACCGCCTGAGGTCATGAAAGGTGCTGTATACATATACATATATATGTATGTAAGTCTTATTTTTTATACTTATTTACATTCAAATGTCTATCATGTGCTAGTTTTGAATGTACTGTATAGCATTAAATCTTGACCATCAGAAAGCTGCTACAGTGTACTATTTGGAAGTTAACACTGTTGGTTAAAGTAAGGTATTGGAAGAATTCCATTCGGCTGCAATATTGCAGGACATGCAATTCACTTTCAAATAAAGTTCAAAAATAACTACTGCCTTATAGCAACACAATAAGTTTAGTTCTTAAATCCTCACAGATAAATGATCACTGTTTTCATGAAAAACTCTCCGGTAAGTCAGCCAGTGACTCAGTTGGTAGCACCTTCGCCTCTGAGTCAGAAGATCATGGGGTCAAGTCCCACTCCAGAGACTTGGGCACAAAATCTAGGCTAACTCTCCCAGTGCAGTACTGAGGGAGTGCTGCACTGTCAGAGGTGCCGTCTTTCGGATGAGATGTTAAACCTGCTCTCTCAGGTGGGCGTAAAAGATCCCACGGCACTATTTTGAAGAAGAGAGGGGAGTTCTCCCCGGTGCCGTGGTTAATATTTATCCCTCAATCAACATCACTAAAACAGGATTATCTGGTCATTATCACATTGCTGTTTGTGGGAGCTTGCTGTGTGCAAATTGGCTGCCGCGTTGCCTACAATACAACAGTGACTACACTTCAAAAATACTTCATTAGCTGTAAAGCGTTTCGAGGCGTCCAGTGATCGTGAAAGGTGCGATAGAAATGCCAGTCTTTCTTTCTAAATCTTTCTTCACAAACGTGTTAGAACGCATTTTACTATGTCACTGGCACAAAATATTGCCGACAAAAATGACACGAGTCTTCTCACCTTCCCCACAGGCTGACTGAACAGATTTTCATGCAGAAGGGCTTTTTTATTTTAAAAATTGTGGTAGTAACTGCACGTGTTTAATGTGTGCCATTTTAAAAAAATGCTCAAAATCAATCTTTAATTATAAATAAGAAAGAAAGAGTGCTGGTAGTTGTACTCTGGATATACTATGAGAAGGAAGGAAGGGAGAGGGAGAGAGAAAGTGAGAGAGAGGGAGAGAGAAAGTGAGAGAGAGAGAGAGAGAGAGAGAGAGAGAGAGAGAGAGAGAAAGTGAGAAAGAGAGAGAAAGTGAGAAAGAGAGAGAGAGAGAGAGAAAGAGAGAGAGAGAAAGTGAGAAAGAGAGAGAGAGAGAGAGAGAGAGAGTGAGAAAGTGAGAGAAAGAGAGAGAGAGCGCCTTTCACAACCTCAAGGCGCTTTACAGCCAATGAAGTACTTTTTGAAGTGTACAAGGATTTGCTGACCATCTCATATCTTTGTGCGAGCTGGCAATGTCTATGAGAGGTGGCGATGGTGCTACTCCAGGTGATCCAAGGACCAGTACAAGGAAAGCATTAATTGACTAAATTTAGGAACATAGGAACAGGGGGAGGCCATTCAACCTCTCGAGCCTGCTCCGCCATTCAATTAGATAAGGGCTTAAATATAAGATAGTCACTAATAAATCCAACAGGGAATTCAGGAGAAACTTCTTTACCCAGAGAGTGGTGAGAATGTGGATCTCGCTACCACAGGGAGTGGTTGAGGCAAATAGCATAGATGCATTTATGGGGAAGCTAGATAAGCGCATGAGGGAGAGAAATTGTTAGGTAAGAGTATCAAGGGATATGGAAATCAGGTTGGTAAATGGAGGTAAGAATCATATCAACAATTTTTTTTATTAAGGCGTTGCATTTAATAATTTACTGTACATCTTGTGTAGTGTAGCAGAGAAGTTCTCCTGGAGTCCTGGCCAATATCTATCCTTCAACCAACATCACTAAAAATAGATTATCTGGTCATTTCTCTCATTGCTGTATCATAGGATCATAGAATGATACAGCACAGGAGGAGGCCATTTGGCCCATCGTGCCTGTGTCAGCTCTTTGAAAGAGCGTCCAATTAGTCCCACTCACCTACTCTATCCCCAGCCCTGTAATTTTTTTCCTTTTTAAGTAGAGATTCAAATTCCCTTTTGAAAGTTACTATTGAATCTGCTTCCACCACCCTTTCAGGCAGTGCATTCCAGATCGCAACAACTCACTGCTTAATTTTTTTTTCTCATATCTCCTCTGGTTCTTCTGGCAATTAATTTAAATCTGTGTCCGCTGGTTACCGACACTTCTGCCACGGGAAACAGTTTCTCCTTATTTACTCTATCAAAGCCCTTCAAGATTTTGAATACCTCTATCAAATCTCCCTTTAATCTTCTCTGCTCTAAGGAGAACAACCTCAGTTTGTGGGAGCTTGCTGTGCGCAAATTGGCTGCTGCATTCCCTAAATTACAACAGTGGTTCACTGGCTGTAAATCGCTTTGGGACGTCCTGTGGCTGTGAAAGGTGTCATATAAAAATCTTTCTTTCTGTTCTTTCTCCTTAAAACTTAAGATCAACATCCGCTAACATCCACTTGATTTACCTCACTTCATCTACATTCAGCAGCCCTGGTGCTCTCCTGCACTATGGTAGAGACGGCCCTTCACCTAAGTCAAAGAGCATGACTCCACTTACAATGCCATTCTGTACACTGAAGCCCAGCTGATAGCGCAGGTCCGGTCTTCTGATCAGCACCGTAGTGACAGGGGGGCATCGCACAATGTTCAGTTTCACCCGAGATTGGTTCTTCAAACCCTAGATTGGAAAAAAAAACATGCAAGTAGTTACTTCTCAGACAAAGGATTGGGACCTGGATTTATCAAAGAATTCACAAGCAAGACTATTTCATCTGGGATATCTGCCCCTTTGATTAACTTCACCATCCCTCCTCCAGCTTCTCAGCATGCCCAGCTATCTCAGTGCTCTTCACTGACTTCCTGTCAAGAGCCACAGTCCTAAGAAGTGTCCTCTTGTGGGCTCCACAACAACGTACAATTATATATAACTTTTCACATAGCAAAGTGTCCCATTGAGCTTGGAGGACATCGAGCAGCAAGTGGAAAGAAAGGTTCAGGGGGATGTGACCTGAAGGCATGTTGGAAGAGGTAGGTTTGAAGGAGGCTTTTGAAGGTTAGGAAGGAGATTAGTCAGTGCAGAGCTCTTCTGAATGAATTCTTCATCACCGACGGTGATACGAGGGGGGGGCACACAGGTCTAGAGTCCAAAGAACATAGGGTGCTCGCTATGACTTATGGTAGGTAAAGATTGCATTGGTAGGGTGGAGCGAGAGCGTGGAGGAATCTGAAAACAAGGACAAGGATTCTGGAGTCGCCATACTGGGAGGCAGGAACCAATACAAGTGAGACGAGGGGCAATTGGTGCGCAGGTCTTGGTATGGGTTAGGATATGAACAGCAGGTTCCTGAATGAGTTGGAGTTCATGTAGAATGCAGCTCAGGAGGCTGGCTAAATCAAGTGACCGAGGAGGGCTTTGGCAGCGGTGAGGTTGAGGTAGGGATATAGGAGGCACAATATTCCAGAAGTGGTCTTCATGATGCACCAAATTGGGGCTAAAGCACAGTTTCAGATTGTATTGGACACAGGGATTGCACACGGTTGAATTCAGCCTGTGTGTGTGTGCAGCTAGGAAGGGGGATGAGATCAATGATTAAGGTGTAATATTTCTGACAGGAGCTAAAAAGGACGACTTTCGTTTTGCAAATGTTGAGTCCAATATGCAGTTGGGCAGTACAGTGAAAGTTGTGAAGGTGAAGATGGTGGCAGAGAGGCAACGCTTGGCATCATTCGAAGATGATGTGCTGGCCTTTTGTGCATCTCTGATTTCCATCGCTCCACCATTGGCAGTCGTGCCTTCAGCTGCCTAGGCCCGAAGCTCTGGAATTTCCTCCCTAAACCTCTCCGTCTCTCTCTCCTGCTTTAAAATGCTCCTTAAAACCCACCTCTTTGACCAAGCTTTTGGTCACCTGTCCTACTGTCTCCTTATGTGGCTCGGTGTGTTAAATAACATTCCTGTGAAGCGCCCTGGGACATTTTACTAATGTTAAAGGCGCTATATAAATGCAAGTTGTTGCTGTTGAGGGGAAGCACATAGGTGAGGAATAGGAGGAGTCCACTGGAGATGTTGGGACAACTAGGAATAGAACCATGACAGTGTGTTGCCACGGAGAAGGACCACAAAGAGGCAATGAACTGAGTAACAATACAACAGACTGCACTAAGGTTTGATTTGATGAGATAAGAGTCAGCGCCCAACACACACGGTAAACACCCAATTTCAACCGTGCCACACTGGAGAGTTCCTACACGTGTGGGGAGGGGAGGCCGGGGGTTTTAAATGCTGGGGGATCGACCTGCCCAATAGTTTTCTCAACAACAGCAAAATAAGAGTCCAGAATTGGAGGAGCGCAGGGATCTTGGAGGGTTGTGGGGCTGACGGAGGTTACAGAGATAAGGAGGGGCGAGGCCATGGAGGGATTTGAACACAAGGATGAGAATTTTACAATCGAGGCGTTGCCGGACAGGGAGCCAATGTAGGTCAGCGAGCACAGGGGTGATGGGTAAACGGGACTTGGTGCGAGGTAGGATACGGGCAGCAGAGTTTTGGATGAGCTCAAGTTAGAGAGCAAGAAAAGAATAAGGAACTGCACTAAATGCTGGCTCCAGCGACATTCCTCAGCGAAGTGTTGCCATGAGACACTCAGAGCACCAAATCTG
Organism: Squalus acanthias; assembly: GCA_030390025.1. NCBI lineage: Eukaryota > Metazoa > Chordata > Chondrichthyes > Squaliformes > Squalidae > Squalus > Squalus acanthias. The sequence goes on along the minus strand of CM059425.1, from coordinate 129,542,464 downwards.
ACCAGGGCCACATAGCGAGATCGGAGACATGTTACAGATACCACACAACGATTCCACTCTTTCTCCAGCAATACATAACTTTGTGTTCAAATAGCAGATAGTGTACCTTTATGATGCTCTGACAGGTGGACAATGGGAGTCCCACCAGGCTGGTGCCATTGATAGACATGATCTGGTCCCCAATGTTCAACTTTCCAGACTTTTCTGCGGGACCTGCGTGCATCATGTTGGCGATGATCACAGTCGGCAGTATGGATCCCCAGCCAGACTCCACAATCACTAGACCCAAAATTTCACCTTTCTGCTTCTCAACGTGAACCTACCAAGAGCAGCACAAGAAAAGGATATCAACAAAGGTTTTTCTAGTTTAAAAAAAAGGAACCATAATCGTAGACATAGGAACATCAGATCATAGCAGCAGGAGTAGGTCATTTCACCCCTCGAGCCTGTTCCGCCATTCAATGGGATCATGGCTGATCTGTGACCTAACTCCATGTACCCACCTTTGCCCCATATCCCTTAAGATGGTTAACAAAAATCTATCAATCTCAGATTTAAAATTAACAACTGACCTAGCATCAACTGACGTTTGCGGAAGAGAGTTCCAATCTTCTACCGCCCTTTGCGTGTAGATGTATTTCCTAACTTCACTCGTGAAACGCTTGGCTCTAACTTTTAGACTATGTGTACCTGTCCATGACATTTTAACAACCTATGTACATGGACCCCTAAGTCTCTATGGACCTCCAGAAGATGTTTCCACTTGTGGGGGGGGAGACCAAAACTAGGGGTCATAAATATAAGATAGTCACTAATAAATCCAGTAGGAAATTCAGGAGAAACTCTTTACCGAGAATGTGGAACTCGCTACCACAAGGACTAGTTGAGGCGAATAGCACAGATGTATTTAAGGGGAATCTAGATAAGTACATGAGGGAGAAAGGAATAGAAGGATATGCTGATAGGATAAGATGAAGTAGAGTGGGAGAAGTGGATCAGCTGCTCTTTATGAAACACACCCGATTTTATGCTCCACACGAGCCTCCTCCCACCTTACTTCACCTGACCCTATTAACCATATCCTGCTATACATTTAGCCATGATCTAATTGAATTGCGGAACAGGCTTAAGGGGCTAAGTGGTCTATTCCTGTTCCTGTGTATTCCTTTCTCCCTCATGTACTTATCCAGCTTCCCCTTAAATGCATCTAAGCCATTTGCCTCAGCCACTCCTCAACTGTGGCTCAGTGGGCAGCACACTCGCCTCTGAGTCAGAAGGCTGAGAGTTCAAGTCCCACTCCAGGGATTGAGCACAAAAAAAAAAAATCTAGGCTGACACGTCCAGTGCAGTGCTGAGGGAGTGCTGCACTGTCGGAGGTGCCGTATTTTGGATGAGACGTTAAACCGAGGCCCTGTCTGCTCTCTCAGGTGGACGAAAAAGATCCCAAGGCAGTATTTCAAAGAAGAGCAGGGGAATTATCCCCGGTGTCCTGGCCAATATTTATCCCTCAATTAACATAACAAAAACAGATTATCTGGTCATTATCACATTGCTGTTTGTGGGAGCTTGCTGTGCGCCAATTGGCTGCCGCGTTTCCCACATTGCAACAGTGACTACACTCCAAAAGTACTTCATTGGCTGTAAAGTGCTTTGAGACGTCCGGTGGTCGTGAAAGGCGCTGTATAAATGCAAGTTTTTCTTTCTTATTTCTCACTGCAAGACTTGAATTCAAGTTCATTTCATTGAAATCAGTGAATAGAAAACCAGGCGGGTTTTATAAAGGGAGGGCGATCTGCTCCACCAGATTACCACCCAAGCCGTGAAGAGAGAATGTCTATCCCGGTATCATTAACGTCAGTCATGGATAATGCACATGGGCCTGAGTGATTCATTCTTCCTGTTGCACAAAAACATCGTCAGTTATGCTAAAACACTGGTTAGGCCCCAGCTGGAGTATTGTGGCCAATTCTGGGCACCGCACTTTAGGAAGGATGTCAAGACCTAGGAAAGGGTGCTGAGGAGATTTACCAGAATGGTACCAATGACGAAAGACTTCAGTTACGTGGAGACTAGAGAAGCTGGGATTGCTCTCCTTAGAGCAGAGCAGGTTCAGGAGAGATTTAATAGAGGCGTTCAAAATCATGAAGGGTTTTGATAAGAGTAAATAAGGAGAAACTGTTTCTAGTGGCAGGAGGGTCGGTAACCAGTGGACAAAGATTTAAGGCAATTGCAACAGAACCAGAAGGGAGCTGAGGGGAAAACAAATTACGCAGCAAGTTGTTGTGATCTGGAATGCACTGCCTGAAAGGGCGGTGGAAGCAGATTCAACAGTAACTTTCAAAAGTGAATTGGATAAATACTTAACAGGAAAAAAAAATTGCAGTGCTATGGGGAAAGAGCAGGGGAGTGGGACTAATTGGATAGTTCTTTCAAAGAGCCGGCACAGGCACGATGGGCCAAATGGCCTCCTTCTGTGTCGTATCATTTTATGACCTGAAGGAAGAAATAACAGTAGGAGAGAATACGAAGGGAGAGGAATGTGGGCTCACGCAGCTTTGCAAATGATTTATTTCCAGTTTGTCTAATTTTGAAATTCAAAAATCCTCAACGTGACGTTTAAGAAAAAGTGAAATATTTCATCCAACCTTTTCACACAACACTTGCCCATCACACTAAGATTATGCGCAGAAGTTTTACCAATCCAAGTTACATTCCCCTCAGAACTCAGCTGGTGTGAACTGTGACCTCCCCATAACATTGTGCTGCGATCCACCTCAATAGCTGTTTAAAAATCAGATTAAATACAACTGAATTGAGGCATGCATTCAAGATTCGTTTCTTTAAATACCATTTCTGCAAGGGCAGGCAATACAATCAAATTACTTCTCCCTTTCTAGCTCCCCGTCATAAGACAGTTACCACATTTTCCACTTATTGAAACAAAACTCCACAAAGACACACGCACTTCTTTGCAGTTCTCCGATTTGGAAAAGTGAATCAGGTCGTCATTGTACATGTCCTGAGTGTTGAGGAGGTCACTGTATTCCTTCTGGCTCAAGTCTTCCGGATTAATGCCATTCGCCCGCAAGAACTCCTGGTAAGCAACACTAAAAGCTTGTCCTATGGACTGAGCTATTAATTGGGCCTGCGGAGAGAAAGGAGGAAATAATAATTACACAGAATCAGAGCCAAACTTCTCTGTATAATTAGGACTGCAACGGATTGAACGGAAAGGTGGGATCAGCTTTGCGCTTTAAAAATAAAATAAAAGTACCATAGCGTTTTCTTCCACTTCTTTAAACAACGTTTCTCAGGAATCCTTCCATCGAAACTGGCAATAAATAACGGACTCAAGTGATAGTTCTTAACATCGGCCCTCAATACTGTTGGATGCAAAACCTCTTAAGTTTGTTTATAATTTGGTTCATGGTTTGTGTGGAGGGGAGGGGAGGGGGCGGAAAGAAAATAGAAACTTGGCAAAAGGAAACAGCGAGCTAGTTGGGGAAAAAAAAAATACCCAGCTCTGATGCTATGGAAACCATGAACTATCTGCCACCTCACACAAACCGCTACGTGTCAAGCAGCCATAACAAGTGCAGTGAAGAGAATCCGAACAGCCCACTGTGATCGGGAATTATCTGCAGCGAGTAATGGAGGATGAAAAGAAGGGAGCTGAAAAAGGAGAGAGAAAATCGGAAATAAATATTTATTCGACGGGCGAGCTCCATTCAACAAGGTCTCGCACGATTGGCCGATTGAGCTACTGAAATTCCCCCCCCCCCCACCCCCAATCAAGTCAGTACAAGGATTGCCGTGTTCTACCCCAACAACAACAACTTGCATTTATATAGCACCTTTAATCTAGCAAAACATCCCAAGACGCTTCACAGGAGCGATTATCAAACTAAATTTGACACCGAGCCACGAGGCGATATTAGGACAGGTGACCAAAAGCTTGGTCAAAGAGGTAGGTTTTAAGCAGCGTCTCGAAGGAGGAGACAGAGAGGCGGAGAGGTTTAGGCAGGGAATTCCAGAGCTTAGGGTCTATGGTTGTTTTAATTGGTTATTCATTTATATTTCATTGTAGTATACAACAAATATTTATCATAGAATCATACAGCACCGAAGGAGGCCATTCGGCCCATCGTGCCTGTGCCGGCTCTTTGAAAGAGCTGTCCAATTGGTCCCACTCCCCCGCTCTTTCCCCATAGCCCTGCATATTTCTCCTTTTCCTTTAACACCAGACACTTTGCCTCAAAATGAGTTAATAGGAAAAAGGGAAAAGAATGAAAGTGTTGAAAATGGGACTAAAACGTGATGTAGTTACCACATGTGATGACAGCATCCCATCCCAAAGACTACTCAACAACTTGGATTTATATGGCGCCTTTAATGTAGTAAAATGTCCCAAGGCGTTATCAGACAAAATCTGACACCGAGCCACAACAGGAGATATTAGGACAGGTGACCAAAAGCTTGGTCAAAGAGGTAGGTTTTGAGGAGCGTCTTAAAGGAGGAGAGAGAGGCGGAGAGGTTTAGGGAGGGAATTCCAGAGTTTAGGGCCAGGCAGCTGAAGGCACGTCCACCAATAGTGGGATGAAGGGAGTTAGGGATGGACAACAGGCCAGAATTGGAGGAGCGCAGAGATCTCAGAGGGTTAGGGCTGGAAGGGGTTACAGAGATAGGGAGGGACGAGGCCATGGTGGGATTTGAACACAAGGATGAGAATCTTAAAAACTCAGGTAACTAAAACACATGACTCCCTGTTGCATAATCACACTCTGAAGCATTATATTTCAGGGAGAAGGACGATGGCTAATCCACATACACTTGTAACTCAATTTCACTTGATGTTACCATCTCTCAGAGCGAATTTGCATTTCTGTCCCACTCTGATTTACAGTAAATGTTTATAAATAACTGGTATGCCACTCTTAACCAGATTATTCAAACAATCTGACAGCTCTGTGACACCCTGTCGATATTTGATTTTCATTTTAAATAGATCAGTTAATCGGTTTTGAAGTATTCTCCTCTGAGTTTATTTTTTCCTATCTTGCACGTGACTTCGACCAGTTCCGAGAGTGAAGCAGCAATCTGTACATAAGACAGAAGAACATAAGACGTAGGAGCAGGAGTAGGTCATTTGGCCCCTCGAGCCTGCTCCGCCATTCAATAAGATCATGGCTGATCTGATTTTGGCCTCAACTCCACTTCCCTGCCTGCTCCCCATAACCCTTGACTCCTTTACCTTTCAAAAATCTGTCTATCTCCACCTCAAATATATTCAATGACCCAGCCTCCACAGCTCTCTGGGGTAGAGAATTCCCAAGATTCACGACTCTCTGAGAAGAAATTCCTCCTCATTTCCGTTTTAAATGGGTGCCCCCTTATTCTGAAATTATGCCCCCTAGTTCTGGATTCCCCCACGAGGGGAAACATCCTCTCTGCATCTACCCTGTCAAGCCCCTTCAGAATCTTATATGTTTCAATAAGATCCCCTCTCATTCTTCTGAACTCCAATGAGTATAGGCCCAACCTGCTCAACCTTTCTTCATAAGACACCCCCTTCATCTCCGGAATCAACCTCGTGAACCTTCTCTGAACTGCCTCCAATGCAACTATATCCTTCCTTAAATAAGGAGACCAAAACTGTACGCAGTACTCCAGGTGTGGTCTCACCAACGCCCTGTACAGTTGTAACAGGACTTCCCTACTTTTATACTCCATTCCCTTTGCAATAAAGGCCAACATTCCTAATTACTTGCTGTACCTGCCTGCTAACTTTTTGTGATTCATGTACAAGGACTCCCAGATCCCTCTGTACCTCAGCAGTTTGTAATCTCTCCCTACTTAAATAATAATTTGCTTTTTTTATTTTTCCTACCAAAGTGGATAACCTCGCATTTTCCCACATTATACTCCATCTGCCAGATTTTTGCCCACTCACTTAGCCTATCTATATCCCTTTGGAGATTCTTTGCGTTCTCCACACAATTTGCTTTCCCACCTATCTTTGTATCATCAGAAAATTTGGCTTCACTACACTCGGTCCCTTCATCCAAGTCATTAATATAGATTATAAATAGTTGAGGCCCCAGCACTGATCGCTGCGGCACCCCACTAGTTACAGTTTGCCAACCTGAAAATGACCCATTTATCCTGACTTTCTGTTGTCTATTAGTTAGCCAATCCTCTATCCATGCTAATATATTACCCCCAACCCCTGTAGGACTTCTCTTCAATGTAGAAAGTAAGACTTGAGATGGTCAAGGTTGGCTTTCCCTCTGTTTGAAGACAGAGTATTCCACTGTTATAAGGCTCATCACCTCGACAGGTACAAGCTTGCAAGGAAGGATAAATTGGTCTTGGAAGGGGTGCAGCGTCGAATCATCAGAATGATACTGGGGCTAAAAGGGTTAAATTATGAGGACAGGTTGCACAGACTTCTATTCCCTCGAGTATAGAAGATTAAGGGGTGATCTAATCTAGATTTTTAAGATGATTAAAGGAGTTGATAGGGTAGATAGAGAGAAACTATTTCCTCTGGTGGGGGAGTCCAGAACAAGGGGGCAGAACCTTAAAATTAGAGCTAGGCCGTTCAGGGGTGATGTCAGGAAGCACTTCTTCACACAAAGGGTAGTGGAAATCTGGAACTCTCTCCCCCAAAAAACTGTTGAGGCCGGAGAGGGTTAAAAGAAAATTTCAAAACGGAGATCGATAGATTTTTGTTAGGCAAGAATATTAAGGATTACGGAACCTAGGCGGGCAGATGGAGTTAAAATGCAGATCAACCATAATCTAACTGAATGGCGAACAGGCGCGAGGGGCTGAATGGCCTCCTCATGTTCCTACTCACGTTCCTACTCACGAGTGGGAACTCTGATCGAATTCCCTCCTTGCTGGCACAGGGAGATGGAGCCTAATTGCCACACTCCAACTGCTGTCCCAGATGTTCTCAAACCAGGAGTTATCAACAACAACAACTTGTATTTATACAGCGCCTTTAACATAGTAAAATGTCCCAAGGCGCTTCACAGGAGCGATTATCAAACAAAATTTGATACCGAGCCACATAAGGAGATATAAGCACAGGTGACCAAAAGCTTGGTCAAAGAGGTAGGTTTTGAGGAGCGTCTTAAAGGAGGAGAGAGAGGCGGAGAGGTTTAGGGAGGGAATTCCAGAGCTTGGGGCCTCGGCAGCTGGAGGCACGGCCGCCAATGGTGGAGCGATTAAAATCGGGGATGTGCAAGAGGCCAGAATTGGAGGAACGCAGAGATTTCGGAGGATTGTAGGGCTGGAGGAGGTTAGAAAGATAGGGAGTATCTTCTGGTCCATATGGCTTAGTGCAGTACTGGGTGGTCTCTTCATCCCCCAGGGACTTGGGGAAGCCTGCTCACTTATCTTTTTCTTTCAAACGTTCTTCTATCTGCTGTGCATTTTCAGGGTCGTGAGCTTTTACTTCATATTTCCAGCACTCCTGGTTTCTTTTACCCCCAACTAATCAATCAGATTTCATTGGTAATTAACTTATTCCAGCTTTGTTTAAAAAAATAAAACACACACACACCTTTGTGATGCCTACACCGTACAGTTATACAGCATCTTTAGTGGGACAAAACATTCCGTGGCGCTTCACAGTTAGGGGACCAACCCAGAGTAGGAAGGGGGTTAGGCTTCAGGGAGGCTTTTAAAGGTGGTGGGGGGGATGTAGCCAGATGGAAGTAGGAAAGACTGAACAGGCTGGGGCTCTTTTCTTTAGAAAAGAGAAGGCTGAGAGGTGACCTGATAGAGGTCTTTAAAATGATGAAAGGGTTTGATAGGGTAGATGTAGAGAAGATGTTTCCAATTGTCGGGGAGGCCAGAACTAAGGGCCATAAATATAAGATAGTCACTAGTAAATCCAATAAGGAATTTAGGAGAAACTTCTTTACTCAGAGAATAGCCAGAATTTGGAACTCGCTACCACAGGGAGTGGTTGAGGCGAATAGCATAGATAGATACATTTAAGGGGAAGCTAGATAAGTACATGAGGGAGAAAGGAATAGAAGGATATGCTGATAGGGTGAGATGAAGAGGGGTGGGAGGAGGCTCGTGTGGAGCATAAACACCGGCATGGACCTGTTGGACTGAATGCCTGTTTCTGTGCTGTACATTCGATGTGAAGAGTTTAGGGAAGGGGGTTCCAAAGTGCGAGGCAGGAGGGGGGGGGGGGGGAAACGTGGGAAGACTGAAGGCTGTGCCATTAATGGCAGTGCAAAGATAGGGTGAAAATGCACAGTAGAGCAGAGTCAGGTACGGACAGAGACACAAAGAGTGACAGGGACCAAGGCCATGGATGTTTTTAAAAACAAGGATTAGAGGTTTTTTGAAATCAATGCATTGAGGGGCGGGCTGCTACAGGGAAAGTCCAACTGCATTTCTCAAAATAGTCATTTGGTTGTGGTTAGGCGATTTCATTAATAAATGAAGTTAGCATTTCATTCCTGTCTTCTTATAGGCCTATGGGCACATGATTAACACACGACCAGATATGCCTTACTGCTTTCTGTTTTATTTGACAATTAATTCTGAAAACTTCTTTGGATTTCGCTCTGGATGTAGCTAAAGATTAAAATTTCGACTGGCTCGGAACGCGATCACTGAAAATGATTCACAACGGCAGCAGATATATCTTTAGATCATAGACTCAGAATAGTACAGCACAGAAGGAGGCCATTCAGCCCATCGTGTCTGGCCCGGCTCTTTCGATGAGCAATCCAGTTAGTCCCGCTCCCCCGCTCTTTCTCCATATCCCTGCAATTTTTTCTCCTTCAAGTATTTATCCAATTCCTTTTTGAAAGCTACTATTGAATCTGTATCCACCACCCTATCAGGCAATGTATTCCAAATCCTAACCACTGGAAACTGTTTCTCTTTATTTACTCTATCTAAACCCTTCATGATTTTAAACGCCTCTATCAAATCCCCTCTTAGCCTTCTCTGCTCTAAGGGAACAACCCCAGCTTCTCCAGTCTATGCACATAACTGTAACCCCTCGTCCCTGGAACCATTCTAGTAAATCTCTTGTACCCTTCTGCAAAGATGAAAGTAATACATACATCTTCGGACTCAAAGACATGGCAGATCATCTTGTATTGCCTCTTCCCATCATGGGAAGGGTGAGATGCTTCCACGCTGTCCTGGGAATTGGATCGAGGCATGCGTCGACGCGCCATCAGCACAACAATGTTCCCAATATCTGCGATGTAGGAAATGGTCCTTAAGGGATGGTCCATCATAGTTTCCTAGTAAAAGGAAGGGGGGGTGGGGGGAAGGAAAAAGGTAAAAATTTAGCAGAACATTCTTAAATTCAGCAACAACAACTTGATGCAAAATGTTGAAAAGGTTTTTCCAGTAATGAGTTATTTTTCTACACATTTCAAAACAGTTTGCAGCAATCTCTAAGGTTACATAGATCTGTAAATTAGTGCAATCTGGGGGGGGGGGTTTGCAGGATTTCGCTTTCCCTTGTTGAACTGAGCAACTGATCACAAACAGCTTTTGTCCCTAGCTAGCAGACAGCACCCCACACACATACACCACACACACACACAGGCCACACATATACACCACACCATCCCCCACACATACATACACACCACCCCACACATACATACACACACACCATACACACAGACGCACACTCACACGCACAAACACACACTCACACGCGCAGACACACGCACACTCTGATACAGACACACACACACATACACACACACACACACACAGACACAGACACAGACACAGACACAGACATACACTCACCCAGACACGCACTCGCACGCACAGGCACGCACTCACTCGCACGCAAAGACACACTCAGATACACACACACCCAGACACACACACACCCAGACACAGACACAGACACACACACTCGCGCGCAGACATACGCGCAGATACTCGCATGCACAGACACACTCGCACGCACAGACACACACTCGCACGCACAGACACACACTCACACGCAGACACACACTCGCACGCAGACACACACTCGCACGCACACACACACTCGCACGCAGACACACACTCGCACGCAGACACACACTCGCACGCAGACACACACTCGCACGCAGACACACACTGACACACAGTCGCAGACACGCACAGACACACACTTGCACGCACAGACACACACTCGCACGCACAGACACACTCTCGCACGCCAGACACACTCTCGCACGCACAGACACACTCGCACGCACAGACACACTCGCACGCACAGACACACTCGCACGCACAGACACACAGTCGCACACAGTCACACACACACACAGTCACACGCACTCACGCTCAAGCTCACACACACACAACACACTCACACAGACACACTCACACACCTTTCTCTCGTCCCAACTCCTTCACGTACCAACCACAGCACTGAGCAGAAACCAGTCCCAGATTCCACCGCAGCCACGATTTCACAGAAGCGAGACCACTAGCTAATTGTGAAATGCCACAACCCGTAAATCAAAGAGCTTGCTCAGAGCACAAGCTAATCTGTCAAAGAGCAAAGAGGCGATTAGCCGTCACTAGGCATGGCCACAAATCCCTGCTTGCAGCTCAGTGCTGAACAGTCCGAGTGAGGTGTTAAGGCTGCGTTCCATCAAATTAATCCAGCAGAGCCTAAGTGACAGTGGCACAGGTTTCAGCACATGTACAAATAAAGCATTATGTTTTCCATTTTCTAAAATAGCTCGAAGTAGGGCGGGATTGGCAGAGGATCTGACCTCTCCCTGACCCTGCAATGTTTGCCCTCGCAGTTTGAGTAAAGTTGTATTGCTGAATATTTATCATAGAATGATACAGCACAGAAGGAGGCCATTCGGCCATCATGCTCTTTGGTAGAGCTATCCAATTAGTTCCACTCCGTTGTTCTTTTCCTATTGCCCTGGAAATTTTTTCCCCTCAGGTATTTATCCAATTCTCTTTAAATCTGCTTCCACCACCCTTTCAGGCAGCGCATTCCCGATCACAACAACTCGCTGCGTAAAAAATTCTCCTCATCTCCCTTCTGGTTCTTTTGCCAATTACCTTAAATCTGTGTCCTCTGGTTACCGACCCTCCTGTCAGTGGAAACAGTTTCTCCTTATTTACTCTATCAAAACCCCATATAATTTTGAACACCTCTAACAAATTTCCCCTTAACCTCTCTGCTCTAAGGAGAACAACCCCAAGCTTCTCCAGAGAGGGGGCGGTACTGGACCTAATTCTAGGGAATGTAGCCGGGCAAGTGGTGACAGTGACCATAATTCGGTGAGATTTAAGGTAATCATGGAAAAGGACAAAGATGGACCGGAAATAAAGGTTCTAAATTGGGGGAAGGCCGATTTTAATATAAGGTAGGATCTGGCCAAAGTGGACTGGGATCAGCTACCTGTAGGAAAATCCACATCAGAGCAGTGGTAGTCTTTCAGAAAGGAAATAGAGAGAGTACAACGCCAACATGTTCCCTTAAAGGTCAAGGATGGGACCAACAAGCCCAGGGAACCCTGGATGTCAAGGGTTATACAAGAATGGATTAGGAAAAAAAGGGAGGCTTTTGGCAGATACAAAAGGACTAAAAACAGTGGAAGCCCTAGAGGAGTATAGAAAGTGCAGGGGGGCACTTAAAAAAGAAATTAGGAGAGCGAAGAGGGGGCATGAAAAAACACTGGCGGGCAAAATAAAGGCAAATCCCACGGTGTTTTATAAGTATATTAAGGGCAAGAGGATAACCAAGGAAAGAGTAGGGCCCATTAGGGACCAAAGTGGCAATCTGTGTGTAGAGCCGGAAGATGTAGGTGAGATATTAAATGAATATTTTGCATCTATGTTCACTATGGAGAAGGACGATGTAAGCATAGAAATCAGGCAGGGGGATTGTGATATACTTGAACAAATTAGCATTGAGAGGCAGGAGGTACTAGCGGTTTTAGCGGGCTTAAAAGTGGATAAATCCCCAGGCCCTGACGGGATGTATCCCAGGCTGCTGTGTGAGGCAAGGGAGGAGATTGCAGGGGCTCTGACACAAATTTTCAGAACCTCTCTGGCCACAGGGGAGGTGCCAGAGGACTGGAGAACAGCTAACGTAGTACCATTGTTCAAGAAGGGTAGTAGGGATAAACCAGGGAATTACAGGCCAGTGAGCCTAACATCAGTGGTAGGGAAATTATTGGAAAAAATTCTGAGGGACAGAATTAGTCTCCACTTGGAGAGGCAGGGATAGTCAGCATGGCTTTGTCAGGGGAGATCATGTCTGACCAATTTGATTGAATTTTTCGAGGGGGTGTCTAGGTGTGTGGATGAGGATAGTGCAGTTGATGTAGTCTACATGGACTTCAGTAAGGCTTTTGACAAAGTCCCACATGGGAGACTGGTCAAGAAGCTAAGAGCCCATGGGATCCAGGGCAATTTGGCACATTGGATCCAAAATTGGCTTAGTGGCAGGAGGCAGAGGGTGATGGTCGAAGGTTGTTTTTGTGACTGGAAGCCTGTGTCCAGTGGTGTACCGCAGGGATCGGTGCTGGGTCCTTTGCTGTTTGTAGTGTACATTGATGATTTAGATATGAATGTAGGAGGTATGATCAGTAAGTTCGCAGATGACACGAAAATTGGTGGAGTGGTAAATAGCGAGGAGGAAAGCCTCAGGCTACAGGACAATATAGACGGGATGGTTAGATGGGCAGAACAGTGGCAAATGGAATTTAACCCTGAAAAGTGTGAGGCGATGCATTTTGGGAGGACTAACAAGGCAAGGGAATACACAATGAATGGTAGGACCCTAGGAAGGACAGAGGATCAGAGGGACCTTGGTGTGCATGTACATAGATCCCTGAAGGCAGCAGGACAGGTAGATAAGGTGGTTAAAAAGGCATATAGGATACTTGCCTTCATTAGCCGAGGCATAGAATATAAGAGCAGGGAGGTTATGATGGAGCTGTACAAAATGCTAGTTAGGCTACAGCTGGAATACTGTGTGCAGTTCTGGTCACCACACTATAGGAGGGATGTGATTGCATTGGAGAGGGTGCAGAGGAGATTCACCAGGATGTTACCTGGGCTGGAGCGCTTCAGCTATGAAGAGAGACTGGACAGGCTGGGGTTGTTTTCCTTAGAGCAGAGAAGGCTGAGGGGGGACCTGATTCAGGTGTACAAAATTATGAGGGCCATAGACAGGGTAGATAGAAAGGAACTTTTCCCCTTAGTAGAGGGGTCAATAACCAGGGGGCATAGTTTCAAGCTAAGGGGCAGGAGGTTTAGAGGGGATTTGAGGAAAAACTTTTTCACCCAGAGGGTGGTTGGAATCTGGAACTCACTGCCTGAAAGGGTGGTAGAGGCAGGAACCCTCAACATTCAAGAAGCATTTAGATGAGCACTTGAAATGCTATAGCATACAAGGCTACGGACCAAGTGCTGTAAAATGGGATTACAATAGACAGGGCTTGATGGCCGGCGTGGACACGATGGGCTGAAGGGCCTCTTTCTGTGCTGTATAACTCTATGACTCTATCCACATTACTGAAATCCTTCAAAACTGGTACCAGGGATACTCTCAATGTAGCATTGATCGCGGTTAGTCCACGGTAATGCTGTTTTAAAACAGCCTCGCAAAGCTACAACAACTATCTATCCTGCTCTCAGAGCCAGAGATACCCCCACCCCACCAAAACAGGGTTTCCCTCTTTCCCCTCCACTAACCTCTTTCATTTCATGTTTCTTTCCCCCTCTCTCCTCCTGAACTTGTTTAATTTTCAATCTCCTCCTTTACATCTGCTCTCTCAAGCTACTCCTTCCTCCACCCCTTTCTTCTCCATTCCTTCACTTCTCTTGCTCTCTAAGTCTTTGCCTTCACTTTCTATTTTTTTCCTCTTCAATCCTTCACTCTTCCAATTTTCGTTGGCTAGGTGAAACATTGGGAGACTCTTAACACTTGAACATCTAACCAATGAGGAAGAAGAAAGTTGACCACTGGTCACAATGTAGACGACAGATTTGACCTACATTTCTCCTTAGAGCAGAGAAGGTTAAGAGGAGATTTAGTGGAGGCGTTCAAAATGATTAGATTCAATAGTAACTTTCAAAAGGGAATTGGATAAATACTTGAAGAGGAAAACATTGCAGGGCCGTGGGGAAAGAGCAGGGGAGTGGGAACTAATTGGATCGCTCCAAGAGCCAGCACAGGCATGATGAGCTGAAATTACATAGAATTATATACATAGAATGTACAGCACAGAAACAGGCCATTCGGCCCAACTGGTCTATGCTGGTATTTATGGAGCACTGGGTCTCTGGTCAGATCCTGGGCCCATCTTTTGGTTTAGATTATAGGAATCTCGCTATATTATATATATATTTGTATTGGAAATTTATAGCTTGCTGGTTTTATAGAAACATTGATTCTATAATACCAGCACAACTGTGATTGTGTCTGAGAGAGCTGTATGTGTGTCTCTCTGGGTAAAGGTGGGAAATACACATCGGGTTGTTTAGCTTCCTTCACCCTTAACTACTCAAACATGTAACTTTGGGTTTCACTTATACAGAAGCATACAGCACAGAAGGAGGCCATTCGGCCCATCGTGCCCATGCCAGCTCTATGAAAGAGCTCTCCAATTAAGTCCCACTCTCCCTCCTCCTCCTCCCCACCCCTGCTCTTTCCCCCCGCCCCCGCTCTTTCCCCCTCCTCCCCCCACCCCTGCTCTTTCCCCCTCCTCCCCCACCCCTGCTCTTTCCCCCTCCTCCCCCCACCCCTGCTCATTCCCCCTCCTCCCCCCACCCCTGCTCTTTCCCCCTCCTCCCCCCACCCCTGCTCTTTCCCCCCTCCTCCCCCCACCCCTGCTCTTTCCCCTCCTCCTCCCCCCACCCCTGCTCTTTCCCCCTCCTCCCCCCACCCCTGCTCTTTCCCCCTCCTCCCCCCACCCCTGCTCTTTCCCCCTCCTCCCCCCACCCCTGCTCTTTCCCCCTCCTCCCCCCACCCCTGCTCTTTCCCCCTCCTCCCCCCACCCCTGCTCTTCCCCCTCCTCCCCCCACCCCTGCTCTTTCCCCCTCCTCCCCTCACCCCTGCTTTCCCCCTCCTCCCCCCACCCCTGCTCTTTCCCCTCCTCCCCCCCACCCCTGCTCTTTCCCCCTCCTCCCCCCACCCCTGCTCTTTCCCCTCCTCCCCCCACCCCTGCTCTTTCCCCCTCCTCCCCCCACCCCTGCTCTTTCCCCCTCCTCCCCCCACCCCTGCTCTTTCCCCCTCCTCCCCCCACCCCTGCTCTTTCCCCCTCCTCCCCCCACCCCTGCTCTTTCCCCCTCCTCCCCCCACCCCTGCTCTTTCCCCCTCCTCCCCCCACCCCTGCTCTTTCCCCCTCCTCCCCCCACCCCTGCTCTTTCCCCCTCCTCCCCCACCCCTGCTCTTTCCCCCTCCTCCCCCCACCCCTGCTCTTTCCCCCCTCCCCCCCACCCCTGCTCTTTCCCCCCTCCCCCCCACCCCTGCTCTTTCCCCCCTCCCCCCCACCCCTGCTCTTTCCCCCTCCTCCCCCCACCCCTGCTCTTTCCCCCTCCTCCCCCCACCCCTGCTCTTTCCCCCTCCTCCCCCCACCCCTGCTCTTTCCCCCTCCTCCCCCCACCCCTGCTCTTTCCCCCTCCTCCCCCCACCCCTGCTCTTTCCCCCTCCTCCCCCCACCCCTGCTCTTTCCCCCCTCCCCCCCACCCCTGCTCTTTCCCCCCTCCCCCCCACCCCTGCTCTTTCCCCCCTCCCCCCCACCCCTGCTCTTTCCCCCCTCCCCCCCACCCCTGCTCTTTCCTCCCCCTCCCCCCCACCCCTGCTCTTTCCCCCCTCCTCCCCCCACCCCTGCTCTTTCCCCCTCCTCCCCCCACCCCTGCTCTTTCCCCCTCCTCCCCCCACCCCTGCTCTTTCCCCCTCCTCCCCCCACCCCTGCTCTTTCCCCCTCCTCCCCCCACCCCTGCTCTTTCCCCCTCCTCCCCCCACCCCTGCTCTTTCCCCCCTCCCCCCCACCCCTGCTCTTTCCCTCCTCCCCCCCACCCCTGCTCTTTCCCTCCTCCCCCCCCACCCCTGCTCTTTCCCTCCTCCCCCCCACCCCTGCTCTTTCCCTCCTCCCCCCCACCCCTGCTCTTTCCCTCCTCCCCCCCACCCCTGCTCTTTCCCTCCTCCCCCCCACCCCTGCTCTTTCCCCCCTCCCCCCACCCTGCTCTTTCCCCCCTCCCCCCCACCCTGCTCTTTCCCCCCTCCCCCCCACCCTGCTCTTTCCCCCCTCCCCCCCACCCTGCTCTTTCCCCCCTCCCCCCCTGCTCTTTCCCTCCTCCCCCCCACCACTGCTTTTTTCCCCCCTCCCCCCACCCCTGCTCTTTCCCCCTCCTCCCCCCACCCCTGCTCTTTCCCCCTCCTCCCCCACCCCTGCTCTTTCCCCCTCCTCCCCCACCCCTGCTCTTTCCCCCTCCTCCCCCACCCCTGCTCTTTCCCCCTCCTCCCCCCACCCCTGCTCCTTCCCCTCCTCCCCCCACCCCTGCTCTTTCCCCCTCCTCCCCCCACCCCTGCTCTTTCCCCTCCTCCCCCACCCCTGCTCTTTCCCCCTCCCCCCCACCCCTGCTCTTTCCCCCCTCCTCCCCCCACCCCTGCTCTTTCCCCCTCCTCCCCCCACCCCTGCTCTTTCCCCCCTCCCCCCCACCCCTGCTCTTTCCCCCCTCCCCCCACCCCTGCTCTTTCCCCCCTCCCCCCCACCCCTGCTCTTTCCCCCCTCCCCCCCACCCCTGCTCTTTCCCCCCTCCTCCCCCCACCCCTGCTCTTTCCCCCTCCTCCCCCCACCCCTGCTCTTTCCCCCTCCTCCCCCCACCCCTGCTCTTTCCCCCTCCCCCCCACCCCTGCTCTTTCCCCCCTCCTCCCCCCACCCCTGCTCTTTCCCCCCTACCCCCACTGCTCTTCCCCCCCCCGCTCTTTCCCCCCTCCCCCCACCCCTGCTCTTTCCCTCCTCCCCCCCACCCCTGCTCTTTCCCCCCTCCCCCCACCCCTGCTCTTTCCCCCCTCCCCCCCCACCCCTGCTCTTTCCCCCCTCCCCCCCACCCTGCTCTTTCCCCCCTCCCCCCCACCCTGCTCTTTCCCCCCTCCTCCCCCCACCCTGCTCTTTCCCCCCTCCTCCCCCCACCCTGCTCTTTCCCCCCACCCCCACCCTTTCCCCCTCCCCTCCCCCTGCTCTTTCCCCCCAACCCCACCCCTGCTCTTTCCCCCTCCCCCCCACCCTGCTCTTTCCCCCTCCCCCCCACCCTGCTCTTCCCCCCCTCCCCCCACCCCTGCTCTTTCCCCCCCTCCCCCACCCCTGCTCTTCCCCCCCTCCCCCCACCCCTGCTCTTCCCCCCCTCCCCCCACCCCTGCTCTTTCCCCCCTCCCCCCCCCTGCTCTTTCCCTCCTCCCCCCACCCCTGCTCTTTCCCCCCCTCCCCCCACCCCTGCTCTTTCCCCCCCTCCCCCCACCCCTGCTCTTTCCCCCCCTCCCCCCCACCCCTGCTCTTTCCCCCCTCCCCCCACCCCTGCTCTTTCCCCCCTCCCCCCACCCCTGCTCTTTCCCCCCTCCCCCCACCCCTGCTCTTTCCCCCCTCCCCCCACCCCTGCTCTTTCCCCCTCCCCCCACCCCTGCTCTTTCCCCCCCTCCCCCCACCCCTGCTCTTTCCCCCCCTCCCCCCACCCCTGCTCTTTCCCCTCCTCCCCCCCACCCCTGCTCTTTCCCCCTCCCCCCCCCCACCCCTGCTCTTTCCCCCTCCTCCCCCCCACCCCTGCTCTTTCCCCCTCCTCCCCCCCCACCCCTGCTCTTTCCCCCTCCTCCCCCCCCACCCCTGCTCTTTCCCCCTCCTCCCCCCCACCCCTGCTCTTTCCCCCTCCTCCCCCCCACCCCTGCTCTTTCCCCCTCCTCCCCCCCACCCCTGCTCTTTCCCCCTCCTCCCCCCCACCCCTGCTCTTTGCCCCTCCTCCCCCCCCACCCCTGCTCTTTCCCCCTCCTCCCCACCCCTGCTCTTTCCCCCTCCTCCCCCCCACCACCCCTGCGTTCCCCCTCCTCCCCCCCACCCCTGCTCTTTCCCCCTCCTCCCCCCACTGCTCTTTCCCCTCCTCCCCCCACCCCTGCTCTCTCCCCCTCCTCCCCCCCCACCCCTGCTCTCTCCCCCTCCTCCCCCCTGCTCTTTCCCCCTCCTCCCCCCTGCTCTTTCCCCCTCCTCCCCCCTGCTCTTTCCCCCTCCTCCCCCCTGCTCTTTCCCCCTCCTCCCCCCTGCTCTTTCCCCCTCCTCCCCCCCACTCCTGCTCTTTCCCCCCTCCTCCCCCCCACTCCTGCTCTTTCCCCCCTCCTCCCCCCCACTGCTCTTTCCCCATAGCCCAGCAAATTTTTACTTTTTAAGGATTTATCCAGTTCCTGTATTGAAAGTTACTACTGAATTTCTTCCCTGGAGATGTTGCTAATTCAATTTGAGATAATATGCATGTTTGCGAACTTGACGTTTTCTCACCATGTTTATAAGATCAGCCTCAATTAGATCTGGTAATTAATCAGACCCAGATTCGAGCACAGACTACTATCTGCTCACTCTCTCTCTGTGTTCTGTGCAATTCCATTGTTTAAAGCGGAATCACTGAGCTAGTAAGGCCTCTTCTTACAGTCTATGTCTTTGAGGCATGCTCATCTATTTTGATTAACTGTAAAGATATTGTTTTGAATCTGATTTTTTTTGAACCAGGCTGACTTCAAAAGGGACAAGACGGAAATATAATCAGGCTGGAGCCCTAGGTTATGGAATCATAGAAACTCACAGCACAGAAGGCGGCCATTCAGCCCGTCGTGCCAGTGCCGGCTCTTTGAAAGAGCAGTCGTGTTTAGTCCCACATCCCCGCTTTTTGTCCCTAACCCTGTAAGTTTCTCATCCTCAAGTACCGGACAACTCCCTTTTAAAATTATTTCTGGAATCAGCTGCCACCACCTTGTCAGGTCGAGCGTTCCAGATCCCGACAACTCTCTGAGTGGAAACACTTCTCATCTCCTCTCTAGATCTTTTGCCAATGATTTTAAATCTATGACCTCTGGTTATTGACCCACTCGCCAGAGGGAATAGTTTTTCTCTGTCTACTCTATCAAAACCCCTCATCATCTTGAAAACCTCTATTCGGTCACCTCTTAACCTTCTCTGTTCCAAGGAGAACAGTCCTAACTTTTCCAACCTCCCCTCATAACTGAAGTCCCTCATCCCTGTTCTTCAATGTTTTCTGATCTTACTGATCCGCCCTCGAGAGTTCAGTCCCACATAGAGTTACTGAACAGAATGGTAAGGGTATTCAGGGATATGGAACCAAGGCGGTTAGATGGAATTGAGATTCAGCTCAACCATGATTTAATTGAATGGTGGAACAGCCTCGAGGAGCTGAATGGCCTAATTCTGTTCCTGAAGAGAATAGTTAAGATCTTAACAGCTTATATTGGCCCGGAATTTGCAGTCAGAGGCGTACCTCTGGAGTACGCCTCCGACCTGCTAAAAATACCCGCACCTCCCTTCAGGCTCCCGTTCTGCAGAGACTTTGGGTCCTGGGCCTGCAGGCGTACGCCTGTGTAAAGGCCCATAGATCCCAGGGACGCAGGCAGTTCAGAGCGTCCCTAGGATCATGAAGGCCAGGTTATCCAATCAGAAAGGAGGATTCTGAATATGCTTATGGAGATTCCATTTACAAATGGAATCCCCAAATAATTAAATAATTTATACAACTGGAATAAAAATAAATGCTCCTAATTTCAAATTTAATCAAAGTCCCTTCAATAAAGCATATACAATAAAAATGTAATTTTTTGAAAAATAATTTTAAACATTTTAATCAGGGCCAAAATTTGCATAAACTAATTTTTAATTTAAGATTTATATTAACCCTTATGCTGGTGAAAGCAGGCCCTACGCCTGCCTTTACCAGCCATAAGGGTTTCGTGGGCATTTGCTGGGCAGTAGTTGGGCAAATAGCCCAATTCTACGCCAGCGAAAGTGATTTTTGGGTCGGTGCGGTAGATCTGTCAAGGCGAACCTTGACAGAGCGCAAGTTCCGGGTTTTCGCGCATGCGCAGCGCCTGTGAAAACCCGGAACTTGCGGGGCCTTCTAGAAGGCTTACGGCGGCATACGCCGTCATCAGCACCGCAAAATCCGGACCATTGTTTTCAAAATAGACAACAGTAAGTTAAAATGGGACCTTCCGTTTTGGGAGATTCCAAATGGTGGCGGGGTGGGGCGGAAACTAAATTCTTTATGATGAAAATCAGCAAAGGAACGTTCTAACTGGCCAGGAAGTGTTCGCTTTCTGTACTCAATTTGGAAGATCTTTTTAAAAAAAATCACCAATAATTTTTGAAGACAATGTGCTAAAATGTTTCTCCTTCAAGCTTTGCATTTACCTGCGTGTCAGCATTAAGAACCTTAATCCTCTGAGTCGAGATGAAGAGGTCCACTTCAGTCATCGGCTGTGCCTCTCCTTCAGGTGCCTGTAATAGGAAATAGCCACAATCAGGAGACCATCACCGAGATACTTCTGCTATTAAGAACACACAGGAAGTCGGAAAATTAAAACATTGTTGACACTATCAAAGCAAAACTATTGAACGTGCTTCATTTGTGGAAGCTTATCATCAAAACTAATCCCAAAAAGAACAAATGCCCAATTTCCAAATTAGGAGATTAGGAACAGGAGGAGGCCATTCAGCCCCTCGAGCCTGTTCCGTCATTCAATGAGATCATGGCTAATCTGTATCCCAACTCCATCCACCCGCCTTGATTCCGTAACCCTTAATACCCTTTACGTAACAAAAATCTCAGTTTTGAAATTTTCAATTGACCCCCCCCACCCCTAACAGCTTTTTGGGGGCGACAGTTCCAGATTTCCACTACCCTTTGTGTGAAGAAGTGCTTCCTGACATCACCCCTGAACTGCCTGGCTCTAATTTTAAGGTTATGCCCCCTTGTTCTGGACTGCCCCTTAGTATAAAGCAGCAAGTCTTACTGCACTGAGCCATGACATTGAACTCATAAGCAGGCAATTCCTTGTGCTTTCTTTAATATGGATCGCTGTGCCAATTTAATGCCAATCAATATTAAATCTGCATAGATAGTGAAGAAAAAGAAAGATCGAGAGATCAAAATCAGTCTTTTGATCCCCAAAAGGCTCATGCATTTTAAGCCTGGTTAATGCGATTGGTTTAGATTTGATTTAAAAGGATAAACAGAAAGAAAGCCGGGTTTTTAATGTATTTAGAAAAGTATAGAGAAACAATCCAGATAAATAAAAAATTAGGGTTACAATATGATAATAGCACCTTGTTGCTTCAGTTAACACACTGTATGACAGAGCGTTCGGACGTACCTTGTCAAATGGAAGCACCAAGTGCTGCCCAGCAGAAAACAGAACACATTGAAGGCAAGTCGCCCAAGGCTGGTCTTGTGTACAGGAACATAGGAACAGGAGGAGGCCATTCAGCCCCTCGAGCTGTCCCGCTATTCAATGAGATCATGGCTGATCTCTATCTTAACTCCATCCACCCGCCTTGGCTCCGTATCCTTTTATACCCTTGACTAGGCAAAAATCTATCGATCTCAGATTTTAAATGATTAATTGACCCAGCATCTACTGCTTTTAGTGGGAGAGAGTTCCACACTTCTACCACCCTTTGCGTGAAGTGGTGTTTCCTAACTTCTCCCTGAATGGCCTGTCTCTGATTTTAAGGTTATTTCCCCTGGTCCTCGACTCCCCTCACCAGCGGAAAAAGTTTCTCTATCTACCCCATCAATTCCTTTCAAAATCCTAAAAACTGTCAATCAAAAATCACCCCTTAACCTTCTTTATTCCCGGGAATACAAGCCTAGTTTATGCAATCTCTCCTCATAATCTCACCCCTGGATCTCCTAAGGGCTGAAACAATAGCAGTAGTGGTAAAGTTAGTGAACAGGTTTCCTGTCCATATTCTTACAGGATGAAAATGATCTGAAGAATGTGGGAGAAAATAAAATACGTTGGATAAATCTCATGAGATAAATTCAGTATTTACATAAAACTTACAGCACAGAAACAGGCCATTCGGCCCAATAGATCCATGCTGGTGATTATGCTCCACACGGGCCTCCTCCCACCCCTATCAGCATATCCTTCTATCCCTTTCTCCCGCATGTACTTATCTAGCTTCCCCTTAAATGTATCTATGCTTATTCACCTCAGCCAGTCCTCACTATTTCTCACTGCTAGGCTTCACTTAGGGTTCGAAACTGAGCTGCTTAAAAAGAAACACCATCTGGATCACAAAGCAAAATACATTAAAATCAGAAAATGTGCTGTCTTTGAGGAGAGATTGAGGAGACTAGGCCTATATTTCCCTGAGTTTAGAAGAATGAGAGGTGATCTCATTGAAACATACAAAACTCTTAAGGGGCTTGATAGGGTAGATGCAGGGAGGAAGTTTCCCCTGGCTGGGGAGTGTAGAACCAGGGGTCACATGCTCAGGATAAGGGATCAGCCATTCAGGACTGAAGGGGAGAAAGTTCTTTACTCGGAGGGTTGTGAATCTTTGGAATTCTCTAGCCCAGAGAGCTGCGGATGCTCAGTTGATGAGTATATTCAAGACAGAGCTCAATAGATTTTTGGGTACTAAGGGACTCGAGGGATATGGGGATCGGGTGGGAAAGTGGAGCTGAGGTAGAAGATCAGCCATGATCTTATTGAATGGCGGAGCAGGCTCGAAGAATCGTATGGCCGACTCCTGCTTCTATTTCTTATGTTCTTATGCTGTCTTATAAAACTCCATTTTGGATTAGTGTGAAATGCACACAACGTGATACATTTATAGAGAAACCAAAAAAAAGGTGGCAATGTTTTGCTTTGCCAAAGTGTCATGGGGAGCGGGGAGTATAGAAAAATAAAACAAAACAAAATCAATCAGCAAATTATTCTCTCCCCGTTTTTAGTTAAGAGACGCACACAAAAAAAAACCTCACAAAGTACACTTCCAGCTAAAGTTGTGAAAATAAAAGACAAAGTTAACAACTTGAAAAACCAACACAAGAACTTTCTGCATCCAGCAATCTGCAGGTAATCAAAGTGGGTGGGTGGGGGGGGAAAGGAAAGAACAGTACATCGTGCTTTGTAAGATATCCGGGAGGTGGGGGAGGGGGAAGAAAGGAAAGCAAAAGAGTTAGCAGTACATACTAAAAAGAGTAGAATGCTCGGCAATATCAAGTCAAAATGTCACATCATTTAAATAGGGGCCCAATTTCAGTCAGAACTCAGCAGTGTCTACCTGTCTTGTCCTTGCATTCCTCCCGAAACCAAAATGAAATAATTCAAACTTAAGGAAGCAGAGCGCTGGTTAGAACCGCTTAATCCCGCCGTAGTTTGAAAAGCACAATTGTCCTTTTCAGTCCCTCAGCTGCTCAAACCCGCGAGAGGCCATGACATTTACGTCGGCAGTTTAGCGGGGATGCGCCTGAGAAACAAAGGGTGAAATGGACTCAATGCTCAAATGGCCATCCTGGCACGGAACGCAGACGTCGGCAGCAACCTGCAAAGCAAGAAGCGACCGAGGCGATGCTCGACTGAATTCTGCGGGACTTTCTGGATGCAGAAGAGTAAGCAAAATAAGTTGAAAGAAAACACGCAACGAAGCAAAATGCAACAGGCACAACGTCAAGCTGATGAGGTACTGCACCTTCTTCCTGTTTTTGGCCAATTTCTGGGCCATCTGCTTGGCATGGAATAGACAAGAGATAGGAGAATGGTTAGAGTAAAACTTGTAGACGCACTCATTAAGAAGCAATCACAAATTGGAGCGGTTTGCTTGGCACACAAGCCACATGGGATTTACAGGACATTTAGCAGTAACAATTTATTTTTTTTAAATGGCAGCAAGTCTTTGATTATTCTTGGTTCCCACATGAATATTACAGATGATAATGAAGACAAATTTTTTCTTTACAATCTTTTAACCGAATTTGGGGAGGGGGGGGGGGGAAGGGGTGAGAAAGAGTTAGATTTAAGAAAAAGAAATCACTTTCCACATACAACTGTCGCTATACATTATTTTGTCAAAAAAAATCCATTAAGGAATACAGAAGCATCTGAGATTATACAACACTGCCACAATTACATCAAATGTGCAGCACAGAAACAGGCCATTCGTCCCAACAAGTCTATGCCGGTGTTTAGCCACCCTATCAGCATATCCTTCTGTTCCTTTCTCCCTCATGTCTTTATCTAGCTTCCCCTTAAAAGCATCTACACTATTCGCCTCAAGCACTCCCTGTGGTAGCGAGTTCCATATTCTCACCACTCTCTGGATAAAGAAGTTTCTCCTGAATACCCTATTGGATTTATTAGTGACTATCTTATATTTATGGCCCCTAGTTTTGGTTTCCCCCGCAAGTGGAAACATCTTCTCTACGTCTATCCTATCGAACCCCTTCATAATTTTAAAGACCTCTATCAAGTCACCCCTCAGTCTTCTCTTTTCTGGAGAAAAGAGCCACAGCCTGTTCAATCCTCCCCGATAGGTATAACCTCTCAGTTCTAGTATCATCCGTGTAAATCTTTTTTACACTTTCTCCAGTACCTCTATATCCTTTTTACAATATGGAGACCGGAACTGTGCACAGTACTCTACAAGTTTAACATAACTTCTTTGCTTTTCAATTCCATCCCTCTAGAAATGAACCCCAGTGCTTGGTTTGCTGTTTTGTCTAATGGCTTTATTAACCTGCGTCATTACTTTTAGTGATTTGTGCATCTGTACCCCCCGATCCCTCTGTTCCTCTACCCCATGTAGGCTCTTGTTTTCCAAGGAGTATGTGGTCTCCTTATTCTTCCTACCAAAATGAACCACCTCACAGTTATCCACTTTGAAATTCATTTGAGAAAACAAGCAGCTTGAGTGACTGGTAAATAGCGTAACAATCTGGCTGCGAATGCAAGTTTTATTCCTCAAAACTAGGTCACTCTTTATTAGAAAAGCTTGTGTGTGTGTGAGAGAGAGAGAGAGAGAGAGAGAGAGAGAGAGAAAGAGAATGTTTTGCATACTTGAGCAGCCCGATTGCAAATGATGCCATGGACAGCAGTACTGAATTGCTGCCACCTCTTACGCATAATGAACCCTGAAAGGACATAAAGGCCCAGAGTGAAGTGTATAGATCATCTTCAAAGAGGGTGACGCCTTCAAGAAGCAAGGGCAGCTTCTAGTGTGAAAGGCACATTTGGTCCAAGGTTCAATTAAGTATTTAAATGTTTCAAGAAAATGTGGTGAAATGTCTATGCCGATGCTAAATTTACTAAATACCAGAATTGCCAGTGAACTTTAATTGACAATGATCATAGATTTCAGCAACATATCCTAAGTGTAGCTGACAATCAGCCACTCATGAGGCACGTCTACAGAGTTTTGATAGAGTAAATAAGGAGAAACTGTTTCCAGTGGCAGGAGGGTCAGTAACCAGAGGACACAGATTTAAGGTGATTGGCAAAAGAACCAGAGGGGAGATGAGGAGAATTTATTTTACGCAGTGAGTTGTTGTGATCTGGAATGCGCTGCCTGAAAGGACGGTGGAAACAGATTCAATAGTAACTTTCAAAGGGAATTGGAAAAATACTTAAAAAGGAGAAAATTGCAGGGCTATGGGGAAAGAGCAGGGTGGTGGGGGGGGGGGGGGGGGGGGGGGGGAGTGGGACGAATTAGAAAGTTCTTTCAAAGAGCCGGCACAGGCACGATGGGCCGAATGGCCTCCTTCTGTGCTGTATCATTCTATGATTAAAACAACAGAAACTGAAGTTTTCTGACATGCCCACTGAGACTATTTTTCAAAGCCCAGGATCACCATATTCACAAATCTCTTTGCAATGCCCAAAACCCATGGAACTGAAACTAGGTTAAAAAAAAACCCTATGGAGTGTAGAACAAAGATGATCCCACTGATTTTTTATCTCCAATAAACTGGGGAAAATATTTTTTCTGTAATTAAAATATTCTTAATATGTATAATGCATCATTTTATGACAATATATTCTTTTTAAAAATGTGGCAAAAGGATTCGGTATTTGTAAAAGGTATACTTAAAATAATTATGGGGAAAACACATCAATTTTGTGCTGCTTCAAAACTTAAAATATTCGGGAAATATCAAACATCTCTGCGAAGATTGCAGTGAGGAATTATCTTGTGACAGTAATCGTGATACCCCCCCAAAAAAGGGGTGGTGATTCGGAGATGACTGTTTAATACATCTTACAAGGACTTCAAAATGATCTTTAAACACTTTCAGAGTCTTTTGGAGTCTATTGAAAATAAGTACGGCCTCTCCAGCTTGTATTGTGTTTGTCGCAGCCTTAATAAACAACCAGCATGCAGTGCAGCTTTTCAAAACAATTACATATATAGAATTACATCGTAATTACAGCACAGAAACAGGCCATTCGGCCCAACTGGTCTATGCCGGTGTTTATGCTCCACACGAGCCTCCTCACACCCTACTTCATCTCACCCTATCAGCATATCCTTCTATTCCTTTCTCCCTCATGTACTTATCCAGCTTCTCCCTGAAATGCATCTATGCTATTCGCCTCCACTACTCCCTGTGGTAGCGAGTTCCACATTCTCAGCACTCTCTGGGTAAAGAAGTTTCTCCTGAATTCCCTATTGGATTTATTAGTGACTATCTTACATTGATGGCCCCTAGTTTTGGGCTCCCCACAAGTGGAAACATTTTCTCTACGTCTACCCTAATGAGCCCCCTTCATAATTTTAAAGACCTCTATCAGGTAATCCCTCAGCCTTCTCTTTTCTAGACAAAAGAGCCCCAGCCTGTTCAGTCTTTCCTGGTCATTATAACCTCTCAGTTCTGGTATCATCCTTTTTTGTAGCTTCTCCAGTGCCTCCTTACATCTATATGAACTTTGGAGAAACAAAGATCCAGGGAAGAGATCATGGGCCAATTTTGTTTGGTTTGACTAGCAGATCAATTAAATGCAAAATGAACTCGGATCACGATGATGCATGTTAAATGGTGACAAAAGTTCACTTAAAAAAAAAAATCACTGCTGGCAATCGTTGCTGCAAAGATTTTGAATCAAGCCCATTCTTCCTACCTAAATGGGGGCAAGAGGGACAAGGAAGGGGGAAAACAACAACATTTATAAACTCAAACTTGTTGCAGGCTGTACATAGATGTTATTTTACTTGTACATCAGTTACAACGGCCCATATTTTGCTGCCAACATTACAGTGAGTTTAATGGCATTTGCTGTTATTAATGTGTAAATCGTCCAGCAACTTGTGGCGAGGAAGAGATACCTCGTGAATTGCGAATCGCCACAACTTGCTGGACATTTTGCCGTTAGCTTCGCGAAAATGGCAGCTCACCCTTCCCCTGAAATTGCTGAATCTGTGCATTAATTACCCATTAAACTCGCTGCAGAGTTAGGCCTGGTACTCAATAGGTCAGGACCCTTTTAATGAGGAGATTTATGTTCCTGCAATGCCACACAACCTCTCTGGCCCAAAAAGGGAACAATTTAAACTGTGGAGTCTCATTCCTGCAGGTAGTAAATTGTTCTTAGAGATTTTTAATGTTTTAATTGTTTTTTTAATTCTTACTTTTCCTTTCTGTCTCTTTTTTTTCTCTCTCTTAATCCAATCTTTCTTTACCTCTCTTTCAGTAGCTGATTTGACTCTAATTCACCGTGTTTCCTTCTATAGTCGTTTCTCTGTTTCTTTCTCAATCCTTAAATCTCATTGGTTGAGGAGATAGACTGTTGGTTCCGTCGTTCACCGAGATCCCAGATGCCCTGTTGCCCTCGCCGCGCCGTTATCAGCTCGCACTCCCAGCAAGTTACAGCGCAAAACATGTTCGAGCTGAAGGGTGAGGGAAAGAGTCTAACTAATGGGGCTCGCCGTGAGATGCCCCACTCCAGTAAGATCTGGGCCGATATATTTTTCAAAAGGTTAAACTGGAAAGCATGTGGACGAAAGACTGGCTGGCTGGGTATACTGGGTTTGAAAATCGTCAACCAGATTTCTAGACTCTGACCGTTTGGTCTTAATCAATTGCAGAGTATGATACCACTGATCCACCGTGCTTTCAAAAGCTCACGGTGCGCTCAATCACTGCAAACATTATAAGGGCTCAAAACATTTGATGGTGCACGTTGACATAAAAACAGGACCAGGCCATTCAGGCCCTCGAGCCTGTTCCGCCATTCAATTATCATTAGACAATATGTGTGATGGAGAGACTCCTGTCATGTAATAGTTGGAATTGGAGGCCCATTTGGTAAAAGTTAAAACATTTTAACCCCTTTGGAAAAGAAAGTGCTGTTTTAATAAATCCACATGAAGATTAAAACCTAGGCAAAACAAAAGAATCAAATTCCCTGCAATTAACGACTTTGGGGATTTAATGGTTAACAGAAGATCCTGAAAGATGTATTGCACAGAGCAGCGAAAAGCTGAACAATCTTACTGCCTGAATGCATGGAGTATTTAAACGGAAATAAGCATATTTCATAATTAAGTCTCTCAGGCAATCAACCATGAGGAAAAAAAGCGAGTAGAATTCTTCTTCAAAGATTCACCAATCAATTGGGGTTATGCAAGAAAGACCAAATGACTGGATTTCAACAGTTAGTGCCTGAAGTTGTCCAGATGCGTCCGTTTTGAGTATGATTTTGCTACAATGTCAAATTAAGAACATTTCATCTCCAAGAGAAACTTATGATGGGTGCATTCCTTTATGTAGATTGATTTAACCGAAAGGAAGGAAGGATTTGTATTTCTATACCACCTTTCACGGCCTCGGGACATCCCAAAGCGCTTTACAGCCAGTGCAGTACTTTTTTGGAGTGTAGTCACTGTTGTAATGTAGGAAACCCAGCAGCCAATTTGCACACAGCAAGATCCCACAAACAGCAATTTGATATTGACCAGATAATCTGGTTTTTTTTCTAGTGATGTTGCATTGAGGGATAAATATTGGTCCCAGGACACCCTGTTCTTCTTTGAAATAGTGGCTGTGGGATCTTTTACCAAGAGGGCAGACGGGGGCCGCGGTTTAACGTCTCATCCGAAAGACGGTCTGAGGCATCATTAGCAAAGCCTCAATCCTATCTACTTTAGAGCTGAAAATATTAGGAAACTATGTGAATTGGTCAGGAAATTGAAAAGAATGCGAAGTTTTGATCCTGACTTCCATCGTGCAGTTGTGTAAGCAAACTCAAAGTTTGTTTCTGTCACTTCCAATGTTAAAACAATGGATAACAATCCCTTCAAAGAACAGTTAACATGGTCACTGGCATCACATCCAGAAGTTATCACCTTGATTCTGCTGACAGCTTCCTGGGCTTGCATCATCCGCACGTTCTTGGAAGGGGTTTTGTCGGAGAGCAGTTGGGTGGAACCCAGGTAATTGGCTGCAAAGATGATGCCATCAATCAGATCTTCTGGGTCGCATGGTCCAGGAACTGCAGAACAGAGAACAAAAATGGTTGTTGGCTCCAGTGAAAATCGTCAGGGGAAAGAATTTTGACGGGTAGTTTGGGGCTGGATGGTAGGGGTTGCCAACTCTGGTTGGACGTATTCCTGGAGGTTTCAATCACAGGACCTCCAACCTCCAATCTCCCTGTTCGGTCAATCAGCCTTTCTTTCCCCATCGCCCCAATATTTTTAGAACTAATAAACTAAAGTGTTGCAAGAAAGTTAAATGGTTTTTTTTTTATGTCCCCTGATGATGATTTATCACCCATGTGTTGTTCGTAACAGTGTCCAGGCGATTAGCCTTTAGTTTTTGGAGACTCCAGGACAATCCTGGAGAGTTGGCAACACTATTGGATGGTCATTACCTCTGCCCTTTTTTGTTCACGGAATAAACAAAAGCAGAAACAGATTGCAAACACCCCCTTGTCACAAAAAAAACGCCCCCATACTGGATGGGTTCTACCCTTTGGCCCATTTCTTATCCATTCCCAAGATTTGCCACAAATCCCCCTTGTATTTTGAGATTAACTTCCATGAAGAACAGTCTTTAAATGCTTTTTAAAAGTCTAGGTAGGGCGTTTCACAGTTAATTCGGAAGGACTCTTCCTCAGAAAACCCAAGGGAAGTTGTTCAGGCACAAAACAGCCGACTGCCCCAATTAAAGCCTCGATCTTGCCCCACCGGAGAGGACAAGGGCCAGAGAGATTATCGTAACGTGCTTCAAAACAGACCAACAGATTACTGTAAAAATGTGGCCAGCATAAACAACAACAACTTGCATTTATATAGCACCTTCAATGTAGTAAAACGTCCCAAACTCCAGGAGTGTTCAGACTAAATTTGACACCGAACCATATGAGGAGATATTAGGACAGGTGACCAAAAGCTTGGTCAAAGAGGGAGGGTTTTAAGGAGAGTCTTGCCACTTTTTTGAAATGGCACTACGTTAAGGCCGTTTCTAATCTAATATTCATGGACTTCCTCATGACAGAGGAAATTACCTCCCTTGTCTCTCTTAGATCTCTGGGATAGCTACCATTTAAAGCGGAGGTTGGTTTTTCTTTGTTCTGAGCCCTTTAAGCCAGTGTAGATCTTCCGCCTAGGACTTTGAATTTTGTTAATATAAAAAAAAAGTCATTAATTTTACTAGATTTATTGCAATTTGGGGAGGACATTCTGACATACTCCTGTCAAGGCAGTAATTCATTTGGCCTTCCAGCCATTTCTAACCCATAAAAGTCAAAATCTTAAGATTTATCTTAAGAGTAATTTTGAGTTTGCAAGATTAGATAGGACGTACAGCACAGAAACAGGCCGTTCGGCCCAACATAGGAACAAGGAGGAGGCCATGTAGCCCCTCTAGCCTGTTCCGCCATTCAATGAGATCATGGCTGATCTGTGACCTAACTCCATATACTCGCCATGGCTCCATATCCCTTAATACCTTTGGTTAACAAAAATCTATCGATCTCAGATTTAAAATTCACAATTGACCCAGCATTAACTGTCGCTTGCAGAAGAGAGTTCCAAACTTCTACCACCCTTTGTGTATAGAAGTGTTTCCTAACTTCACTCCTGAAAGGCCTGGCTCTAACTTTTAGACTATGCCCCCTAATCCTAGACTCCCCAACCAGTGGAAATAGTTTCTCTCTATCTACCCCATCAGTTCCTCTTAATAGCTTAAACTTCAATCAAGTGACCCTTTAATGTCCTAAATTCCAGGGGATACAATCCTAATTTGTGTAATCTCTCCTTGCCATGCCAGTGTTTATGCTCCACACGAGCCTCCTCACGTCCCTTTTCATCTTACCCCATCAGCAAAACCTTCTATTCCTTTCTCCCTCATGTGTTTATCTAGCCTCCCCTTAAATGTAGAGTATAGATAGTGTAGTGGTGTCGCTCACCAAATATTTTCACAGCACAAATCTATCTTAGCCAAAACTATTCATCTACCACTTAACTTGCGCACGTGCATAACAGCAAAGCACTATTCAACTGCCTAAGATAATGTTGTCTGATAGTTGTCCCAGAGTCAGGCAATAATAAACTTGGCCCAGTGTGCCTGTGCGGTCCTGGACAAACAGACAACAGATGGTTACATAGAATCTACAGCATAGACACAGGCCATTCGGCCCAACTGGTCCATGCCGGTGTTTATGCTCCACACGAGCCTCCTCCCACCCCTCTTCATCTAAATCCATCTAACCTTCTGTTCCTTCCTCCCTCATGTGTTTCTCCAGCTTTCCCTTAAATGAATCTGTTTCAGTCGCTGGGCTGTGATTCTCTTCCACAGTTCAACAGCTATGAATACTTATCGATCTGTACTATTTATACGGTTCACACACAGCAACATTTAGTTTCCTTCCTGTGTGTCCCTATATATTTTAAAACAAACACATTCTGGAAACAATGACATGATTGCTCAGAGAAATCTTCAAATAAGTTTTTGTTTCTTGATGAAACTAATTTTTAATTTTTTTAAGTGTCTACTTTCCTCTCTTTTTCCCTCCTCTCAGTGAAACCCAACATTATCTAATCCTGGAAGGAGAAAAAAGACTTGCATTTCAGTCGCACTTTTCACAACCTCAGGACGTCCCAAAGCGCTTTGCAGCCAATGTAATAATTTTGAAGTGCAGTCACTGTTGTAATGTAGGAAACGCAGCAGCCAATTTGCGCACAACAAACTCCCCCAAACAGCAATGTGATAACGACCAGATAATCTGTTTTTTCTTCTTCCAAATAGTGGCCGTGGGATCTTTTACATCTCCGAGAGGGCAGGTGGGGTTTAATGTCTCATCCGAAAGACAGCACCTCTGACAGTGCAGCGCTCCCTCAGTACTGCCCTGGGAGTGTCAGCCTTGATTTTGCACTCAAGTCTCTGGAGTCGGAATTATAACTACGATCTTCGAGAAGGGATGATGTGGCCTACTTTTAGGCCTCTACTAATGTTAGTCTTAAGGGAGAAACCGTTAGGTTTGTGAGAGGCATGCTAGGGGTGGGGGGGGGATTTGTGCTCGGATGGTTACGCCTGTATATGCGTGCATGGGGTGGGCGGGGAGGGAGTGCCCTGTCTTGGCACTGTGCCACAGCCCCTGTAAGTGAAGCCAAGATTAGTTGCATGCCACTCAGAAAAACACAAGCACGAATCTGCGTCTTACCACTCTGTGGCACAGCCCACTGGGGAGAAGTCACGGAATGGGAATGAAAATACAATTTGTCAGATACAGTACAGAATTTAGAGGGATGCAAGCAACAGTTTCAAAATACTAAAGAGCAATTTCTAGTAACAAAAACTTTCAAATTAAAAAATGAAACCACAAATAATTGTCACAGTTATGGACAAATAATCCCTTTGACGTTAACACTAACTGGAACATAAAGACTTCGGAATTCGCTTTAAAGTGGTCAGAAAGCACCTTACCTTCAACGTAAGTTGGAAAGGAGGCCAAACTTTTTCTTGACTGAAATGAAGACAGACACTGCTTCAGACACCACACGACATGCTCCACGTAAACAATCGTGTCTTTTACCAAAAGCATTTTAATCCAACGTGCTGACAACACTTTACATGCAGTATCATAAATCCAATTAGTTTCATGGACTAGAAACCTGCAGGGCAAGAGGCATTTTCAAAATTTGTACCATATTGAAGGTAGGATTGTAGTTATCGAGAACTAACTGGGTGACTAATTGGGCTTGGATTGATGCACATGGTCTGATAAAAGTTTCTCAAAGTTTGTGGTCTTTAAAAGTATAAGTTCATTGAATCATCAACGAAATTGAAATAGGAATGGAAATATATGTGAACAAAGTAATATTTTAAAATTTAATTGGTTGTTGATAAGTTAGGACAGTTATAAATAATTAAATATGAAATACATGATAACCAAAGGACACAGATTTAAGTTAATTGGCAAAAGAGCCAGAGGGGAGATGAGGAAATGTCTTTTTTACGCAGCGAGTTGTTATGATCTGGAATGCGGTGCCTGAAAGGGCGGTGGAAGCAGATTCAATAGTAACTTTCAAAAGGGAATTGGATAAATACTTGAAGGGGAGAAAATTTGCAGGGCTATGGAGAAAGAGCGGGGGAGTGGGACTAATTGGATAGCTCTTTCAAAGAGCCGGCACAGGTACGATGGGCCGAATGGCCTCCTTCTGTGCTGTAAGATTCTCTGTTCTATTCAGAACCTTACCCAATACAAATTTCGCAATTGCCTCCAACAACTCTGAACAAATGTTTGACAAGGTTTTGCCATCCCTGCAACCAGCAATCATTTTGAGGCGAGTTTGAGACAACGTCCCAAAAGTTAGCATTCTGAAAAATTCAGTTCATTATAAAAATGTTTTGAATTAGAATCAGGCGTGGGCTCTTTAAAATAACAGATCAGTTAGGGACAGCAAGATTAGAGTGTTTTTGAAACATTAAGGAATTTGTAGTATATTAGGGTGGCGAGTAAAGTTTGTTAGGGAATATGGGTGAATCCTCACTGCCAGGACGCTTGGACTCCGGCAACAGATAATTTAACAACACAACAGTCAATTAAACTCAAAATACAAACTATAAAACCGCCCAGTACAATATCTGGGACATTATGGGTATAAGAAAGGGTTAAAACCTCTTGAAATCTGTCGCTTTGGGAGTACAGAAGAGAATATCCAAAGCCACCCGAGAAAGGTCATGAGTATGTAGTTGGCGGCTTAATTAGGGCTTGTATCAGAATAGGTCTGATAGACTCTTTGTTAAATTGTCTGTTAATGCAGCATCTAATTAAGTTCGCAGGGACTTTTGACCATTAAAGTAATATTACTTTCAGATTTCCAGCATCCGCAGTATTTTGCTTTTTTTTGTGTTATTGTTTAATTCACTGCCACTTCTCTTCCAGGAATGTCCACCTTGACGAAGTTCTGCTCTTCTCTCTCCCGACTGCATACTCATGTTTGGGATGCTCGGGTGGGTTCGGATTGTATCTCCAGTTCTCCCAAAGAGGTTTTACCTCTTCTTTGTACCCATGTCATTGCCCATATATGCTCACATTTGTGACTTCTACGATTCACTTAAGTCAGCAAGTTTTAGCCTGTGACCCTTAAGTCATTTGTCTCGTTTACCTTGTTCTTTAAATAAAACTGTTGCATCTCTAACTTCTTCCATTTCTGATGAAAGGTCATTGATCTGAAACGTTTAACTCTTTCTCTCTCCACAGAGGCTGCCTGACCTGCTGAGTGTTTCCCCAGCATTTTCTGTTTATACTTAATGAAGTAATATATTGACCTGACGTCGCACGAGTTATTTAGAACCAGAATGCAACACCAATCTACTAATTCTTTTCATGGTGAAGGCATGAAACTCATCTTGTTCCAAAGTCCCTTTATGCCTGTCAACTGTGTCTGAAAGGATGGGCTTCTGAGTGGGTAGAAGGGCCAACAGTGTTTGGAATCATTCAGGAGATGGATGGGTCAATTTTGCTCAAAAATCTACTCATTGGCCGGTACGATCAGACTGATGGCCCTCTCCCTCCCTCATCAAGTAGAGAGTTGCCTCTTCAAAATTTCCAGACCGACCCTTTCCTTCAGTTTGTCACCTTCCTAATGGCCATCAATCACTTTGAGATCGATGGCTGTTGGAGATCATTCCGGGCCCCACTCGGGCCTCTTGTTACGGCAAGCGTACCTGCATCACGGAGGCATACCGCGTGTCGGGCGTACGCTGGGCAGAACTGGCAGGGGTTCCAGTAGGGGACGGCATCCCGCCACTTGCAGTAATGTTGGGATGGGAGCGGTTGGAAGAAATGGCCCAACCTGGACTCCCATGAGAATCCTGCATCAGGGCCAGAAAGGGACGGGTCCTTGGTGGGACTGGGTTCGGCCCCAAATTCCTTCCCCGGCCGAGTGTGCACCTTTCCAGCGCAAAAAGCCCGAGCAGTTTGAGGGATCAGTTGTTTGGTGGTACGACGGTGTCGTCAGCCTACACGTGGAATCCGACGTGTCGTGTTTACGGATGATGTCGCCGAGCGACAAAGAAAGAAAGACTTGCATTTCTATAGCACCTTTCACGACCACCAGACGTCCCAAAGCGCTTTACAACCAATGAAGTAATTTTGAAGTGTAGTCACTGTTGTAATGTGGGAAACACAGCAGCCAATTTGCGCACAGCAAGCTCCCACAAACAGCAATGTGATAATGACCAGATAATCTGGTTTTTTTTTGTGATGTTGAGGGCTAAATATTGGCCAGGACACCGGGGAGAACTCCCCTGCTCTTCTTCAAAATAGTGCCATGGGATCTTTTACATCCACCTGAGAAGGGAGACGGGGCCTCAGTTTAACGTCTCATCCAAAAGACCGCACCTCCAACAGTACAGCAGTCCTTCAGTACCCTGGAGTCATAACAGCACAGGAGGCGGCCATTCGGCCCATCGAGTCTGTGCCGGCTCTCTGTAGAGCAATCCAGTCAGTCTCATTCCCCCGCTCTATCCCCATAGCCCTGCAAGTTTATTTCTCTCAGGTGCCTATCCAGTCTCCCCTTGAAAACATTGAGTGTCTCCGCTTCCACCACTTCCATCGGCAGCGAATTCCAGGTCCTCATCACTCGCTGCATAAAAATGTTTTTCCTCACATCCCCCCTGTATCTCTTGCCCAAAACCTTAAATCTGTGTCCCCTAGTCCTTGTACCATCAACTAGTGGGAACAGCCTTTCCCCGTCTAGCCTATTCAAACCCATCATAATCTTGTACACCTCTATCAAATCACCCCTCAACCTCCTTTGCTCTAATGAAAACAAATCCAGCTTCTCCAACCTGTCCTTGTAGCCAAGATCCCCCATCCCCGGAACCATTCTGGTAAATCTCCTCTGCACCCTCTCAAGGGCCTTCACATCCTTCCTAAAGTGTGGTGACCAGTACTGGACGCAATACTCCAGTTGTGGCCTAACCAGCGCTTTATAAAGGTTCAGCATAACTTCTCTACTTTTGTACGCAATACCTCTATTTATGAAGCCCAACATCCCATATGCTTTGCTAACCACTCTCTCAATATGTCCCGCCACCTTCAGGGACCTATGCACATTAACTCCCAGGTCCCTCTGTCCCTACACACTCTTTAAAACTGTACCATTAAGTGTATATTGCCTCTCACTGTTCCTTCTGCCAAAATGCATCACCTCACATTTCTCTCTATTAAATTCCATCTGCCACTTGTCTGCCCATTCTGCTAGTCTTTCTATGTCCTGTTGCAGTCGATTGGTATCATCCTCACTGTTTACCACACCCCCAAGTTTGGTGTCATTGGCAAATTTAGAAATTCTACTCTGTATTCCAATATCCAGGTCATTTATATATATCAAAAAAAGCAGTGGCCCCAGCACTGACCCTTGGGGAACACCACTGTCTACCATCCTCCAGTCTGAAAATAAGCCATTTACCACAACTCGCTGTATTCTGTCCTTAAGCCAATTCCTTATAGAAACATAGAAGATAGGAGCAGGAGTAGGCCATTCGGCCCCTCGAGCCTGCTCCGCCATTCGATGAGATCATGGCTGATCATCCAAACTCAGTACCCTGTACCTGCCTTCTCCCCATATCCCTTGATACCTTTAGCTTTAAGAAATATATCTAACTCATTCTTGAATATATTTAATGAATTGGCCTCAACTACCTTCTGTGGTAGAGAATTCCACAGGTTCACCACTCTCTGGGTGAAGAAATTCTTCCTCATTTCTGTCCTAAATGGCTTACCCGTTATCCTTAGATTATGACCCCTGGTTCTGGACTCTCCGACCATCAGGAACATTCTTCCTGCATCTAGTTTGTCCAGACCTGTCAGAATTTTATATGTTTCGATGAGATCCCCTCTCATTCTTCTATACTCCAGCGAGTATAAGCCCAATCGACCCAATCTCTCCTCATATGTCATTCCTGCCATCCCAGGTATCAGCCTTGTGAATCTTCGCTGAACTCCTTACATGGCAAGAACATCCTTCCTCAGATAAGGCGACCAAAACTGCACACAGTACTCAAGGTGTGGTCTCACCAAGGCCCTGTACAACTGCAGCAGGACATCCCTGTTCCTATACTCAAACCCTTTCGCTATGAAGGCCAACATACCATTTGCCTTCTTCACCGCCTGCTGCACCTGCATGCTTACTTTCAGCGACTGGTGCACAAGGACACCTAGGTCTCGTTGCACTTCCCCTTCTCCCAATCTATTGCCATTCAGATAATAGTCTGTCTTTCTGTTTTTGACACCAAAGTGGATAACCTCGCACTTATCCATGTTATATTGCATCTGCCACGCTTCTGCCCACTCACCCAACCTGTCCAAATCATCCTGGAGTTTCTCGGTATCCTCCTCGCAGCACACACTCCCACCCAGCTTTGTGTCATCTGCAAACTTGGAGATATTACATTTAGTTCCCTTATCTAGATCATTAATGTATATTGTGAATAGCTGGGGTCCAAGGACCGATCCCTGCGGTACCCCACTAGTCACTGCTTGCCACTCGGAAAAAGACCCATTAATTCCTACTCTCTGCTTTCTGTCCGCCAACCAGTTCTCTATCCAAGTCAATACCTTGCCCCAATCCCATGTGCCTTAACTTTACACGCTAATCTCTTATGCGGGACCTTATCGAAAGCCTTTTGAAAGTCCAAATACACCACATCTACTGGTTCTCCCTTATCTATTTTCCCAGTTACATCCTCAAAAAATTCCAGTAGATTAGTCAAGCACGATTTACCTTTTGTAAATCCATGTTGACTTTGTCCGATCCTGTCACTGTTTTTCAAGTGCTCAGCTATTACATCCTTTATAATGGACTCTAGCATTTTCCCCAATACCGATGTCAGGCTAATTCCCCACTTTCTCTCTACCACCCTTTTTGAATAGTGGGGTAACATTGGCTACCCTCCAATCCATGGGTACAGTTCCAGATTCCATCGAATGTCGGAAGATGATCAGCAATGCATCTACTATTTCTAGGGCCACTTCCTTAAGTACCCTAGGATGTCGATTATCAGGCCCTGGGGATTTATCGGCCTTCAATCCCGTCAATTTCCCTAACACCATTTCCCTGCAAATACTGATTTCTTTCAGTTCCTCCCTTTCATCAGACCGTATGTTCTTCAACATCTCTGGGAGGTTATTTGTGTCCTCCTTTGTGAAGACAGAACCAAAATATGCATTTAATTGGTCTGTCATTTCTTTGTTCCCCATTATAACTTCCCCCGCTTCTGACTGCAAGGGGCCTACACTTGATTTCACTAATCTTTTTCTCTTCACATATCTATAAAAGCTCTTACGGTCAGTTTTTATGTTCCCAGCAAGCTTCCTTTCATATTCTATTTTCCCCTTCTTAATTAATCCCTTTGTCCTCCTTTGTTGAATCCGAAACTGCTCCCAATCCTCAGGGCTACCGCTTTTTCTGGCCAATTTATATGCCCTCTCCTTGGATCTTATGCTATCCCTAATTTCCCTTGTTAGCCACGGTTGAGTCACCCTTTTTGTTTTATTCTTATGCCACACTGGGATGAACAAATTCTATAGTTCATCCATGCAGTCTTTGAATGTTTGCCATTGCCTATCCACCGTCAACCCCTTGAGTGACATTCCCCAATCAATCCTACCCAATTCGCGCCTCATACCATCGTAGTTTCCTTTATTTAAATTCAGGACCCTAGTCTCTGATTCAACTACTTCACTCTCCATCCTAATGAAGAATTCTATCATATTATGATCACTCTGACCCAAGGGGCCTCGTACAACAAGATTGCTAATTAATCCTTTCTCGTTACATAATACCCAGTCTAAGATGGCCTGATCTCTGGTTGGTTCCTCGACATATTGTTCCAGAAAACCATCTCGTAAACATTCTAGGAATTCCTCCTCCACAGTATTTTTACTAATTTGGTTAGCCCAATCTATATGTAAATTAAAGTCACCCATGATGACTGCTGTGCCCTTACTGCATGCTTCTCTAATTTCCCTTTTAATGCCGTCCCCAACCTCCGTATTACTGTTTGGAGGTCTATATACCACTCCCACTAACGTTTTCTGCCCCTTGTTATTTCTCAGTTCCACCCATACAGATTCCGCATCATCAGTGCTAATATCCTTCCTTTCAATTGTGTTAATCCCCTCTTTAACCAGCAATGCTACCCCACCTCCCTTTCTTTTTTGCCTATCTTTCCTAAATATTGAATAACCCTGGATGTTGAGTTCCCAGCCTTGGCCACCCTGGAGCCATGTTTCTGTAATCCCAATCAAATCGTATTCAATTACCTCTATTTGCGCAGCTAATTCATCCACCTTGTTCCGAATGCTCCTTGCATTAAGACACAAAGCCTTCAGGCTTGTTTTTTTAACGCTCTCAGACCTATATGAATTATTATTTACTGTGACCATGTTTGATTTAAACCGTTGAGTTCTATGCCTTCTACTTTTGTTTTTCTCCTTCCTGTCTTTAGCTTTTATCCTTGTTTCCCTTTCCTCTGTCTCCCTGCTCAGGTTCCCAACCCCCTGCCACTTTAGTTTAAACCCTCCCCAACAGCACTAGCAAACACTCCCCCTAGGACATCGGTCCCGGCCCTGCCCAGGTGCAGACCGTCCCGTTTGTACTGGTCCCACCTCTCCCAGAACCGGTTCCAATGTCCAAGGAATCTGAATCCCTCCCCCTTGCACCATTCCTCTAGCCACGTATTCATTTGAAATATCCTCCTATTTCTACTCTGACTAGCACGTGGCACTGGTAGCAATCCTGAGATTACTACCTTTGAGGTCCTCTTTTTTAATTTACCTCCTAACTCCCTATATTCTGCTTTTAGGACCTCATCCCGTTTTTTACCTATATCGTTGCTGCCTATGTGCACCACGACAACTGGCTGCTCGCCCTCCCCCTCCCCCTCCAAAATGTTCTGTAGCCGCTCCGAGATGTCCTTGACCCTTGCACCAGGGAGGCAACACACCATCCTGGAGTCTCGATTGCGGCCGCAGAAACGCCTATCTATTCCCCTTACAATTGAATCCCCTATCACTATAGCTCTTCCACACTTTTTCCTCCCAGCCTGTGCAGCAGAGCCACCCATGGTGCCAGGAAGTTGGCTGCTGCCGCCTTCCCCTAATAAGTCATCCCCCCCAACAGCATCCAAAGAGGTATATCTGTTTGAGAGGGGGATGGCCACAGGGGACCCCTGCACTACCTGCCTGCACCTCTTACTCTGCCTGGTGGTCACCCATTCACTTCCTGCCTGTACACCCTTTACCTGCGGTGTGACCAACTCGCTAAACGTGTTATTCACGACGTTCTCAGCATCGCGAATGCTCCGATATGCATCCATCCGCAGCTCCAGCGCCGCAATGCGGTCCGTCAGTAGCTGCAGCTGGATACATTTCCCACACACATGGTCGTCAGGGACACAGGAAGTGTCCCTGATTTCCCACATATCCAAGCTGCCACTGACCCACCTATTCCATGAGCCTCAATTTTGTTAACCAGCCTTCTATGTGGTACTTTGTCAAACGCCTTCCGAAAATCCATGTAGACAACATCCATTACATTCCCTTCATCAATCCTCTCTGTTACTTCATCAAAAAATTCAATTAGATTAGTCAAACACGATCTGCCTTTTACAAATCCGTGCTGGCTCTCCTTAATTAGCTTAAACCTCTCCAAGTGTCAATTAATTTTTTCGTTGATTATTGTTTCTAAAACTTTACCCACCACTGATGTTAAACTGATCGGCCTGTAGTTACTAGGATTGTCCTTACACCCTTTCTTGAACAATGGTGTCATATTTGCCACCTTCCAATCCTCAGGCACTGAGCCACGGCTGAAACAGCACATAGATGAGAAATAGGAAAATTAAGAAACTTCTGAGAAAATCTGCCGAAGCATGTGGAAATCTCCCGCCATGAGGGATCAGGTCCAACAGCAGGCAACATTGCCCATCCTCTCAGATAGAG
This sequence comes from Squalus acanthias, assembly GCA_030390025.1. Lineage (NCBI taxonomy): Eukaryota > Metazoa > Chordata > Chondrichthyes > Squaliformes > Squalidae > Squalus > Squalus acanthias. The sequence goes on along the minus strand of CM059425.1, from coordinate 129,500,976 downwards.
AACGATGGGCGCCAAAGAGAGGAAGAAGGACAAGCACTTTGCAGCGCGCATGTACCTTTGTGCGTGCTATCGCAGCACTGTGATCAAACCAGGGGAACAAAAAATCTGTCCTCTCCGGAGATGACATAACTTGGCCATGTTTATTCAACTATACTTCCAGTCCACATGCTGCTGAAATACGACTCCGTGCTAAACTGGAAGGAAATGGGACAGCTGTCTTGTCGTTGATCAGCTCTGCCCTATTATTGGGTTTACAGCTACAAATAGATGGGCTGCTGGTTTGACTCAGCAATAGTGGATAACGCAACATCACACTGTGCCTGCAGGAGCAGGTCAGACAGCAGGCGGCTTTGGCAAGAAGGTATCTGGTGCATGCACAGAAATACACTGGGCTACCTAGCCGTCAATGTTCCCGCTAATTTTTTGTTTTCGTACGCTGTCCCTTTAAATTTGCTGCGCAGCTGCACATGCGCGGTATCGCTTCCAGCTGGTGAGCGGCCTGCGCGGGACCTCCCGATTGCTGCGCAGCTTAGGGGGAACATTGCTAGCCGTCCTCGAAAAACCTGGCATGTGCCACATTCACAGAAAAGAACGTACATAGACCATTCACGCTGGGAAATAATTAAGGCCAATTCCATCTAAATTTTAATTTACCTTATTATGCATTTTGATTTGCTTGGTGCACTTTCATGGCATTCAAAGTTACATTCATTCATAGTTTATTGTAAACTTACACAATTTAGATCTGTTCAATTCAAAGAATCATGGAATAGTACAGCACAGATGGAGGTCATTCGGCCCACTGAGTCTGCGCCAGCTCTTTTGAAGAGCAATCCAGTTAGTCCCACTCTCCGCTCTTTCCCCATATCCCTGCAATTTTTTCCTCCTTCAAGTATTTATGCAATTCCCTTTTGAATGCTACTATTGAATCTGTTTCTATCAGGCAGTGCATTCCAAATCCTAACCACTCGTTGCGTAAAACTTTTTTCCTCATATTGCCTCTGGTTCTTTTGCCAATCACCTTAAATCTGTGCCCTCTGGTTATCGACCCTTCAGCCACTGGAAACAGTTACTTTATATTTACTCTATCTAAACCCTTCATGATTTTAAACACCTCTATGAAATCTCCTCTTAGCCTTCTCTGCTCTAAGGAGAAGAATTTTGAGATTATTAGGTTACTCTGGCAAACATTGTCTCGGTGTCATGTACCTGTATTGAGTTGGCATCCGGTTGTCTATTCTAGATGTTAATTCAAACTTGTATTGCGCTTTGATACACCAAAACAAGGTGGCACCATGACATAAATTTCAGTGTGCCGTCATCTACAGGAATACTTAATCTTTCAGCCATTCAGCCCATCGTGTCTATGCCGGCTCTTTGAAAGAGCTATCCAATTAGTCCCACTCCCCAGCTTTTCCCTCATAACCCAGCAAATTATTTATCTTCAAGTACATGTCCAATTACCTTTTGAAAGTTTCAAATGAATCGGATTCCTCCACCCTTTCAGGCACTGCGCTCCAGATCTTAACAACCCTCTGTGTGATGAAATTCCTCCTCATTTCCCGTCTACTTCTTTTGCCAATTATTGTAAATCTATGACCTCTAGTTACCGACCCACTCGCCAGAGGAAACAGTTTCTCCCTACTTGCTCTATCAAAACCCCTCATAATTTTGAATACCTCTATTAGGTCTCCCCTTAATCTTCTCTGCTCTAAAGAGAACAATCCCAGCTTCTCCAATCTCTCCACATAACTGAAGTCCCTCATCCCTGGTATCATCCTGGTAAACCTCCTCCACACCCTCTCCAAGGCTTTGACATCCTTCCTAAAGTGTGGTGCCCAGAATTGTTCACAATTAGATAGGTTAGGGCTGGGTCTCTTTTCTCTTGAAAAAAGGCGGCTGAGGGGTGACCTAATAGAGGTCTTTAAAATTATGAAAAATTTTGATAGAGTGGATACAGAGAGAATGTTTCCACTTGTGGGGAAGAGCATAACTAGAGGCCATCAATATAAGATGGTCAGCAAGAAATCCAATAAGGAATTCAGAAGAAACCTCTTTACCCAGAGAGTGGTGAGAATGTGGAACTCGCTACCACAGGGAGTGGTTGAAGCGAATAGTATAGATACATTTAAGGGGAAGCTAGATAAGCATATGAGGGAAAAGGGAATAGAGGGTTATGCTGATAGAGTTAGATGGGGAAAGACGGGAGGAGGCTCGTGTGGACCATAAACGCCGGCATGGACTGGTCGGGCCAAATGGCCTGTTTCTGTGCCGTATATCCTATGTAAAAGGGAAGTAGCAAGTATTTAGGGGAAAAACAACACAAAATGCAAATATACCCTAAATAGTACATTTTTCAAAGTAATGGAAATAAAGAAAGAAGGACTTGCATTTCTATAGCGCCTGTCACGACTTCAAGACGCCCCAAATTGCTTTACAGCCAATGAAGCACTTTTGAAGTGTAGCCACTGTTGTAATGTAGGAAACGTGGCAGCAAATTTGCGCACAGCAAGCTCCCACAAACAGCAATGTGATAATGACCAGATAACCTGTTTTAGGTGTTGATTGAGGGATAAATATTGGCCCAGGACACCGGGGATAACTTGCCTGCTCTTCTTCGAAATAGTGGAGGAACAGAAAGGTTTAAGGATGCAATACACAGATCTTGAAAAGCAGATTGCAGGTAGAAAAATCTACTGGTGAATTGGTAACAAGAGGGCCTGAATTTAGGATTAATACAAAAAGTATAAAGGAGGAGGTTAGAAGATTTATTTTCACCGAAAGGTTTGTTAGACTATGGAACACATGACCTCAAGTGGCTATTGAAGCAGAGTCAGTCACAATATTTAATTAATTTTCGAAGAAAAAAATATGGAAGGGAAAGAGCAGAGAAATGGGATTACACTAGATACCTCATTGGAGCTACCACTGTACCGACAACAATGGGCCAAATGGCCTCCTTTGTGCGCTGAAATTTTTACAATTCCATGATCTCTGACTGACAAGCAGCCTTATCGACCCACTATTTGCACATTATTACAAAAGGGAATAGCTTTGTTTACAGAGAGTGTAACTTGTTAAAATTTCAATATAGAACACATCTGAATCGTGGCTTATTGCAGAGAGCCCTGTAATATCCTGGACACGTGGTTGATCATTCAGTAAGAATTGTGGGGGATGTAGCTTCAAGGTTTGAGGATCGGATTGGAATAAAGGTCATGGAGAGCAATTCTGGTCCGCAGCGGAGTTGATTAAATTGATGGGGGTTAATCACGCAATCCCTTAAGCTGGTTGTCTCATATGTGGCACCCATTTAAAAAAAATAAAGATCTACTCAGCTGTCCAAAGAGATGGCATTAAATTATAGATCATTCTGTTCATCACAATCTGTACAATTGTAGATGTGAAACAGCGATTCATTCTCGGGATGTAGGCGTCGCTGGCAAGGCTGGCATTTATTGCCCATCTCTAGTTGCCCAGTTTTGATACAACTGATTGCTGGGGCCACTTCAGAGGGCAGTTAAGAATCAACCACGTTGGTGCAGGACTGGAGTCACCTATAGGCCCAGACCGGGTAAGGACGGCAGGTTTCCTTCCCTAAAGGGACATCATTGAACCCAGTTGGGTTTTTACGACAATCCGACAGACTATGCAGAATAGCGAGCCACTTCCATTATTATGTGGAAATAACAATGTCATCGCAGTTTATATTTTCAGTATTTCGAGATCTTAACTATGCCAGAAGAACAACTGCCGAGGAAGCTGTCTGAACAGAACTATACCCAATGTCACTCGGCCCAGTGTGCGATTGCAATCAAGACAAGCGCAACAAATGGAAGAAAAAGCATAAAAGTTTTGAAGAAAATTACCCTCCTCTACCATAAAACAAGCATGAAATACTCACTTGAACCTTTATTAGAGAAGGCAACAATTAAAAAAAAAGAAAACAGCGTTAAATAGATGTGACACACTTAGTAGAAAATGTTTCAGGACAGTATACACTAAACACCAGGCCATCAATTCCCACACTCCCACAGGCCCTCCTTCATGCACCATTTCTCCAGCCACTGTACCGTCAAGTTTTTATCCTCAGTATAACATTTCCAGTCACTTGACTTTCTCACATCAGAAGCACGCATGCAATAGATAAATTATTAAGAAGAAAACAAATCGTAAAACTACTTGAATAAAATTCTAAAATTCACAAAAAGAATCAACCGCCTCTTTTGGATAGCAACTCACTTCAAAGCAAAAAAAAAAGAAACACTCTTCACTTTTAGAATAACTAGTAGTCCAAACCACAAACACCAAGAACACAGACTTTAAACCCTTTTTCTCAACAGTTCCTGACTGGGGTAGAGATCGCATCATATAGGCGGTAAGTGTCTTTCTAGATAACAGACGGTCCATGTGACCGCCTGGACTGGTTTCGATCGCCTGAGGAGGTCGGAGAGGAATTTTCCCTTATTGGCCCTGGACTTTTTGCCTTTCGCAGGAAATACAGGGCTGCGGAGGTGGGGGGGAGGGGGAGGGAGAAGAAGATGTGTCTAGTCACGATGCTCCGTCCATCATGTGTGTGGAGGCCAGGCTTGATGGACCAGCTGGTCTTTTCCTATCCCTCAATTTCCTATGTGTGTATGCAACCGAAGTCCACACGCCTATTTTAGAGTATTTTTAACAAATTTTGTTTGCAATATATTAACCCAAATGCACTGGTGAAACGTGAAGGCAGCAATAAGGTCCTGTGGCATCAGAGAAGTTATATGGGCTTCCCCCGTGGCTTAAGGGTGTAAAACTCTGAGCGATCCCGGGTTTGATCTCCGGTTTGTTCTGAGCTAGCTGATCTTAGCCGAGCGGCAGTAAGGGGTTCAGACCACAGGCCGGGTTCGAAAAGGAAAAAAAGTGTTCAAGAGTTCTTGCTCCTGAGGATTGCCCAGGTACCCAACCCTACCGGAAAATGTAAGTGTGTGTGTGCGTGCGTGTGCGTGTGTGCATACACTCACACGTGCGTGCACATTTATTGAGGAGAGGATCAGACCGGGGCTGTTAATGTCCTCCACTATTGGTTAGAACGCTGGCACTTTTTGCGGAGGTTCACTTAGTGAATATAATGGCCACTTTGGGCGATTACTTGCCATGTAAGTGGACTCCAATAAGGGAGACTGTTCCTTCAGAAGAGGAGCGGGGGAGGGGAGATGGTGAGGAAAAAAAAAAAATTAGCAAAGTTATATAATGGGTTACTAGAAGCAGTTAAAATTCTGGTTGCTATTCTTGTACTGTTTCCCTGGCTATTAAATTTTAACTTAATTACCACACAACAACAACTTGTATTTAAATAGTACCTTTAATGTAGTAAAACTTCCCAAGGTACTTCACAGGAGCGTTACAAAACAAAGCTTGACACAAAGCCTCATAAGGAGATATTAGGGCAGATGACCAAAAGCTTGGTCAAAGAGGTAGGTTTTAAGGAGTGTCTTAAAGGAGGAGAGGTAGAGAGGCAGAGAGGTTTAGGGAGGGAATTCCAGGGCTTCGGGCCTAGACAGCTGAAGGCACGGCCGCCAATGGTGGAGTGAAGAAAATCTGGGATGCGCAAGAGGCCAGAATTGGAGGTGCGCAGATATCTCGGAGGGTTGTTGGGCTGGAGGAGATTACAAAGACGGGGAGGGACAAGGCCATGGAGGGATTTGAAAACAAGGATGAGAATGTTAAAATCAAGGCGTTGCTTAACCGGGAGCCAATGTGGGTCAGCGAGCACAGGGGTGATGGGTGAACGGGAATGGGTGCGAGTCCCAATATCCACAAGCATGGGGGGTGCTTATGTGCGTTCATTGAAAAGAGAAACTTATTTTCACATTTTTGTTCTGTAAGGGCTTGCTTTAAGCGCAGCTGTCCCATTGCAGAACATCCCAAACAGGCACCTTTTTGAAGATTTTGCAGAAGAAATCTTCACAGGAAAACATTGTAGCTTGGGGAGGGTGGGTGGATGGGTTTAGGAGTCAGGGGAGGTCCGGGGTCAGAGGGGGAGCGCCCCTGAAAGTAAAATATATTCAACGTTGCCAAGTGCTGTGTGTACCTCTCGATTGGCTGACGTTTCTGCTGCATCATGTATGTCAGATCGATGCTGCGTCATGGATGATTCTGCACCCCGGGGGGAAGAGGAACCAGGTGAGGCTGATTGCTAAAGACAGGGTGGGGGTGGGAGGAGAGAAAAAACAACACGTTGTCAAAAGCTCCGTCACATCACAGCAGACAAATCACTCCCAAGGAAGCTTTCCAGTTGATTCCTAAAACACTTCAAGAAGCAATCGTCAAACTTTTGAAAACACAAAAATGTTTCTATTGCATTAAAATACATACTGGGGTTAAAAAAAAAAAGACAAGATAGTTGACTATATCTATAGAACACCAACTTGCAAGCACACACAATTTGGGCAATATTTGGTCTAGAATTTGACCAGTAACATTCCCACAAAACAGAATATTTCACAAACCCAGCATTTAAAAAACAAAACACGCTTGTTCCTTCGATTCTAATACTGTGAACAGAAACATTGTCGAAAATTGCTGAGTTACTGATCACACCTCCTGACCTTAGTTGGAATAAATCTCAAAATAGCATCATTAAGGGGGGGAAAAAAACTCAGAAAAATCACACATATAAAAATATCTAAAATCTGCAATGCTATAAAGTGATGCTCAGGGCCCTCTAATCCTGACAAACCTCTTCATTCTGATAATCTACTGGAAACACCCAGAAGTTTTCCATTATGTTTCCCAATGGAAGAGGTCCCTTTGTCTTCGCCGCTAATTTTCTCTCGCCTCCTGCTGCCCGTACCCGCCTTTCGATTGAAGTGCGTCCTGTACCGGGACCAGCAGACAGTTATCTGGTGTCACAGTGTGCTTAGATACTCTAGTGTGACTTGTAATAGGATAACCCTAACCTGTCAGGTGTCTCATCAACACGGTTTAACCCCGTACAATACTTCCCCTGACTGCGCAGCCTTCGGAAAAAAAAGAAGCAATTTCCATTAGACAATATATCCACTCAAGAACAAACTAGCTACACTTATTTCCTTCACCGTTTACATTAAGTGTCAGCCGTGGCTCAGTGGGTAGCACTCGCGCCTCTGAATCAGAAGGTTGGGGGTTCAAATCCCACTCCAGAGACTTGAGCACAAAATCTAGGCTGACACTCCTAGTGCAGTGCTGAGGGAGTGCTGCACTGTCAGAGGTGCCGTCTTTCAGATGAGATGTTAAACCGAGGCCCCATCTGCTCTCTCAGGTGGGCGTGAAAGATCCCATGGCACTATTTCGAAGTTTCGGAGTTATTCCTGGTGTCCCGGCCAATATTTATCCCTCGATCAACATCACTCAAACAGATTGTCTGGTCATTATCACGTTGTTGTTTGTGGGAGCTTGCTGTGCGCAAATCGGCCGCCGCATTACAACATTACAACATTCAAAAAGTACTTCATTAGGTGTAAAGCACTTTGGGATGTTCGGAGTTCGTGAAAGACGCTATACTAATGCAAGTCTTTCTTTTTTAATGTTCGAGTATTGCTATTTTCAGATTGAACTCTTGTGGCCTCGCCCCTCCCTACCCTCACTGGGTATAGCTTAATCCAGGAAAATCAGGCCTACTAATTATCAAGCCTTCCCATTCGTAAACTCAATGTCACCAACACTTCTCAATCATTGGCCTCTAGTACGATACTGGATTGCACACCTTCAAACTAAATTTAATTTATTCTGTTCTAGTGTAGTCTTGTGGCCTCGCCCCTCCCTATCTCTGTAACCTCCTCCAGCCCAACAACCCTCCAATTCTGGCCTCTTGTGCATCCCCGATTTTAATCACTCCACCATTGGCGGCCGTGCCTTCAGCTGCCTATGCCCTAAGCTCTGGAATTCCCTCCCTAAACCTCTCCGCCTCTGTCTCCTCCTTGAAGACGCCCCTTAAAACCTACCTCTTTGACCAAGCTTTTGGTCACTTGTCCTAATGTCTCATGAGGCTCAGTGTCAAATTTTGGCTGATAATCGCTCCTGTGAAGCCCCTTCCGATGTTTTACGATGTTAAAGGTGCTGTATAAATGCAAGTTGGTGTTGTAGTTAGATAGGCTGAACTACAAGGCGTTATCATTTAAATTTAAAGCCAGCATTTCTAAAGATATGCATTTCCAAGTGGGTGAAGAGAGGACAGAGTAAAAAAAATCATAGTGGGTTAAACTTGGGTTCTATAATTGGATGTAGCAAGTTGTGCAAAACACATACATATACTTTATTAATAATGTATGAGGGATTGAGTTCAAAAAGCATTTCTCATTTCTAGAATCTGCCACTCAGCTTCTCTGAACGAAAGCCCATTACACTTCCCCTCCGCTTTCAAACATGATTTTGTTCACTCGAAAGCACAGCCGGAACATATCAGACCGAATGTTCGGTTTAACAAAACATTAGAACAAGGACCCTTCACTCCTGTGGCCTGAGGACTGACAACATTTAATTCCATTCCACTCCATTCTGGTGAGCAGGCACCTACTCAATTATTTAAAGTACAGCTCAATTGGTCGTCGTCATGAATTAAGCATAGGCTGGAAAAAGTGCAGGACAAAGAGGAGGAACAATTGAGGATTCATTTTAATATAATCTCGCAGCCGGTAAATTATTTCTGACAACCCTACTAAATTTTAAAAACAAACTATTTGAAGGAATAAGAAATAGGAGCAGGAGTAGGCCATTCGGCCCTTAGAGCCTGCTCTGCCATTCAATGAGATGATGGCTGATCTGCCTCAATTCCATTCACCGGCCCTATCGCCATATCCCTTGATGCCCTTACTAGTCAAAAATCTATCGACTTGTTTTGAATATACCCAATGACTGAGCCTCCACGGCCCTCTGGGGTAGAGAATTCCAAAGATTCGCCACCCTCTGTGTGAAGAAATTTCTTCTCATCTCAGTCCCTTCATCCTGAGGCTGTGGCCCCTGGTTCTAGACTCCCCAGCCAAGGGAAACATTCTCCCAGCATCCACCCCATCAAGCCCTGTAATAATTTTGTATGCTTCAATGAGATCCCCTCTCATTCTTCTGAATTCAAGAGAATACAGGCCTAGTTTACTCAATCTCTTCTCATACGACAGTCCCGCCATCTCAGGAATCAATCTCGTGAACCTTCGTTGCACTCCCTCTATGGCAAGTATATCCTTCCTTAGGTAAGGAGACCAAAATTGTACACAGTACTCCCGGTGTGGTCTCACCAAGGCCCTATATAATTGGAGTAAGACTTCTTTACTCCTGTACTCAAATCCTCTTGTAATGAAGGCCAGCATACCATTTGCATTTCTAATGGCTTGCTGCACCTGCACATTCACTTTCAGTGACTCATGTACAAGGACACCCAGGTCCCTTTGAGCATCTGCATTCCCCAATCTTTCACCATTTAGGAAATACTCTGCCTTTCTGTTTTTTCTACCAAAGTGGATAACTTCACATTAATCCACATTATATTCCATCTGCCATGTTCTCGCCCACTCACTGAGCCTGTCGAGATCCCCTTGAAGCCTCTTCACATCCTCTTCGCAACTGACACTGCCACCTAGCTTTGTGTCATCTGCAAATTTGGAAATGTTACATTTAGTCCCCTCATCCAAATCATTGATGTAGATTGTAAATAGCTGGGGCTCAAGCACCGATCCTTGCGGTACCCCACTAGTCACAGCCTGCCATCCTAAAAAAGACCCGTTTATCCCTACTCTTTGTTTTCTGTCTCTTAACCAATTCTCAATCCATGCTAGTATATTACCCCCAATTCCATGTGCCCTAATTTTGTTCACCAACCTCTTGTGTGGGACCTTATCGAAGGCCTTCTGAAAATCCAGATACACCACATCTACCGGTTCCCCTTTGTCTACTCCACTAGTTACATCCTCAAAGAACTCCAATAGGTTTGTCAAACAGGATTTCCCTTTCATAAATCCATGTTGACTCTGCCCAATCTTACTATTAGTTTCTAAGTGCCCAGTTATTGCATCCTTTATAATAGATTCCAGCATTTTCCCAACTACTGATGTGAGGCCAACAGATTGTAATTCCCAGTTTTCTCTCTCTCTCCTTTCTTAAATAGCGGGGTTACATTTGCTATCCTCCAATCTGCAGGAACCGTTCCAGAATCTATAGAATTTGGAAGATGACAACCAATGCGTCCACTATCCCAATGGCCACCTCTTTCAAAACCCTAGGATGTAGGTCATCCGGTCCTTGGGATTTATTGACTTTTAATCCCATTAATTTTGCTAGTACTGTTTTTTTACTAATAATAATTTCTTTAAGTACCTCATTCTCGCCACACCCTTGCTTTTCTTGTATTTGTGGGAGGTTTTTTGTGTCTTCCTCCATGAAGACAGAAACAAAGTATTTATTTAATTTCTCTGCCATTTCCTCATTCCCCATTATAAATTCTCCCATCTCTGACTGTAAAGGACCTACATTTACCTTCGCCAGTCTTTTCCTTTTCACATACCTATAGAAGCTTTTACAATCCGTTTTAATATTTTTCACTAGTTTGTGCTCATATTCCATTTTCCCTTTCTTTATCAATTTCTTGGTCCTCCTTTGCTGATTTCTAAAATGATCCCAATCTTCAGGCTGACCGCTTTTTCTGGCAACTTTATAAGCTTCCTCCTTTGACTTAATACTGGCTTCAATTTCTTTTGTTCACCATGGTTGGATCACTTTTCCTTTTGGGTTTTTATGCCCTAGAAGAATATATGTTTGCTGCAAATTATGCATTATTTCCTTGAATGTTAGCCATTGTATGTCCACCTTCATACTTTTTAGTGCAGTCTCCCAATCTACCATGGCCAACTTGTCCCTCATACCCTTGTAGTTTCCTCTGTTTAGATTGAAGACCTTAGTTTCAGATTGGACTACATAAATCCTGGATAAAACCCTATGGCTGCCTAGTCTTTTGAGTATTCACAAAGAAAATTCCCATATCACACCCCCCTCTCTGCTTCCCAGTCATAAATAAAATCATTCAAATAAATTAACTCACCACAAAGTCTATACTGATCACCAAGAATCAATCACCTCAGCATTCTGAGGAGAGGCTTTTAAACCTGTTGAGAATCGAGACTAGTCAAAGAATTGCCACAGCTCACCATCTAACCCTGGACTATGTGGTCAAGTGTCTGGCCACTGTGTGCGTTGGGTTAAAAGAAATGCAAATATTATTATTAGATCTGGGTAGTGGGAAGTGGATTTTCAAATGCACACGGTTAAGGATATGTAGGAATATTCCTTTAAATAGGAATCTTTGGAATTCTCTACCCCAGAGGGCTGTGGATGCTCAGTCGTTGAGTATACTCAAGGCTGAGATCGATAGATTTTTGGACTCTAAGGGAATCAAGGGATATGGAGATCGGGCAAGAAAGTATAGTTGAGGTAGAAGATCAGCCATGATCTTATTGAATGGCGGAGCAGGCTCGAGGGGCCACATGGCCTACTCCTGCTCCTATCTCTTATGCTCTTATAATAGTATTGATTAGATCATAAAAAGATGCAGCATAAAAGGTGGCCATTTGTACCTGTGCCGGCTCTTTGAAAGTTTATCGTAGAATTTATCATAGAATCTTACAGCACAGAAGGAGGCCATTCAGCCCATCGAGTCTGTGCCAACTCTTTGTAAGAGCTATCCTCCACCTAATGTTCACACACGCACTTCCAGCGGGCATCTGATTTCTCCCCCCCCCCCTCCCCAATCCAGGGACACTTTGGAAAAGTGCAGCACGTTATGTGCTGTCCTGGCTGGGATCAGGTGACTCAGCACTGGCCAGGAATCAAACCTGGGACATTCTGGCCTTTAGGGGTTCGTACCGCACCAGGCCGCGATTCCATATTTATAAATGGTAAACACGTGAACCAAGGGAGCCGCGACAGGACTTTCTAACAAAGTCTGAGCGTTGTTTCGGCAGGGCAGTCCTTTCCCAGGCTTGGGGTGTAAGTGCAGCATGCAGTGTGCCACTGACCTGTATGGAGTGGGAAGGTTGCAGGTTCATTCCCTGGTCTGTGCTGTCTAACAGGTGTCCCCACTACTCATGGTCTTTGGAGAGAGGAGAGGAGGAAATCAACCAGGGGCTCGACTCCTGTATGCTGACTTCTACTGTAAAGTGCATTTGTGTGTGCGCGTGTGTTTGTGTATGTGTGTGTGCATTCATGGATGTGTGTGCATGCGTGCGTTTGCGAGCTATCCAATTAGTCCCACTCCCCTGCTCTTTCTTCACAGATGTGGTATGGTATCTACATGCAGTTTGTATTGTAGGTTGGGTTTTCCAGCAATGGTTGACAATTTATAATTACCTGTCTTGCTTGCTACGTCTGCTTATCTGGTACTTCATTATGTACCAACCCATTGGCCACAGTTATTCATTTCCTTTCTCGGCCACTCACCATCTCTCTCCTACCTTTGGTGCATACACAAACAAACATAACATGGACAGGAGTAAGGCTGGGTAAGAGAAAACAAACCATACCACAAACACATGACAACCACAAAATGAAGAGACAGGGCTTGGAATTATGGAATGGCTTATTGGTGTCAACTGTAATTGAGAATTTTTCCTTTTTACGAGATCGAAGGGAACAAGGTTGCTTGTTTCATTTTTTTTTAAATGAAGAATATTTAAAATGCATTTTTAAAAATGTATTTTAATAAAAAAAGGTTTAAATGCATTTAAGTTTTAGGTAAGCATGAATGCATTCAAGGGGAAGCTAGATAAGTACATGAGGGAGTTATGTTGACGGGGTGAGATGAAGAGGGGTGGGAGGAGGCTCATGTGGAGCAGAAACACCGGCACGGACAAGTTGGGCTGAATGGCCTGTTTCTGTGCTGTACACTCGATGTAAATTTCAGAGATAAGTTTGGATGAAGAAGGCATCACCCGTCATTTGATCTCATCTTGTCCTATCAATGCTACCATCTTCCCATTACAGCACCTAGTTCTTTGTTAAGAACAGTCTAGTGTCTTGGCCTCAACCACCCTTTCTGGCAGATTGTTCCAATTGTTCATTACCCCGTGTAAAGAATGATCTCCTTTATGTATGTCCTAAATTTGCTCTTCCTACCTCTGAAATGGTGCCCTCTTGTCCTGCTGCGCTCATCTAAATGTAAGTATTCTTCCAGACTTCTCTTTCGCGTTAAATATCTTGGGCTAGAAATTCATGTACTTATCGCCACTCCGTAGCGCCATGAAATGGCGAAAAAATGGCGGCCGCTCTTTTACCAGCTGGTAGCAGCTCCCGCGGCGGCCGCCATTTTCCTTCCTCCCTTTGCGCTGCCATTAAGTTATCGCCCTGGAAAAAAAAATGGTGGCGTGGTGACGTCAATTGGCATGCAACGCTGACTTAACGTCACCACTCCGAACTTCGACTCTAGTGCTGACTTCAGCGCTGACTTAGGGTCCTAAGCACGCCAGGTAAACCTGGAGTGCAAGCTGGCTGACAATGTCAGCACCTCTTAAAGGGACACACACATCTTACAGGTAAATTTGGATTTAAGCTGTTGGACTGTTTTTTATTTTTATTTTGTTGACGTAGTGGCTTGCAGCAATAGAAGTTTTTTTTAAGTGTGTAGGGAGTGCTGCTGGATGCTTGCAAGGTAAAGGAAGACCTCTGAGAAGACAGAAAATGCTGCAAATACTCAGCAGGTCAGGCAACATCCATGGAGAGAAAAAGAGTTCACGTCTCAGGTCCAGATGCTGCCTGACCAGTTGAGTATTTCCAGCATTTTATGCTGTCATTTCAGATTTACAGCATCCGCTCGCTGAGGGAAGAGGAAGAAGCAGAAAAGGAGGAAGCGGAAGGAAGGACACAACCCAGACAGCCCCTTTCTAGCCAGGATATCTGGGATCGAATCATCCGCCTGCGGTCCCAGTGACCACAACCCCAATTCCCCTTTCAACATTAGTTCCACACCTTCCCTTCCCTCTGTTACTGACCATCACAGTGCCCTCTTGGCCACAATGCTGAAATAAAAGCCGCCACAAAGCAAATCCTCCAATCCAACTTTATATATCTATCCATCCACATGACATCAAGAAATCAACTCATCGCCCTTATACATTCCTTTAGTGACTGTCTTGTGTGTGCCTTTGCCTATCCTACTGATATCACGCAGTGCTACCCCAGTGGGTAGCTGCTGACTTTCAGTGGGGGACACTGCGAATGGCCTTGCTGATCGACCTTGAGGAGCTGGTGGCTGGGAGTGTGAAAGCAAGTGACTGTGCTTCTTCTTCTTCATTCTCTTCTACCGCTTCTTGGTCAATCACTGGCTGGGCCGGCTGCACTTCTTGGGTGTGTGAAATGAGGAAGGCACAAGGGTGGAGTTATGGTGAGAGGAGGGCGGGAAAGCAAGAGGTGCATGCCAGAAGAAGGATAATGTATGAGGATACCAGGATCTTGCATCCTTTGAGCCCTGCCGCAGGCCAAGGGCTCAGCCATGCCCCTGCCAAGAATGGCCAGCACCATCTCCTCCAAGGGGGTGAGATGAGGCTAGGAATGTGCGAGGTGCCTCGTGATTGGTGAAGATTGTTGGTAGGTGAGTGATTGGGGCTGGGGGTCGTGCATTGAGCAGTGGGTTAGGCTAGAGGTGCAGTTGGTAGGAGATGGCTTTTGAAGATGCATTCACTGACCTTGACCAGTGGTCTGAGGTCATGAAGCCAGGGGGTGAGCGGGCGACACTGCTGGCAGTGACCGGCTCGGTGATATGGTCCCACATCGTTCGTTCTGGAGGGCCTCCTGGCCCCTGTGGGTAGAGGACCTCACATCTTTTCATAGCCCTTTTAATTGTCCACAATTCCTTGCGAGCTCCACAGCCTCACTCCCAGAGGTTGTGCGATGCTCGAACGCCACTTCAGGACAAGAACTTTGCCTCGGAGGTCTCCACTAACGTCACCAGGAGGACGTTGCACGGAAAGTTAGCGCTGTGCCACCAATCTCCAGCACCCCCAGACAAATTTATTCTCCTTAGCGTTGCAGCCATTTTTAGCGACTGTTAACTCCACCGGCAACTTTCGTGGCGAACACGAATTTCTAGGCCCTTATTTTTTAAAATGAATTCTTGGGATTTAGGCATTACTGGCAAGGTCGACATTCATTGCCCATCCCTAGTTGCCCCTTGAGAAGGTGGTGGTGGGCCTTCTTCTTGAACCGCTGCAGTCCGTGTGGTGAAGGTGCTCCCACAGTGCTGTTAGGTAGGGGGTTCCAGGATTCTATATCCAGGGAGATCTAGGATATATACCTCTATAAAGGTACCCTCAGATGTTGCTTGTGAAGGCTACAGAGCCCTTGCTTTTCAAGTGATTCTTCGCAGTGGAATGCTCTTCATCGAAGGATATGCTGATACGGTTAGATAAAGTAGGGTGGCAAAAGGCTCGTGTGGAGCATAAACACCGGCATGGACCAGTTGGCCGAACGGCCTGTTACTGTGCTGTAATGACTATGCAATTCTATGTAATTCCTTCTGACACTGGGGATCAACTTTGTTGCACTCCTCTTATCTACTTCTATTGCCCTCTTAAGGTGCAGGCTCACCTTAGGTTTAATTCTTCCCTAACCACCCTCTTGCTGTTTGTTATAGTAATGGTAAAATCTGCTGCCATCATTCTGCATCTGCTGCTATGTTGCCTTACAGTTTACTCTTGTTAACTGGAATCTCTTTTTTGACCTGCTTTATATTTTATTTTTATTCTTGGCCCAAAGAGCACAACTTTTCTTTCTCCCTACAAGCTTTGTGAATCTTTTCAGTCACTCTTCAAATGTCCAAATTTGGGCTCCTGCATTGAATCAGTGCCATGACATACAGACCAGGTTCAATCCCTGGTCCATGGCAGCATAGCTGAACTCAGCTGGTATGGTGGGAGAGGACTGGAGAGGGGCGAATATCGGCCTTGTGGCTAACTTGAGATAGAGCAGGGGTCAAGTCGGGGCCCACGCCGCATTTACCAACTGAACCTCAAAGCAGCTCTCTGCTACTTTTAATATCAGAGACAATACTGTATATACTGGGCCAGATTTTGCTGTCAAAATAACAGCGAGGCTAATGACACTCGCCAATATTTGTGCGTAGATTTATACGTTACAACTTCAGGACGTCCCAAAGTGCTTTACAGCCAATGAAATACTTTTGAAGTGTAATCACTGCTGTAATGTAGGAAACGCAGCTGCCACTTTGTGCACAGCAAGATCCCACAAACAACAATGTGATAATGACCAGATAATCTGTTTTTTTAGTGATGTTGGTTGAGGGATAAATATTGCTCAGGACACCGGAGAGAACTTCCCAGCTCTTCGTCGAAATAGTGCCGTGGGATTTTTACGTTCACCTGAGAGAGCAGATGGGGCCTCGGTTTAAGTCTCATCCGAAAGACGGCACCTCCGACAGTGCGGCACTCCCTCAGCACTGCACTGGGAGCGTCAGCCTGGATTTTGTGCTCAAGTCTCTGGAGTGGGGCTTGAACTCGGGACCTTCTGACTCTGAGGCGAGCGTGCTACCACTGAGCCACAGCTGACACATACACAAAAGATCCACTAGCAGACGGATACTGGAACTAGAGCTCAATGTACTGGAGCGCTGTAAATGATTTAGAGGGCATCGAAGATCCGAAAAGAAACCTAATGTAACCAGTGACCATAGCTTTTGACAGCTCCACTTCATTACAGCTGCTGATAAAACTGAAAAATAACCTTGTGCCGAGCATCTACTGTAGGCAGGTCTGCAGAGAATTAACGTGCAGGTGACTTACTTGCGTGTTCATATTTTTATGCCATCATCTGTATGTTTTTCAAGTTCACCAACAATTTGAAAGGTAATCTACTTGCTTTGTAGGATATCACAATCAATTATTCATCCAAGAATCCAATGCCTCCTCACCCCAATCCTTGCTGAAATACAGGAAGGGTTTTGTCTCGAGTACCAGCATCTGTGCTCATAATAACAACTTTCATTTGTATACCGCCTTTAACGCAGTAAAACGTCCCAAGGCACTTCACAGGAGTGTTAAAAACAGAATTTGACACCGAGCCACATAAGGAGATATTAGGGCAGATGAGAGGTAGGTTTTAAGGAACGTCTTAAAGGAGGAGAGGTAGAGAGGTTTAGGGAGGGAATTCCAGAGCTTAGGGCCTAGGCAGCTGAAGGCACGGCCACCAATGGTGGAGCGATGAAAATCGGGGATGCGCAAGAGGCCAGAATTGGAGGAGCGCAGCGATCTCGGAGGGTTATAGGGCTGAAGGAGATTACAGAGATAGGGAGGGGTGAGGCCATGGAGGGATTTGAAAACAAGGTGAGCCTTTTAAAAGGAGCAGGAGTAGGCCAAAGGGCCCCTCGAGCCTGCTCTGCCATTCAATAAGATCGTGGCTGAACTTCTACATCAACTCCACTTTCCCACCCTATTCCCATGTAGTAGTGCTGGGATTAGATACAGAAGGACAAATTGTCAGATTCCCCTTCACTCCGCTGATGATCAAGGCTCCACCAAATGACAAAACTGCAAATAGAGCAGCTTTCACATACTTCCTTTTCCCTGCACTCCCATCGCGCTGAAATCGAAATCAATCACATTGCCTCCTCTTCTAACTCAAGCTTTCCCAGAAACTCAACAATGGAACTCCTTGTCCCTCAGTCTTCCTTCCACTCTATAATCTACAGCCTTTTAAAACCAATGTTTGGCATCTAATCACTACTTCCTGATTTAACTTGCCTACTCTCCTACTCAACAACAACTTGCATTTATAGAGCACCTTTAACATAGTAAAACGCCACATAAGGAGATATTAGGACAGGCTTGGTCAAAGAGATGGGTTTTAAAGAGCAGCTTAAAAGGAGGAGAGAGGGGCAGAGAGGTTTAGGGAAGGAATGGCAGAGCTTAGGGCATAGGCAGCTGAAAGCACGACTGCCAATGGTGGAGCGATTAAAATCGGGGATACACAAGAGGCCAGAATCACAGAGATCTTGGGGGTTGTAGGGCTGAAGGAGGTTCCATAAGAACATAATAAATAGGAGTAGGAGTAGGCCATATGGCCCCTCGAGCCTGCTCCGCCATTCAATAAGATCATGGCTGATCATTGACTTCAACTCCACTTTCCCGCCTGATCTCCATATCCCTTGATTCCCCAAGAGTCCAAAAATCTATCTATCTCAGCCTTGAATATACTCAAAGACTCAGCATTCACAGCCCTCTGGGGCAGAGAATTCCAAAGATTCACAACTCTCGGAGTGAAGAAATTCCACCTCATCTCAGTCTTAAATGGCCTACCCCTTATCCTGAGACTATGCCCCTAGTTCTAGACACTCCAGCCAGGGGAAACAACCTCTCAGCATCTACCCTGTCAATTCCCTTCAGAATCTTGTATGTTTCAATGAGATCACCTCTCATTTTTCTAAACTCCAGAGAGTATAGGCCCATTCTACACAATTTCTCATCATAGGACAGCCCTCTCATCCCAGTAATCAATCTAGTGAACCTTCGTTGCACCGCCTCCAAGGCAAGTATATCCTTCCTTAGATAAGGAGAGCAAAACTGTGCACAGTATTCCAGGTGTGGTCTCACCAAGGCCCTGTACAATTGTAGCAGAGATGATAGTGAGGGGTGAGGCCAAGGAGGGATTTGAAAACAAAGATGAGAATTTTAAAATCGAGGCGTTGCCGGACTGGGAGCCAATGTAGGTTAGCGAGCACAGGAATGATTAGTTGAACAGGACTTGGTGCGAGTTAGGATAGGGCAGCAAAATTTTGGATGAGCTTAAGGTTACAGAGGGTGCAAAGTGGGAGGTCAGCTAGGAGAGCATTGGAATAGTCTTTTCAATGTCCCGCACCATTGACCTTCACTTAGCTTTCTCAATCTTAAATAAAAAAAGACAGGAGTCCATATAGAACATTCCTGTTGGGTATTTTGCGACCAACCTCTTCTCAAGGTGCCATTTCTTGTTGAGGTACGGTTCCACAAACAGTGGGTGCCCACTGGCATCCAATTCAAGTGGCCATTCTTCCCATGAGCTTAGATCCAAAGCTATTTGAATCTGTGGGGCATCACAAGGCATTTTCCAGCAGTTGTCATTGGGTAGCAGTCATCGACTAGTCCTGGCTCAATCCTTCCTTTCGTGGCCAAGGGACACTGAAGCAGATTGTAGGAGCCCATTCTGGCACCCTGACTGAGATTGGCTAGCTCGAGACAGACCAGGGATCAAATCGGGGTCATCTGGCTCGGTTCTTCACTGAGCAACGCACTTACCAACTAAACCCTCAAAGCAGCTCCCTGCTAGTTTTAATATTAGAGACAATGTTGCTTCTCTGAGGAGGCAAAGCATAAACTGTATGTATACACTCCATCAATCGTTTATAGGTTCAAGTCCCACTCCAGAGACTTGAGCACAAAATCTAGGCTGACACTCCCAGTGCAGTGCTAGGGGAGTGCTGCCCTGTCAGACATGCCGTCTTTTGGATGAGACGTTAAACCGAGGCTCCATCTGCCTTCTCAGGCGGACGTGAAAGATCCCATGACACTATTTTGAAGAAGAGCAAAGGAGTTATTCCTGGTGTCCCGGCCAGTATTTATCCCTTAACCAACATCACTAAAACAGATTATCACATTGTTGTTTGTGGGATCTTGCAGTGCTCAAATTGGCTGCCGCATTTCCTAATAACAACAGTGAGTACACTTCAAAAAAGTACTTCATTGGCTGTAAAGGATGTCCTGAGGTCATTAAAGGCACTATATAAATTCAAGTTCTTTCTTTCAATGCCTTCTATTACAAGTGTAGGTGTCTTTGACGTTAATCTTTACTTGGTGCTCCTTCTCTGAGCTTTATTCAAGATTGATTTTTGACTACTGAAAAAGGTATCTTCGATTGTGCCGAATTCTTTTGAAAGCACCACCCAAACCCCCGACCGCCGTCACCTAGAAGGACAAGGGCAGCAGGCGCATGGGAACGCCACCACCTCCAGGTAGCCCTCCAAGTCACACACCATCCTGACTTGGACATATATCGCCGTTCTTTCATCGTCGCGGAGTCAAAATCCTGAAACTCCCTACCTAACAGCACTGAGAGTACCTTCACCACACGGACTGCAGCGGTTCAAGGCGGCGGCCCAGCACCACCTTCTCAAGGGCAACTATCGATGGCCAATAAATGTTGGCCTTGCCAGCGACGCCTATAGCTCAAGAATGAATAAATTAAAAAAAACTCTTTTTTTTTTAAAGTCCCGGTTCTCTTTTAGACGGAGGCAAAAGTCATTATCTAATCAAAATATCCCCTGCCAAATAGATTTACTCTTTACTTAACAGATGGTTAATGCAAGGCTGATTTATGAAGCATCAGCCAAGCAGATGCTTAATATGAATCCTGAAGTGTCACTCACACCTACAATAATTAAATACTCCTAATAACCTTCAAAATTAGGGCAGTTTTTTAAATTCGGGAATCTCTGCTTCTGAAACTTAAATCATAATACTTCATTTTATTAACAGCAAGTAATTACATAGAATGTACAGCACAGAAACAGGCCATTCAGCCCAACTGGTCTATGCCGGTGTTTATGCTCCACGTGAGCCTCCTGCCACCCCTCTTCCTCTAACCCCAGCAGCATATCCTTCTATTCCTTTCTTCCTCATGTGTTTATCTAGCTTCCCCTTAAATGCTATTTGCCTCAACTACTCCCTGTGGTAGCGAGTTCCACATTTTCACCATTCTCTGGATAAAGAAGTTTCTCCTGAATTCCCTATTGGATTTATTAGTGAGTATCTTATATTGATGGCCACAATTGGAAACATCTTCTCTACGTCTACCCTATCAAACCCCTTCATCATTTTGAAGACTTCCATCAGCCTTCTCTTTTCTAGAGAAAAGAGCCCCAGCCTGTTCAGCCTTTCCACAATGGAATCCTTTTAAATCACAATTCAAACAGACTAGACTTCAAGATGGGGTTTCCAGTTGGATCTGGAGGAACAACCATGGACTAATTTAGGTAGGAACCTGGACTTGCAAAACGCTCCTTGTATCTGGATTTTTAAAAAAAGCACAGCATGCAAGTTTGTATACATTTGGAGTTGATTACAGAGATCATCATTGTTGGTGCCTCAGATCTCTGCGCTCTGCCAATTCTGGCCTCTTGAAGATCCCTGATTTCAATCGCGCCACCATTGGCGGCCGTGCCTTCAGCTGCTGAGGCCCGAAGCTCTGGAATTCCCTCCCTAAAACTCGCCGCCTCTCTCTCTCCTCCGTTAAGACATTCCTTAAAACCTACATCTTTGATGAAGCTTTTGGTCATCTGCCCTAATTTCTCCTTATGTGGCTCAGTGTCAAATCTTGTTTGATAATCACTCCTGTGAAGCACCTTGGGATGTTTTTCTACGTTAAAGGCGCTATATAAATGCAAGTTGGTGTTTTATATATACACACACATTTTTAAAAAAAACATATGGGGAGGGGGAGTGAATGACCTTGGATGATATATTGAATCCAATGGTTAGAGGAAAATACATTAAATGCACAACTCTGGTTAGTTAAATAACTTAAGACTATGCGCTAGTTATTGAAAATATACTTATAATCAACCACAAATTATTTCTCGCTAAATTTGCAGCAATTATGAAACAAACATTAATCCTTCAGTGTGATGTAAAATAATAATAAAAGTATAATAAGATTAAGTACATGAGGGAGAAAAGACTAGCAGGATGTGCAGCTAGGGTGAGATCAAGTATTGTGTGAGGAGGCTCGTGTGGCGCATAAACACCGGCACGGACCAGTTGGTCCGAATGGCCTGTTTCTGTGCTGTAAATTCTATGTAAAAAGTTATCAGATGGTGATGAGATACACTGTCACTCACCATCTCCACTAGCAGCTCATTTCGTACAACAGCAGCAAGTGAAAGCGAGAGAGTGAGCAACCCATTTGATGAGCAGTATGAAAATAACAGATGCCCTGGAGTGAGTTAAAACCAGTAATCTAATCTCAGCATGCAGGTGACAGTTAGAACCGGGCCCAAGATTCGTGTTGCTGGCTTGTCACAGAATCTCTTGATGAGATTGCTGCCTTGCAATCGTTCACAACCGTCTATTAGTAACTATGTCATCCGACGGATATTTTAAGCTTGCTCATAAGGTTAGTGCCGGTCGATATCTGCAGTAGCTCAATGAGGTTAGCAGACCTTTCTGCATAAAAATTAAGATAAAAAATCTTGTCATTGAGTTTTTTTTTAAAAAGGGGGTAATAATGGATATTTACTTTAAAAAAAAACTTTTGTAACTGTAGCATTTTGTGCAGGGTTTTAAAATAATAATTAGCATCAATGTTCCTGTTAAGCTGCATCTCCCGCGCAGCCAGCTCACCTGCTTTTAAATAGGAAAATACCGTGCACGCGCAGTATTTTGAAGGGGCCACGCACCCAAAAATAATTAAAGGGAACATTGATTAGCATCCTAAATTTTAACCCCCATGCCGGTAAGCGTCAAATTTTAATTTTTACTCGTCTGCCTTGTAATTATTGGGCCGTATTTTCCGATCGGAGGCTTACAGCATGCGGAGGCCTCTGATCTGGAAAAAATCTACGCACTTACCTGAGGGCTCCCGAGGTGCGTATAGTTCCGATTCTGGGCCTCTCTAACTCCAAGTGCGCAGGGCCCACGTATCCCAGGGGCGCATGCGGTTCGCAAGCGTCTCTGGGATCACGTGGGCCATGGGGAGCCAATCAAAGAAGGGAATCTCCCTTCATACACTTGTCAAATATATGAATGGAGATCACCCCAAAAACACTTTAAAACATTAAATAAATTTTTTTTTTAAATCACATTTTTAAAATGAGTTGAAATTACAATAAATTAAATATTTTAAACAAAAATTTTATTTTTTGAAAAAAATAATTAAAGTTTTTTATGGGGCTAAAAATAAACTTACCTTTTTTTAAAAAAAAGTATTTTTAAATGATAAATGAGTGAAATTTTTTTATTTTTTTATTTTTCTAATCTTATGCTGGTAAAAGCAGGCCTTACGCTTGCTTTTACCAGGTGTAAGATTTCTACGGGTTTTTTGCGGGCGGAGGTTCTCCAGAAAGCAGAACTATCCGCCCGCAGAGGCCCTTCTCTCGGGCAGGCGTCCGATCTGTCAAGAGCATTCTTGACAGATCGGAAATACCGGTTTTCAGCGCATGCGCTTGGCATGCGTGAAACCGACATTTCCAATGTCCCTATGGGTGTGTACACAGAGCATACCCACCCATAGGGATCGGAATATACGACCCAATGTCTTAAGTCTATCACGTATTCATCTCACCCTCTCAGATTTAGATGTCTGTCCTTCCACCTCCAGATACAATGCCCGCAGGACATGATCAACAGGGATTAATCCATTAAATATATAACTGTAGCCAGTCACTTACCTATAAGCCCTCCCTGGTGTACACTGTACTATAGTGCCATCTCCAGGCTAGCCTCACCCACATTTGCCTGACCTGAATGTGAACTTTCATCCACAGTACTCTCGACAGTTACAATGGCCCCATATGCTATTGCGTTTTTGAGTCGAAAACAATTGTGAAAATTAAGGTTGTTTTTATACTGAGTCCAGCTTCATTGCATAGAATCCAAAAGGGTCAGCTAACCAGCTCCATGCTAATGTTTTTTGCCGGCCTTTATGCAGATATACTCATACATAGAAAGAAAGCACTTACATTTCCATAGCACCTTCCACGACCTCAAGACGTCCCAAAGCGCTTTAGAAGCCAGTGAAGTACTTTTTGAAGTGTAGTCACTGTTGCAATGTAGGAAGCGCGGCAGCCAATTTGCGCACAGCAAGCTCCCACAAACAGCAATGCGATAATGACCAGATAATCTGGGTTTTTTAGTGATGTTGATTGAGGAATAAATATTGGCCAGGGCTCTGGGGATAACTCCCCTGCTCTTCTTTGAAATAGTGCCATGGGATCTTTTACGCCCACCTGAGAGAGCAGACGGGGCCTCGGTTTAACGTCTCATCTGAAAGACGGCACCTCCGACAGTGCAGCCCTCCCTCAGTACTGCACTAGGAGTGTCAGCCTGGATTTGGTGCTCAAGTCTCTGGAGTGGGACTTGAACCCACAACCTTCTGACTCAGAGGCGAGAGTGCTACCCACTGAGTCACGCTGACACATTGGATCATTGCTATTCACTTTAACATGCACCCTCCGGCAGAAAGATATTATTTATTTTGTCAGTACATTCAACTGTCTCGCTTTGAACACAAAGTGAGGCTTCAGTAACCTAAAAACACATCAGACTGGATTCTAATTCAAAACTTGCTCTCATTGCACACTGGAGTCCATTCCTTTTATAACCAGGCATTTGAATTCTCTCCGAGATGTGAATGCTGGAACTAACAGCATTGAAATGGCTGTCAAAAACTGAATCGATCACATTTGATTTAAAACCAGTTCAACATTTTCCTAATAAAAATTTTTTTACAATGTGAAAACTAATATTGAGTCGCACAGCTAATTCAATGACCAACTATAAAATTGCATTATATACTGAGGGAGCGCTGCACTGTCGGAGAAGCCGACTTTTGAATGAAACGTTAAAACCGAGGTCCCGTCTGCCCTCTCAGGTGGACGTAAAAGATCCCATGGCCACTTCTCTGCTAAGAGCAGGGGACTTCTCCCTGGTGTCCTAGCCAATATTTATCCCTCAAAGGGACATGACTAAAAACAGATTATCTGGTCATTTATCACATTGCTCTTTGTGGGTTCTTGCTGTGCGCAAATTGGCTGCCCCGTTTCCTACATTACAACAGTGACTACACTTCAAAAGTACTTCATTGGCTGTAAAGTGTTTTGGAAGGTCCTGAGAGGCACGATAGAAATATTCATTCCTTCCTTAACAATGTAGGCATGAAGTTATTATTGCTTTTACCTACATTCCACTCCCAGTAAGGTCCCACAAACAGCAATGTGATAATGACCAGATAATCTGTTTTAGTGATGTTGATTGAGGGATAAATATTGGCCAGGACAGCAGGGAGAACTCCCGTTCTTCGAAATAGTGGCCATGGGATCTTTTACGTCTACCCGAAAGACGGCACCTCCGACAGTGCGGCACTCCCTCAGTACCGCCCCTCCGACAGTGCAGCACTCCCTCAGTACCGCCCCTCCGACAGTGCGGCACTCCCTCAGTACCGCCCCTCCGACACTCCCTCAGTACCGCCCCTCCGACAGTGCGGCACTCCCTCAGTACCGCCCCTCCGACAGTGCGGCACTCCCTCAGTACCGCCCCTCCGACAGTGCGGCACTCCCTCAGTACCGCCCCTCCGACAGTGCGGCACTCCCTCAGTACCGCACCTCCGACAGTGCGGCACTCCCTCAGTACCGCCCCTCCGACACTCCCTCAGTACCGCCCCTCCGACAGTGCGGCACTCCCTCAGTACCGCCCCTCCGACAGTGCGGCACTCCCTCAGTACCGCACCTCCGACAGTGCGGCACTCCCTCAGTACCGCACCTCCGACAGTGCGGCACTCCCTCAGTACCGCACCTCCGACAGTGCGGCACTCCCTCAGTACCGCCCCTCCGACAGTGCGGCACTCCCTCAGTACCGCACCTCCGACAGTGCGGCACTCCCTCAGTACCGCACCTCCGACAGTGCGGCACTCCCTCAGTACCGCACCTCCGACAGTGCGGCACTCCCTCAGTACCGCCCCTCCGACAGTGCTGCACTCCCTCAGTTTTCACACTGGGAGTGTCAGCTTAGATTTTTATGCTCAAGTCTCTGGAGTGGGACTTGAACCAACGACCTTCTGACCCCGAGGTGAGAGGGCTACCCACTGAGCCGCGGCTGACGCTGTGTTTCTGGAGAAAGAGGAGATTTAGAGTTAAGATTTTGTGATCAATCAAAAAAAAAGGTGCAGGCTAGTGGAGCAAAGTGACCCTTTTTTTGTGTTTTTTGAAAAATTCTTATCCTCCTGAATTAGTTTTAAGAACGATTAGGAGGAATTCCAATTAAGAAAAAGGATTCTCAAAACCCCAACACCATCTACCAAAACATGCAGGCGCTACGTCTTGTTGCACAGTTGGACTTCAACAAAGTACCTCAAGAATGTTCACAAAGTAAAACCTTTACAGACATTGCAGGTACTTACATCTCCTTCCATGGCCATTTGGTTCTCACATTCTGCTGTTGGACTAATATCTTGTCGCATAACCCAGATGGGTTCTGCTGGTTCGTCGGGAGTGTAAGGTGATCGTATGGTTCTGGTCTTTACCTCTTCGATCGCTTCCTTGATGTCCTTAATGGCTAAAGATATGGCATCCCTTTGTTCTCTGGTGTGCCTCACAGGCTCCCCCAGACCTGTGATAGACACGGACCGCGAGTTCAGTGCGGACGTGGCATCGTCGCTCTCATGCCCGCTACCAGCGGCGGCGGCGCTGCACTCAGAGTTCTGCTCGGCCTCGGGCATCTCCTCAGAGGCCTGATCGAGGCTTTGAGAGCTCATGCTCTGTTTCACTTCGGCCACGATCTGGTCAATGTCCTCCTCTTGCTCATAGCTGTCCATCCGCGGGTAGGGCGCAAACTCGGCCTCCTTCTCCGGGCTATCCGACTCGTTGTCTGACCGCTCGTCGTAATGGTGCAGCCTGGCCCCCAGAGCCTCCTTGCGGTAGTTCTCCGCCTCCTCCCTCTCCTGCTCGTACAGCCGGAGAGTCTCCCGACTGTCCAGCTCAGGTGCCTCGCCAATCTCCTCGTAAACGTGCTCATGGACCGAGTAGTCATCATATGGCTCAGCGTACTGCTCCTCTTCATTGCGATGGAAGGGCTGGTGGCTGTAAACGTACCCAGAGTAGGTCGAACTCATGACCCCTTCCTGGTCCACGATGTTGAATTGCAAAGTGTTCGGGAGAGTCCGATTCTCGGCAGCTTCCGCGTGCTCAGACTCGGCGTTCTCCGTGTACTCCTCCGCCTCTGGCCGGCAGTGGACGGCGTAGGACCTCTCGTCCTCCTCGTTCTCCTGGAGCCTCTCCCGGGACCCGTAGGGATCGCCCTGTGCACAGATCACGTCGCCTTCCGCCCTGTCCGTGTGGTTGTGGAAGCCGCTCTCTGTGCTGGCCGACCTGGCCAGGGTCCCCTCCTCATCTCCCGGCCGCGCCCACGCTCCCCGCTTGCCACCTCCGCGGCGCCCAGCGTCCTCCTCTTCCTCCTGCTCCTCCAAGTGCTGGAGGTCAGCCTCCACCGCCTCGTTCACCTCACCGCTCCCGGGCTCCTCATCCATCTCCACCACTTCCTCTGGCTTGTTCATGTTGGAATCCCAAAGTAGAGTCCGCCTACACGAACAGCATCCCCTCGGATGTAGCTGGAACACACACACAAGGCCAAAAAAAAGTAAGAAAATAAACGTTATGTAGGTGAAAGGAAAATAGACAGCATGAGTATAGCTCTTTCAAAGAGCAGGCACAATGGGCCGAATGGCCTCCTCTTTTTTTCATTCATTCACGGGATGAGGGTGCTGCTGGCAAGGCCAGCATTTATTGCCCATCCCTAATTGCCCTTGAGAAGGTAATAGTGAGCCACCTTCTTGAACCACTGCAGTCCGTGTGGTGAAGGTTCTCCCACAGTGCTGTTAGGTAGGGAATTCCAGGATTTTGACCCAGCAACGACGAAGGAACGGCGATATATTTCCAAGTCAGGATAGTGTGTGACTTATAGGGGAACATGGAGTAAGAACGTAAGAAATAGGAGGATGAGTAGGTCATTCGGCCCTTCGAACCTGCTCCGCCATTCAGTAAGATCATGGCTGATCTTCGACCTCAACTCCACTTTCCCGCCCTATCCCCATATCCCTTGATTCCCTTAGTGTCCAAAAATCTATCAATCTCTGTATTGAATATACTCAATGACTGAGCATCCACAGCTCTCTGGGGTAGAGAATTCCAAAGATTCACTACCCTTTGAGTGAAGAAATTTCTCCTCATCTCAGTCTTAAATGGCCAACTCCTTCTTCTGAGACTATGACCCCTAGTTCGAGACTCCCCAGCCAGGGGAAACATACTCCCAGCATCTACCCGGTCAAGCTCCTTAAGAATGTAATATTTTTTAATGTCATTCTTCTACACTCTAGAGAGTATAAGTGCATTCTACTCAATCGCTCCTCATAGGACAATCCCCTCATCCCAGGAATCAGTTTAGGAGGTGGTGGTGTTCCCATGCACCTGTGCTGTATCATTCTACGATTAACAAGCCTGCCCTTTGAATACCTCTGACAGTTCCAAAAAGACGCACCTGAAGCTAATCATTCCATCACTCAAGCACACCTACTTTGACCAGATTTTTTTTTGTTAAAAAAGACTTGCATTTCTACAGCGCCTTTCACCACCCAAGGATGTCCCAAATCGCTTTACATCCAATGGAGTGCTTTGTAGGAAATGCGGCAGCCAATCTGCGCACAGCAATGTGATAATGACCACCTAATTTGTTTTAAGGTGTTGGTTGATGGATAAATATTGGCCAGGACACCCGTGAAGCGCCTTGGAACGTTTCACTACGTTAAAGGTGCTATATGAATGAAATTTGTTGTTGGGAGTAGTTGGTGAGAGGAAGGCCATTTCTCTCTTGTCCTCCTGTATAGTTTAGCCAGGAGTTCTTGGGAGGATTTAGTTAGGATCAGAGCCGGCCTTCTAGAAAATGGCACCCAGTGCGAACTTGTATTTTGACACCCTTTCTCTGAGTTTAAGTATGTAGTAGTATTAACGAATTCGTATTCAGAAATAAAGCTGTAACCTCAGAAGTTTTTATAATTAAAATAATAAATTATGTAAGTCATAAAAAATATTATAGCTAAGTGGCAAATAAACTAAACACTAAATTAATAAATAAAAATAACAAATAAAAAACTTTGTTCACCAAGATATTTTGAGCCACATCATTTTCAATAGGCAGGATGGCCAGTGAAGATAGCCTGTTGTCTCCCATGGCCGATCGCAAATATGTTTTTAATGAGCTTCAACTTCGAGAAGCTCGGTTCGCTGCTCGCCACCGATACGGGCATGGCTAACAGGATCCCGAGTGCTAGCCATGTGTTTGGGAACTTGCTCTTGAAACTTGAAATTTGCTCTTCTTGAGGAAGCAGCCTTTGGAGATAGCCAAGTTCTTCGCAGAGGGCGATGCCGTTAATGGCAGACCCTCTTGACCACAGCGCCTCCACCCGTAAGACCAGCCCTGGTTAGGATTGAGGTAACGTGGAACCCCATTATTGCGGTGTCTGATTGCAGCAATAAAACACGTCAGTGGAAAAAGCACTGGGGTTTGGTGCTAAGTCAGTCCCAAAGGAACTCCTGTCAGGAAAATTACTGAGCTAAACTGAGAGCAGGGTAGATAAGTGTGGGATGAAGCCATTCAGCACTTCGAGCCTGTTCCACTATTCCATTAGATCATGGATTATCTGTATCTTAACCCCATCTACCCGCCTTGGTACCCTTACCCAACAAAAATCCATCAATCTCAGTCTTGAAATTTTCAATTGACCCCCAGCCTCAACAGCTTTTTTGGGGGAGAGAGTTCCAGATTTCCACCACCCTTTGTGTGAAGAAGTGCTTCCTGACATCACCCCTGAACGGCCTAGCTCTAATTTTAAGGTTATGCCCCCTTGTTCTGGACTCACCCACCACCCCCCCCACCAAAATCAGAGGAAATAGTTTTTCTCTATCTACCCTATCGGATCCAACAGCAGGATGATGGAACATTTTTAAATCCGTACTCTGAAACATAGGTACCTTGTTAAACGGACAGCAGCTTAATTTGCTCTCGCCAGTCTGTTGAGATACTTACAGCATGTGCACATTGAGCTGTTATAGAGTTGTGCTAATTCACAGTGAATGATTACAAATAATAATTAGTCAGTTTAAACAATCAATTAATCATTTTGTCATTGAAACAGCTAGATTGGGAATAAAGGAAAGATTTGCATTTCTATAGCGTCTTTCACAAACTCAGGACGACCCAAAGCACTTTACAGCCAATGAAGCACTTTTTGAAGTGTAGTCACTGTTGTAATGTGGGAAACGCGGCAGCCAATCTGCGCACAGCAAGCTCCCGCAAACAGCAATGTGATAATCACCAGATTCTGTTTTTTTAGTAAAGTTGGTTGAATTAATAATATTGGCCAGGACACCGGGGAGAACTCCCCCTGCTCTTCTTCAAAATAGTGTCCCTGGGATCTTTTACCTCCATCTGAGAGAACAGGTTTAACGCCTCATCCGAAAGACAGCACCTCTGACAGTGCAGCACTCCCTCAGTACCGCACTGAGGTGACAGCCTAGATTATGCGCTCAAGTGGGACATGACCAGATAATCTGTTTTTTAGTGATGTTGGTTGAGGGATAAATATTGGCCGGGACACCGGGGAGAACTCCCCTGCTCTTCTTTGGAATACGGCGAACAAACGAAAATGACAGACAGGAAATGACCCACTGCTCCATCCAAGAGGATGTCGAAAGAGGATGACTTTGAGAATCTAAAAAGGTACAAAAGATGGTATTTTTGAGAGAGAGAGAGAGAGAGAGAGAGAGAGAGAGAGAGAGAGAACAAGAATTCAAAGAGAGAGAGAGATCAAATAAGTTTTAGACAGATTGTAGTCTCTTGAGAGAGAGGGAGGTTACAGGAGTTCAAACAACAAGGAGGAATAAATACTACAATGGCAGATGGAAATTCATCGTGCAGAGTACAAGCATCCCAGAGGGAGGCCAGACAACTAACTCTACTATGCCAATGTAGGAGGACGAGGCTGTACAAGACCCTGGCATTACTGGTAAAGCTACAAACCTGTTAGCAATAAGCTTAACAAACAAAACTTCTTTTGTTTCTTTACTTGTCCCATTACCAGCCCCTCCTGCCTCGCACCATCATCCCTTTTGTCATTTAATCACTCGTGTCCACCACCCTATCACAGACCTTTCCCTTTTGTTCATCCCTCTCCCTCCCCACTCTCCCTGGCTCTGAACTTGCTTAAAAATGGTTAAACCTCCAACATCTTCCAGTTTTGATGAAAGGTCATCGACCTGAAACGTTAACTCTGTTTCTCTCTCCACAGATGCTGCCTGACCTGCTGAGTGTTTTCCAGAATTTTCTGTTTGTTTTAAACTTTTAATATTTCTGTTAGGCTTGCTATTCAAAGTGCTGTTCAAGTGCCCGTGTCCTAACTCGCACCAAGTCCCGTTCGCCCATCACCCCTGTGCTCGCTGACCTACACAGGCTCCCGGTTAAGCAACGCCTCGACTTCAAAATTCTCATCCTTGTTTTCAAATCCCTCCATGGCCTCGCCCCTCCCTATCTCTGTAATCTCCTCCAGCCCCACAACCGCCGCCCCCCCACCCACAGAGATATCTGCCCTTTTGGGCATCCCTGATTTTAATCGCTCCACCATTGGTGGCCGTGCCTTCAACTGCCTAAGCTCGAAGCTCTGGAATTCCCTGCCTAAATCTCTCCGCCTCTCTACCTCTCTCTCTCTTCCTTTAAGACGCTCCTTTAAACCTACCTCTTTGACCAAGCTTTTGGTCACCTGTCCTAATATCTCATGTGGCTTGGTGTCAAATTTTTCTCTTATTACTACGCCCGTGAAGCGCCTTGGGATGTTTTACGGCATTAAAGGCGCTATATAAATACAAGCAGCCAAACCGCTCCCAGGAGGCAAGTTGGCACTTTGAGAGAGAGAGGCTGGCAGCCTTAGGTTTAACTGTGGGTCTGCTGTGGTTTCCGGGCCTCAGGATTCCCGACAGCTGCAGCGAGGCGAGGACAGCCTCAGGGAGCACTCCTTGTGAGCCAGGAGGAGCAGTAGTGCTTCCTCCCGGCCCCCCAAACACCCCCACCAACAGCCCACCCCCAGGGTTGGGGCTCGGACCCCCCCAGGATCGAAGCTACCCCCCCCCCCCCCCCCCCGCCGTGTTGGGGCTTGCAATACCTGGGATTGCGGCCTCTTGTCCAGTGTTCCCCGCCCGTCAATCAGGTTGACATCCAGGCGGGGAACCTGCCCATGACGTCACATGCATGCTGTAGAGTTAGCGTGCGGGAATAAAATGCTAACCTTTGATTTTTATTTAAACATTTGCATTAATACTGTTCTAAATATATTTGCCTTAAATCCAATGTCCTCTGTAAGTTGCGCTTTGTTCTGCGCGGCCTGTTTCTTTTAATAGCGGTCCCATAAAATTTCTGCGCACGTGTGGTATTTACAATATAAAAGCCAGTGAGCGGCCTGCGGGGACCTGGCAGATTACTGCGCGGCCACGCACACGCACAGCTTAGAGGGAACATTGCTTACAGCTCCCCTAAAGACGATAATTGGTAAAGATGTATTGCCATGACCCGAATCAGGCAGACTTTGATTTTTTGATTCATTAATCAGTCTTTTAATTGTAATAAATGCCAGCCGTGGCTCAGTGGAGAGCACCCTCTCTCGTCTCAGAGTCAGAAGGTTGTGGTTTCAAGTCCTACTCCAGACACTCCCAGTGCAGTACTGAGGGAGCGCGGCACTGTCAGAGGTGCCATCTTTCAGATGAGACGTTAAACCGAGGCCCCGCCTGCCCTCTCCGGTGGACATAAAAAATCCCATGGCACTATTTCAAAGAAGAGCAGGGGAGTTCTCCCCGGAGTCCTGGCCATTAATTTTACCTCAACCAACATCACAAAAAAAAACAGATTATCTGGTCATCACCACATTGCTGTTTGTGGGATCTTGCTGTGCGCAAATTGGTTGCCGTGTTTCCTACGTAACAACAGTGACTACACTTCAAAAAGTATTTCATTGGCTGTAAAGCGCTTTGAGACGTCCTGAGGTTGTGAAAGGCGCTGTATAAATGCAAGTCTACTTTCATTCCTAATCGCCCCGAGTGCATTTAGAGTTAACCACATATTGTGGGACTGGAGCCACGTGTAGGCCAGACTCGGAAGGGGTGAAAGGTCACTCGCAACCCGGTTGGGTTCAGCTTTGATGGTCATTTTTTCCTGACACCGACCCACAAATGAGCAGATTTTTTTTAATTCCATTTCACAAATTACCATTGTGGCATTTGAACTCACAACTGCTCAATTACTATTCCAGTGCCACATCCGCTCGGCCATCACCTCCTCGGTGTTGCAGGCCTGGGTTTTAAACAGAGACAGCATTACGTTATCAAGACGTCCCTAAAGACATGACCGAAATTCATTTCATTTATAATACCCAGCCTCAAGAAACATCAGACAGAGGTGACCTTCACTGCTTCTCTCCGGATTTGATTCAGACCCAGCTTCCAAAAAACTATTACACTGCTGCTATCAGGCCCTGTCATGGGCTCTCCCTAATGTAAAGTAATTGTGTCACGCGCTCTTGATGTTACCCTGACTAATGATCTTTTACAGCATCAATGCTTGCAGCGCAGCTTATTCCCCAATCTTGCCTCTTGCTTACAGAAACAGATAGTCTGTATTATACAGCGCGCCAAAATTTCCACTAAACACTCCATTTGGCAAAGATGTACTACCATTACCTGAATCAGGCAGATTTTAGTTTTTTTTTGATTCATTAACCAGTCTTTTAATTGTAATAAATGTCGACTGTGCCTCAGTGGGTAGCACTTTCGCCTGAGTCAGAAGGTCGTGGGTTCAAATCCCACTCCAGAGATTGAGCACAAAATCTAGGCTGACACTCCCAGTACAGTATTGAGGGAGTGCTGCACTGTCGGAGGTGCCATCTTTCAGATGAGACGTTAAACCGAGGCCCCGTCTGCTCTCTCAGGTGGACGTAAAAGATTCCATGGCACTATTTCGAAAAAGAGCAAGTGAGTTCTCCCCGGTGTCCTGTTTTAATATTTACCCCTCAATCAACAACACTAAAAACAGATTATTCCCTGGATCTGATGGCCTACATTCTGGGGTTTTAAAAGAGGTGGCTATAGAGATAGTGGATGCATTGGTTGTCATCTTCCAAAATTCCATAGATTCTAGAATGGTCCCCGAGGATTGGAAGGTAGCAAATGTAACCCCGCTATTTAAGAAAGGAGGGAAAGAGAAAACGGGGAACTACAGACCAGTTAGCCTGACATCAGTAGTAGGGAAAAGGTTAGAATCTATTATTAAGGACGGGGTAACAGAGCACTTAGAAAATAATAATAGGATTGGGCGGAGTCAACACGGATTTATGAAAGGGAAATGGTGTTTGACAAATCTGTTAGTGTTTTGAGGTTGTAGCTAGCAGAATAAATAAGGGGGAAACCAGTGGATGTGGTGTATTTGGATTTTCAGAAGGCATTTGATAAGGTGCCACACAAGAGGTTATTAAACAAAATTAGGGTTCATGGGATTGGGGGTAATATACTAGCATGGATTGAGGATTGGTTAACGGACAGAAAACAAAGAGTAGGAATAAACAGGTCATTTTCGGGTTGGCAGGCTGTAACTGGTAGGGTACCGCAAGGATCAGTGCTTGGGCCTCAGCTATTCACAATCTATATCAATGATTTGGATGAGGGGACCAAATGTAATATATCCAAGTTTGCTGATGGTACAAAGCTAGGTGGGAAAGTAAATTATGAGGAGGATGCAAAGAGGCTTCAAGGGGATATAGACAGGCTAAGTGAGTGGGGCAAGAACATGGCAAATGGAATATAATGTGGAGAAATGTGAAGTTATCCACTTTGGTAGGAAAAATAGAAAAGCAGAGTATTTTTTAAATGGTGAGAGATTGGTGTTCAGAGGGACCTGGGTGTCCTTGTACACGAATCACTGAAAGTTACCATGCAGGTACAGCAAGCAATTAGGAAAGCAAATGGTATATTGGCCTTTATTACAAGAGGATTTGAGTATAAGAGTAAAGACGTCTTACTGCAATTATATAGGGCCTTGGTGAGACCACACCTGGAGTATTGTGTACAGTTTTGGTCTCCTTACCTAAGGAAGGATATACTTGTCATAGACTGATTCCTGGGATGGGGGGATTGTCCTATGAGGAGAGATTGAGTAGACTTGGTCTATATTCTTTAGAGTTTAGAAGAATGAGAGGTGATCTCATTGTAACATACAAAATTCTTACAGGGCTTGACAGGGTAGATGCAGGGAGGATGTTTCCCCTGGCTGGGGAGTCTAGAACCAGGGGTCACAGTCTCAGAATAAGGGGTCAGCCATTTAGGACTGAGATAAGGAGACATTTCTTCACTCCGAGGGGGGTGAATCTTTGGAATTCTCTACCCCAGAGGGCTGTGGAGGCTCAGTCGTTGAGTATATTCAAGACAGAGATCGATAGATTTTTGGATATTAAGGGAATCAAGGGATATGGGGATAGTGCAGGAAAGTGGAGATGAGGTAGAAGATCAGCCATGATCTTACTGAATGGCGGAGCAGGCTCGAGGGGCCGAATGGCCTACTCCTGCTTCTTATGTTCTTATGTTATGTACAATGGTTCATAATTTGCAGTCAGCAGCGAAGCAAAGGTGTTCGCCGCTGGCCCCGAAGTAAGTTTCGCACAAAGATCTTGCGATCTCTGTGGAGAGAAGTTCGGCTTTTCCGATGTGGAATTGAAATCAACGCAAGTTGATGGGGAATCCCTAGGTAGAGTTGCTGTGACAGCAACAATCTGTCTAAGCAGCCAATCACAATGCAGAATTCTCAAGAGCGAGAACCAGGAAGTGAGTAAGCTCCTTTGAGTCTAACTTTTTAAAATGTTAGAGAGCAAAACAAAGATTGGGGATCTCACATGTGGAAAAGGTAAACCTGAAATAAAGATAACAAACTTTTAAAACAAAATAAAAAAATTGTTTAAACTTTCTTAAAAATTTTTATTTTTATTAAAATGGAGAAATTTGACACTCCACAAAATTAAAATGAGTTTTTCAGGGCCATAACGTTTGTTTATCAGTCAATACGCTGTTAAGACCCCTAATCCAAAAGGGTCTAACTTTTAATGGGGTATTTAACAGCGATATTCCCGCGGAAGAGCCGAAGCTTTCGTCAGTTTCCCCGATTGGATAGGTTACACTGATTGCCGGCTGTGGTGGTGGAGGGTGGGGGGGATCCACAGCACAGCCAGTGTCGGAGGAGGGAATGACAGCCCGCAACTTCAGGATTTCTGCATGCGCTACATCCTGAAGTTGCAGTCAGTTTCAATGGGGTAATAACAACGAACGCAAATTCCGGATCTATATATTTGTTTAATTAGGGCAACTGGAGGCAAATTGCTTTAGCCCACAGAGTATGGGTAGGAGAGTCTGCCTGGAGCAAGGCAGGGAGAGAGCGGGAGAATCAGGCTGTGAGGCACTAGTCAGGGGCACTCAACCAAGATTGTTCATTAATCATATTTTTATGGTTTGTCTGAATTTTAAAGATTGCTAATGGCAAGAGGTGAATCGCCAGTAAGTAAAGAAAGTTATTTTCGATCACAGAGTAATACGGGTCTGGTAGCCTAGTGGTTATGTTAATCCAGAGGCCTGGACTAATAATCTGGAGACCGAGTTCAATTCCCACCATGGCAGTTTAAATTCAGTTAATCAAATAAATCTGGAATAAAAAACTAGTATCAGTAATGGCGACCATGAAGCTATCAGATTGTTGTTAAAAAACCCAACTGGTCCACTAATGTCCTTTAGGAAAGGAAATTTGCTCTTCTTACCCCCGGTCTGGCCTAAATGTGACTCCAGACCCACAGCAATGTTAGCTGCCCTCTGAAATGGCCGAGCAAGCCACCCAGTTGTATCAAACCGCTACAAAAAATTCACCACACGGACTGCAGCGGTTCAAGAAGGCGACTCACCCACCACCTTCTCAAGGGTAATTAGGGATGGGTAATTAGGGATGGGCAATAAACGCTGGCTTTGAAATGTATAGAATCATACCAACAAATCCTTATTATCTCAAAGCTAAACAGGCAAAAGTAAACAGTCTGCTGACAGTTTATTTCAGATTTCTGCAGCCTTTATATAGAGGATCTCTTCAAATCTTTCGTACCTGAAGTCACACCTTTCTCCTTCCCAAACAGTGAGAGGTCGCCCACATCCGTAGATAAAGTCACCCTGCTATTTATTTCTGCGTGAGGCTTCAAAGTTTTAGTCTTAATTTTAACACCATTACTGTAGCCATCTGTGCATCTGCAATAGTGGTGTAGAGGAAAACTGCTTAAAAAGGCAATCTTGATTGATAGTGGTAACCTTGAGTTAGGTCTGTGTGTGCCAAACAGATCACAGCACAGTCCTGAAATATTACATGAGGTAGCAGAACGTTTTCATGAGGAAGGATACATCCAATCTTGACCCCCAAGCTGAGCTTCCAACTTTATCTCCATTCCATCAACAACAACAACTTGCACTTATATAGCACTTGTAACATAGTACAACATCCCAAGGGGCTTCACAGGAGCGATTATCAAACAAAATTTGACACCGAGCCACATAAGGAGATATTAGGCTGGAGATGGAGCACGCGGTGTCCGCCGGCACGCTTGAGTTTTTCCGCGACCGGTGGGCGCCGCGGGGACTGGAGTGCATCGTCACCCCGGACTACCAAATTTTAATTTAATTTGTTAAGTTTCCTTTAAGGTTTTATTGAGTTACAGTTATTGGTTTATCAAAAGAGGAAGGAGATATTAGGACAGGTGACCAAAAGCTTGATCGAAGAGGTAGGTTTTAAGGAGCTTCTTAAAGAAGGAGAGAGAGACAGAGAGGTTTCGGGAGGGAATTCCAGAGCTTAGGGCCTCAGCAGCTGAATGCACGGCCGCCAATGGTGGAGCGATTAAAATCAGGGATGGGCAAGAGGCCAGAATTGGAGGAGTGCAGAGATCTCGGAGGGCTGTAGGGCTGGAGGAGGTTTCAGAGATAGGGAGGGGCGTGGCCATGGAGGGATTTGAAAACAAGGATGAGAATTTTAAAATCGAGACATTGCTTAACCGGGAGCTAAAGTAGGTCAGTGAGTACAGGTGTAATGGTGAACGGGACTTGTTGCCAGTTAGGACACGGGCAGCAGAGTTTTGGATGACCCTAAGTTCTACCTCTAGCATTGCCTGCCTCAGCCCATCTGCTGCAGAAACCCTTATCCATGTCTTTGTCAACTTCAGACTTAACCACTCCATTTTCTCATCAGTCTCCACTCTCCGCGAACTTTAGCTCATCCAAAACACTGCTACCCACATCCTAACCCACACCAAGTCCTGCTCACCCATCACCCCATTTCCTTCCTGAGCTACAGTGGCTCCTGCTCCCCAATACCTCCAATTTAAAATTCTCATCCACGTGTTTAAATCTATTCATGGCCTCATACTCCCTATTGCTGTAACCTCCTTCAGCCCTACAATGCCCCCCCACCCCCCGCCCCTGAACTCTTAGTTCTTCTGACTACAGCTTCTTGTGCAACCCTCTTCCCTTTGCTCCACCACTGGTGGCCGTGCCTTCAGACATCTAGGCCCACCCCACCCCCACCTCCAAAGCTGGAATTCCCTCACTAAACTTCTCCACTTCCCTCTCCTCCTCTTCGACCAAGCTTTTGGTTACCCTTTCTAGTATCTCCTTCTTTGGCTCAGTATCCATTTCTCTCTGAGCTCTCCTCTGTGAAGTACCTTGTTTTTCTACATTACAGGCGCTATATAAATGCAAGTTATTGTACAGAAACTCTCGGTATTTTCATTCAAAGAAAGGTAATGTCATGCATAAATGTTTTTTCCCCCCCAATGTGTTCTGTGAATTAAACCTACTTTCAGCTTAAAACAACAACAACTTGCATTTATATAGCGCCTTTCACCACCTCAGGACGTCCTGAAGCGCCAATAAAGTACTTTTTTGAAATGTAGTCACTGTTGTAATGTAGGAAACACAGCAGCTAATTTGTGCGCAGCAAGGTCCCACAAGCAGCAATGAAATAATGACCAAATCATCTGTTTCAGTGATGTCAGTTCAGGGATAAATATTGGCCAGGACACCGAGGAGAACTCCCCTGCTCTTCTTCGAAATAGTGGCCGTGGAATCTTTTACATCCAACCTGAGCGGGCAGACAGGGCCGCGGTTTAACGTCTCATCTGAAAGATAGCCACTCTGATATAAAGAAAATGTCCCAAAGCGCTTCATAGAGGCGGACATCAGAAAGAAATGGGCACATAGCCAAGAGAGGAGATATTAGGAAAGTGATCAACAGCTTGGTTTTAATGAAGGTCTTAAAAGAGGAGAGGGAAATGGAAAGGTTTAGGGAGAGAATTCCAAAGAATTTAGGGCCAATATTATGCACTGTTCTAGTCTCCATTTTATAAACAGCAGAAATGCATTTAAGGGGCAGCTAGATAAACACATGAGGGAGAAAGGAATAGAAGGGTATGCTGATAGGGTGAGATGAAGAGAGGTGGGAGGAGGCTCAAGTGGAGCATAAACACCGGCATAGACCAGTTGGGCCAAATGGCCTGTTTCTGTGCTGTAGACTCGATTTCAATGGCTGAAGGCACGGCAACCAATGGTGGGGTGAAGTGAGGGTGGGGGGCGCGGAGGTTTCAATCGGGCTAGAAGAGGTTAGCCACAAGAGCAGAACTGGGCGTGACCAGTTAGGTCATTGTGATATCTCCCTCCATGGTAGCCAAAGAGCCACCAGATCAGGCATTGTGTCCACCTATTCCTGGGGAAGAGTCCAATGGGAATGGACTACAATTAATTTCCCCCCCCCCCCCCCGAACACTTTCTTTTTGTTCTTCCTTTCACAGACTCTCAGTGGGAAGGTTTATAAATCGACTTCAAATTAAATTGAAATGATCCTTATTAAAATCTATGTTTTCATGACACCTATGGTGTGAAGACATGAAACATATTCAGACAGTAATAGCGTACTATTTTTAAATGTACTTCTGTTTGTCACACAGTTCCGAAATCATGCAGAGGTCCTTAATAGCACGGTAGCAATGTCGACTTGAGCTGCGTCACAGCACATCTATGTGGTAAAGCAAATTGCCATTCGTGCAGGCTATTTTTAGCCTGACTGTAATTGCTAAATGTCTCTCTTTTGCACCAGAAGTGCTTTTATTTTATTTCCTTTGACAAGATCTCTGCGCTCCTCTAATTCTAGCCTCTTGCGCATCCCCGATTTCCATCGCCCCACCATTGGCAACTGTGCCTCCAGCTGCCTGGGCCTTAAGCTCTGGAATTCCCTCCCTAAACCTCTCCGTCTCTCTCTCCTCCTTTTAAGACGCTCCTTAAATCCTACCTCTTTGCTCAAGCTTTTGGTCACCTGTCCCAATAGCTTCTCCTGTGGCTCAGTGTCAAATTGTTTCTGATAACGCTCCTGTGAAGCGCCTTGGGACTTTTTACCACGTTAAAAGGAGCTATATAAATACAAGCTGTTGTTGTAAAGCCATGTTGATTGGTGTTGGTATGGTTTTTGCCGTACAAATAATAATCAAGGTTATTCCTGATAATTGGTTGCATTATTTTACATAAAATTGAAGTAAGACTAATGGGACAATCGCTGCAAAGTCATTTCTTAGCAGGCAGTAAACAAATTAAACCACCACCAGCTGGCCAGCGACCCAAATCACCATCAAGAAATATTAAAAAGGTAATCTTTTATGATTTGAAACTAGGTAGATTTCCAATCTGCCAACTTTCCTCACCCTGACCCTAATTCACCTAAAATCATAGAAGTTTACTGCACAGAAGGCGGCCATTCAGCTCATCATGCCTGTTCTTTGAACGAGCTATCCAATTAGTCCAACTCCGCCCTCCCCCCCGCCCCCCACTCTTTCCCCAGAAAATAACCCTGCTAATTTTTCCTTTTCAAGTATTTATCGAACTCCTCTTCTGAAAGTTACTATTGAATTTGCTTCCACCGTTCACCTCCCCTCTGTTTCTTTTGCCAGCTGGTTTTGATTTTAAATTAAATAAATATTGAAACAGTCTTGTTCTGCTGTGGCCGAACACTCCAGTGTGGCCATCTACCTTGCACTCTGCTGAAAGCATTGAGCAGCAGAGGACCTATCGGAGTTTAAATTTGCGTTTTCTTGTACCGCATTTCGTATCAGATTGAATGCCTTGAGCTAAAACCCTCAGGTAGGGAGGTGTGTGCGAAATACATAAGATCCTTTTTCACAGTCTTATGTCTTCATTAACCTTCAGATCATCAATCAGGAATCTTCAGAAAATATGTTAAACCAGGGCCCCCCATCTACCTGTTCAGGTTCAGGTCCTGGGATGAGAGGGTTGTCCTATGAGGAGAGATTGAGTAGACTTGGTCCTATACTCTCCGGAGTTTAGAAGAATGAGAGGGGATCTCATTGAAACATATAAGATTCTGAGCGGCTTGATAGGGTAGATGTTGAGATGCTGTTTCCCCTGGCTGGAGAGTCTAGAACTAGGGGTAATAGTCTCAGGATAAGGGGTCGGCCATTTAGGACTGAGATGAGGAGAAATTTCTTGACTCAAAGGGTTGCAAATCTTTGGAATGCTCTGTCCCAGAGGGCTGTGGATGTTCAGTCATTGAGTATATTCAAGACAGAGATCGATAGATTTTTGGATATTAAGGGAATCAAGGGATATGGAGCTAGGGTGGGAAAGTAGAGTTGAGGTCCAAGATCAGCCATGATCTTATTGAAAGATGGAACAGGTTCAAGGGGCCATATGGCCTGCTCCTGCTCCTATTTCTTATGTTCTTAGGTGTGGATTGAAGATCCCATGGTGCTCTATGAAGAGGAGCAGGGAAAGCGCCTGGTAACCAGGCCAACATTCCTCCTCGAGTCAATACCACCAGAGAAACTGGCCCATTCATCTCATGGTTCACTGCAAGTGTGCAAGAAAGAAAAACTGCCTGCCAAGTTTGCCTGCCTAACAACAGTAACTAACTGCACTTCAAAGGGTGTGAAGAGCTTAAAGCTGTCAAGGCCTTAAGTAAAGTTTTATTATATTAGAAAATTCAGGCCTGGCTTCTGTCCACTTATTTGAAAGTTCTTCAAAGTAGGAAAGCTTATAAACGTGAACAATATTAACTTCCAAGGATTCAATGGGATGACACTTCATGGATTTAGAACAATTTACGAAGATGTTTACACTTG
The DNA here is from genome assembly GCA_030390025.1 of Squalus acanthias. Lineage (NCBI taxonomy): Eukaryota > Metazoa > Chordata > Chondrichthyes > Squaliformes > Squalidae > Squalus > Squalus acanthias. The sequence continues at coordinate 129,458,943 of CM059425.1, read as the reverse complement.
CGGGGGGGGGGGGGGGGTAGACCAAGGCTAGGGGCCATGAATATCGGATAGCCTCCAATAAATCCAATAGGGAATTCAGGAGAAACATCTTTACCCAGAGTGTGGTTAGAATGTGGAACTCACTACAATAGGGAGTGGTTGAGGTGAATAGCAGAGATGCATTTAAGGGGAAGCTAGATAAACACAATGAGGAAAAGGAATAGAAGGATATGCTGATAGGGTGATAAGAGGAGGGGTGGGAGGAGGCTCATGTGGAGCATAAACACCGGCATGGACTAGTTGGGCCGAATGGCCTGTTTCTGTGCTGTACATTCTATGACTGCTCTCCTGCATACCAACAAGCCATGTTTAATACTCACGAACAGCAAAACCACATTAGAATCTGACCTTATACAATGATGAAATTCATATAAATAATTCTTGACATCTGAATTGAATGCTGAGGCACTTCTCAAGTAAAATCTGACACCTGCCAACACACAAGAATTGATAATTTATATTTATATTGAAGGCTGCCGTTTGTCCCATACAAAAATTTTTCCAATCCAATTAAATAGAGACAAAAGCCAATTAAAATCCCCTTTTGAAGCGAAGAAAACGAACATGTTACCTTTTAAACCCTAGGCTGAAAGAATACTATTTGTACTTATTTCATACATACTGACATTAATAAGGTTAAAAAAACACAAATTTCTCAATTTCCGACTGCATTAAAACGGAAGATGGTGGGTTTACCAGCAACTCGCCCCAGTCCAGGCAATCAGAAGGGGGACAAAATGGCCCGCGTATGCTTCATTTCATTACATACAGAGCTGGAGTGGTGAACAACACTGGCACAGGGAAGTACGCCAACTTTAGGTTTCTTAAAAAAATCTCACAGCTCTTCCTCTCTGCTCAAGATTAACAATGAGTGCACTCCTTATTTATTGGAGTCTATCATTCCATTATATCTACCCCCAAGGTTACAACAGCCCATATCCCAACACTTCACCCAGCTACAACAACAACTTGCATTTATACAGTGCCTTTAACGTAGTAAAACGTCCCAAGGCGCTTCACAGGAGCGATTATCAAACAAAATTTGGCACCGAGCCACATAAAGGAGATATTAGGACAGGTGACCAAAAGCTTGGTCAAAGAGGTAGGTTTTAAGGAGCGCCTTAAAAGGAGGAGAGGGGTAGAGAGGCGGAGAGGTTTAGGGAGGAAATTCCAGAGCTTAAGGCCTAGGCTGAAGGCACGGCCGCCAATGGTGGAGCACTAAAAGTTGGGGATGCGCAAGAGGCCAGAATTGGAGGAGTGCAGAGATCTCGGAGGGTTGTAGGGCTGGAGGAGGTTACAGAGATAGGGAGGGGCGAGGCCATGGAGGAATGTGAAATGGAAGATGGGAATTTTAAAATCGAAGCGTTGCCAGACCAGGAACCAATATAGGTTAGTGAGCACAGGGGGTGATGGGTGAACGGGACTTGGCGCGAGTTAGGATACAGTTAGTAGAGTTTTTGTTCTTTTTTTGCCATTAATCTACTTACGCCAACTTTTCCAGACAGCGACGATCTCAACAATTTCCCTCACGGCTCCCAAATCATTCATGCGCTCAGTGTGTCAATTTTCTCTTCATAAATTGACCTTACATCCTCTCTCTTCTTGCACTACTTCAAGGGCCTAGTCCCTCCTCACTCTTCTTGCCTGCAGCACCATGAATCAAAACACCTCCAGCCTTTTTAATTCAGCTTTCAAGGTCCAATTTTCAAATCCGTACTCTACTGCGAACCACACATAATGTTTCAAACATTCTACTGGTCGGTTGTGTCATTTCATGGCTGTTCAATACTCCTTCATGCTGTTAAGCATATCTTTTTGCAACAGCTCTCATTCTGGAACTGGGGCTCTTTTCTCTAGAAAAAAGACTGAGGGGTGACCTGATAGAGGTCTTTAAAATTATGAAAGGGTTTGATAGGGTAGACGTAGAGAAGATGTTTCCACTTGTAGGGAGAACAGAACTAGGGGCCATCAATATAAGATAGTCACTAATAAATCCAATAGGGAATTCAGAAGAAACTTCTTTACCCAGAGAGTGGTGAGAATGTGGAACTAGGTACCACAGGGACTGGTTGAGGCAAATAGCATCGATGCATTTAAGGGGAAGCTGGACAAGTACATGCGGGAGAAAGGAATGGAAGGATATGTTGATAGGGTGAGATGAAGTGGGGTGGGAGGAGACTCATGTGAAGCATGGACCAGTTGGGCCGAATGGCCTGTATCTGTGCTGTACATTCTATGTAATTTAAGATTTTATTCCGGTTCCCTCTCCCCACCCCCATTACTTTGAAAAGGTTATTTTCTTTGTCATCCCTCTATTTCTTCTCCCCACACAAACTGATAGGAAAGACAGACTTGTGTTTATCTAGCACCTTTTGGATCCTCAGGATGTCCCAAGGTGCTGCACACCCAAAGAAGTACTTTTAAAGCGCAGTCACTGTTGTGATGTAGGAGAAACGAAAGCAGCCATTTGCACACAGCAAGCTCCTGCAAACAGTAAAGGAGATAAATAACCAGTCAGTCTGTTTTTTGGTGGTATTGGTTGAGGGATCAATGTTGGCCAGGACACCGGGGAGAACTGCACTGCTTTCTTCGAATACTGCCACGGGATCTTTTATACACACCCTCACAGATAGGGTGTAAAGCATAATGGTGAGTGTCACCATCTGGCTTGTGAACTAGTGCCTTTATTTTTCCCTTTATTGTACTTTTCCTCTCTCTTTTGTTGACTGCAGTTTACCTTATCCATCTCCTGCACCTCTCCAAGTGGGAGGAGTTTGCTTTCTGCTAATGACAGCAGATTTTGCCTTTATTCCTTAGCAACAACAACTTGCATTTATATAGCGCCTTTAACATAGTAAAACATCCAAAGGTGCTTCACAGGAGCGATTATCAAACTAAACTTGACACCGAGCCACCTAAGGAGATATTGGGGCAGGTCACCAAAAGCTTGGTCAAAAGAGGTAGGCTTTAAGGAGCGTCTCAAAGGAAGAGAGAAAGGCGAAGAGGTTTAGGGAGGGAATTCCAGAGCTTAGGGCCTCAGCAGCTGAAGGCACGGCCGCCAATGGTGGAGCGATTAAAATCGGGGATGTGCAAGAGGCCAGAATTGGAGGAGCGCAGCGATCTCGGAGGGTTGTAGGGCTGGAGGAGGTTACAGAGATAGGGAGGGGGGCGAGGCCATGGAGGGAATTTGAAAACAAGGATGAGAGTTTTAAAATCAACAGTGAAAGAACTTTACAACCAGTACAAGATACGATTCGTTTCACTGGCCAGTATGGAGGTCAGAACTGTTAATGGCATCCTAAACATGTTTTGTAGAGTAGTAGGTAAACAGTCTTAAAAGTGAGGCTCTGTTTTTTTGCAGTTTTAGGAGGATGTCCACTATTTATTATCTTGTGTCAGTGCTATGATATTTTGCTCCAGTTAACTTGTTGGACTACGCTGACAAGCTAATTGTTGTTGCATTCAGCGGGTGTCAGGACGGCAGTGAATATCAGACTACCCATGAACACCGCCGCGTAGGTCCTAATCCTTTTTTTTAAAATTATTTTTGAAGTACGAGGGTAGGACTCCCAGTTGTCTCCAGGGCCATGGACCATCTGCTGCTGAACAGACGGGTGTTACCACCAAAGAACCAGGCTCGTTAATCAACATCGCACAGAACTAGCAGTGATGTGACACTCCTGCTCATGCTGCAAATTGCGAAAGTCAACCTAATACAGAGGTAAAAGTGACAGCCATGTTAGGTCTAATGGCCTTTTCCCCTAAAGACTATGGCCTAGAAATTGGATAAGGCCCGAAAACGGGCGGTGTCAAGTGCCAGCACTATTTGACCGCGCCCATTCGAAGTGGTCCAGGCAGCGCACAAAATTCGTGCTGCCCGCTCATTATAAATTTTGCAGTGACCGAGGCCTTGGCAACGGGAGAAGTTGAAGCCCTTGCTGATTATGACGGTATGCTCATTACTAATCCTTCTTCTCACATCCCACTTCCCCCCTCATCCCACAATCTCTTCTCACTTACAAGCTGCTGCTGGTGTATGCATGGATATCTTGCATTCCTGCCCCCGCCCTCACCACAACCAGACTCTTGTGTCTTTCTGCTTTCAGATACCAAAGAACTGCCAGCATACTATGGATGGGCAATAAATGCTGGCCTTGCCAGTGACGCCCACATCCCATAAACGAATAAGAAAAAAGGCCAGCCTGTCCCTAAAGTTGAGGAGGAGAGTGATGGAGGAGAAGACGACGACACACCGTCACTGCATCCGACACTCGCAGACACCAGCTCAGAAACTGGCACTGCGCGGAATGTAGAGGGTAGTGTAGAGGCGGGATCGGCACATGGTGACGCACCGGGGACGAGTGGGCTGCAGCAGGGCCAGGGGGAAATGGTAGCTCGGGGGCCAGCTCCCCGGAGGGCGAGTTCGTGCATGAGTTCTGCTGCACAGGACTCAGATCAGGACATCGATAGGGCGGCCTTCAGAAGAAGGATGATGACCATGCACAACGAAACGCTAGGTGGAATGGCAAGCCTGCCAGAGAGCCTCTCGTCAATGTCAAGGAGCGTGGAGGAGTCCGGCTCCAACAGTGGACGGGGCTTTGCGCAGAGCTTAGAGACCATGATATCCAGGATGGAAATGATAAGACAACTTCAGGAGAGACCTTGTCGACCCAGCCATGGTGCTGCGTGTAATGGGCGATGTTGCGGCTTCCATTGCAGCACAGGCAAAAGTGACCCAACGTCTCAGTGCTGCAGTGGAAGCGCAGACTGCTGTCCTGCAGGCGAGTGTCGAAAGGGGCTTGCAGAGTGTTGCAGCAGTCCAGCAATCTGTCCTCTAACAGATTGCTAGGAATGCTGAGGCGCCACCCCAGCGGAGTGGCAGTGGGTCTGTAGAGCAAGAACCTGCTGTCCTCTCTCAGGATGGCAGCATTCCTACTCCCACCACTGCCACTCCACCGTTGCCCTTGCCACTGCCCGTCAACCAGCCAGTCCAGACTGCTGCTGCCCATGCCGAGGTGGTGCAGTCTGCAGCCGGGCCTTCTAGGGCCAGAGCTGGTCGAGGTCAGCCTGCAAGGCCATCTGTAGTCTCCCCCACAAAAAGACAGCAGCCTTCCACTAGCCCTGCTACAACCACTGGGGGAGCACTGCGTAGGAGCACTAGAGTAGGAAAAGGCACACGAACGACAGGCACTAAGGGATTGCACAAGGGTGATTAGTTCGTATTGTAATGTTGATTGGATTGTGATAAATGTATTAATTTTGTTTGGAATGTTTGTTTTGTGGTGGTTCTCATTTCAACTTTGTGCCCAGGAGGATGCTGTGATGTTCCGTGACAGATGGTATGATGGGGATGTGGGGGTTCATTAACTGGAATCGGAGTCTAATGAGGCCTTCATGGGCAGCTCATCTGGAACGGGAATCTGCTGCCTTCCTCCTCGTCCTCTTCCTCTTCTCCCTCCTGAGGTGGTCCTGCAATCCCTGGTGGCAAGGGCTGGGCCCTCATGATGGCCAAGTTGTGAAGCCTGCAGCAGACCACCACAAAATGGGACACCCGCTCCAACGAGTACTGGAGGGCTCCTCCCGAGCGGTCAAGGCAGTGGAACCGTTGCTTCAGCAGCCCAATGGTCTGCTCGCTGACGTTCCTGTTAGCAGCATGGCTGTCATTATGAGTGTTGGCCACGAGTGGTGGGGTTGTGGAGGGGAGTCATCAGCCAGGTGTAGAGCGGATAGCCCTCGTCTCAGAGCAGCCACCCTCGGCTTTGACGTGGTGGATGGAAGATTGCTGGCACACCGGACTGGTGCAGGATGAAGGCATCATGACTGCTGCTAGGATAGCGGGCATTGACCATCAAGATGCGCTGGGGGTGGTCGGACAACACCTACACAATAAGTGAGTGGTAGCTTTTGCAGTTACGGAACATCTGAGGATTGGTATGCGATGCCTGCAAATCCACATGGGTGCAGTCGATGGCGCCCTGCACCATGGGGAAGCCCACTATCCTGGCAAAGCCACATGGGTGCAGCCGATGGCGCCCTGCACCATGGGGAAGCCCACTATCCTGGCAAAGCCACATGGGTGCAGTCGATGGCGCCCTGCACCATGGGGAAGCCCACTATCCTGGCAAAGCCACATGGGTGCAGCCGATGGCGCCCTGCACCATGGGGAAGCCCACTATCCTGGCAAAGCCACATGGGTGCAGTCGATGGCGCCCTGCACCATGAGGAAGCCCACTATCCTGGCAAAGCCACATGGGTGCAGTCGATGGCGCCCTGCACCATGGGGAAGCCCACTATCCTGGCAAAGCCACATGGGTGCAGCCGATGGCGCCCTGCACCATGGGGAAGCCCACTATCCTGGCAAAGCCACATGGGTGCAGTCGATGGCGCCCTGCACCATGGGGAAGCCCACTATCCTGGCAAAGCCACATGGGTGCAGTCGATGGCGCCCTGCACCATGGGGAAGCCCACTATCCTGGCAAAGCCACATGGGTGCAGCCGATGGCGCCCTGCACCATGGGGAAGCCCACTATCCTGGCAAAGCCACATGGGTGCAGTCGATGGCGCCCTGCACCATGGGGAAGCCCACTATCCTGGCAAAGCCACATGGGTGCAGTCGATGGCGCCCTGCACCATGGGGAAGCCCACTATCCTGGCAAAGCCACATGCGCGCTCCTCCTGCTTCACTCTGTTCAGAGAGAAGACAAGGTAGTCCCTTCTCCTGGTGTAGAGAGCCTCAGTGACCCCCTGGATGCAGCGATGGGAGGTGAACTGGGAGATGTTAGCTAGGTCTCCTGATGCAGATTAGAAGGATCTGCTGGCGAAAAAATTGAGGGCCACGGTGACCTTGAGGGCTATTGGGAGAGCTGTGTTTGCCGTGCTCCGAGGCTGCAGGTCTGGTTGCAGGAGGTGGCAGAATTCTGTGACCGCCTCCTAATACCTCCACTTAAGCGAGGAGCAGTGCAAGAGAAGTGCTCTCGGAAGACCCTAGGTGGCTAAGGCCTCCTGTTGAGAGTCCTCCTGGCCCTCCCCCTCCTCCCTCTGCGAGCATCTTCTTTTCTTCTTTGCTGCCTCCGCTCCCTCTCCCGAAGATACTCGAGCACGAGGGGGACTGCAAGTAGAGCCCCCATGACTGTGAGCAAGTGCTGTGAGCAGAAGCCTTTCTCCAGTTGCACCAACACTCCCCTGTCACCTCAGGAACATGAAACAAGTTTAGAAAGCTGCAAGAGTTGCAGAAAGTTACAGAGAGCCAGTCAAACTGAGAAACCATGTCAGCTGCAAGTTGTTGCTGATGATCCCTTTAAATAATGCTGCCGGAGGCTCCTTCCTGCTTCTGAACGTTTGGTCAGCTGGTCGTGATTAACACAGCCTGGTAAGTGGAGCAGCGACAGCGAAAATGGCAGATCAGGCGTCAAGTGAGCATTGCACACTCACTGACGTCATGATCTGCCTAATCTAAATATCGGCAGCGCTGCCAACCTGCCCAAAATGGCGGCTGCTGCAGGACCAGTGGAAGCGGGCAGAAGCGAGGCGGCCGTCATTTTTCCTTCAAAATGGGCCTCAATGGCCGACGCTAAACCCCCCAATTTCTAGGCCTATAAATTTAAAATAACCCCCTATGTTCTCATTGACAAAGGCAATATTCAGAAATAATGTCACAAAACTAGAACTTAATACCACTGGGGGTAATTTTCATTCGAGATGTAAAAAGCTGAAGTGGTTCCATTTCAAAAGTTTTGCAGATATTGCTTCTTATTAACCGCATGCAGTAAAGTCTCGCCCAGAAAAGAAGACATTGAGTTGCTAATCTGGGGTTTTCAAATGACGCTAGTTGTGCAAAGTTGATTTATCTACTGCGTCGTGAGATAAGTACAACATATCTCTTTAAAAGCTCCCAATGACAGCTTTATGGAAAGTGTTCCAGTCAAGTTTGACGATGTTAGCTTCCAGGCATACGAGAACTGCTATTATAAAATGTTCTGAAATTAGTCTCTCGCACTCATACTATTCATTGCCCAGTTGTTACAGCAGTGACATATTAACACAACCTTTTACAAATCGTGATCATCTGGACTCCCAATATTTGGCACCGTTGAGGAGATAACCAGGACTAGAAGTTTTTAATCCGTCTTTCGGATGAGGCGTTAAACCGAGGACCCGTCTGCCCTCTCAGGTGGATGTAAAAGATCCCATGGCCACTATTCGAAGAGGAGCAGGGGAGTTCGCCCTGGTGTCCTGGCCAATATTCATCTCTCTGGTCATTATCACATTGCTGTTTGTGGGACCTTGCTGTGCACAATTTGGCTGCCGCGTTTTCCCTACATTACAACATCGACTACACTTCAAAAGAGTACTTCGTTGGCTGTAAAGCGCTTTGGGACATCCTGAGGTTGTGAAAGATGTTGTATAAATGCAAGTCTTTCTTTTTTGCTTCTTTTTACAAACCGGCTGAAATGAGCAGTTGGAGGGCTAAATATTGGCCAGGACACCGGGGAGAACTCTCCTGCTCTACTTGAAATAGTGCAGTGGGCTTTTTTACTTCATCTGACCTAACCTAGGCACTGTTGTGCGTTTGAGCACATAATCCACGCTGACACCCCAGTGTCATTACTGGGGGCATGCTGCACTGTTGGAGGTGCCGACTTTCAGATGAGACGTTAAACCGAGGCCCAGTCTGCCCCCTCAGGTGGATGTAAAAGATCCCATGGCACTATTGTGAAGAATAGCAGGGGAGTTCTCCCCGGTGTCCTGGGCCAATATTTATCCCGCAAACATAATCACTAAAACAGATTATCTGGTCATTATCATATTGCTGTTTGTGGGAGCTTGCTGAGCGCAAATTGGCTGCTGCGTTTCCTACATTACAACAGTGACTACACTTCAAAAATACTTCATTGGCTGTGAAGCGCTTTGGGACGTCCCGAGGTCATGAAAGGCGCTATAGAAATGCAAGTCTTTCATATTGCAAAAAAACCACTTTTCAATCCTTTTATTAATCTCTCGAGACTGCGATGGAAACCAGGGCCCTCTTCCTCTTCCATTATTATGTCCATTGGGAAGGTAATTCCAGCTGCCTAGTTCTTTTAAACGTGTAGTGGGTCAGTAATATTTCTGTGCCCCGAGACCAACAGCACTGTGGCCAAGTATGGCGCAGGCCTCCGTAATATAGAAAACAAATTAAGGAAAATCACTATTAAACTCCAGAAAGTTTCCAGCCTAACTACAGTGCAAGAGCAGAGTTGCACTGGGTTTTTGTTGCTGATGAAATTCACACTTAACTAATTTACACCGAAAATTCGCTGTGAGCGAGCTCCCTCACTCATTTGAGCTGCGTGCAAGATAGGTGCGTCAAAACTGCCCGCCACTCATTTATAATCTCCCCGCCCTCCGCCATTTATAATCTCCCCCGTCCTCCGCCATTTATAATCTCCTCCCGTCCTCCGCCATTTATAATCTCCCCCCGTCCTCCGCCATTTATAATCTCCCCCCGTCCTCCGCCATTTATAATCTCCCCCCGTCCTCCGCCATTTATAATCTCCCCCCGTCCTCCGCCATTTATAATCTCCCCCCGTCCTCCGCCATTTATAATCTCCCCCCGTCCTCCGCCATTTATAATCTCCCCCCGTCCTCCGCCATTTATAATCTCCCCCGCCCTCCACCAGGCATGGACCAGCTTGCACGTTTACTGGATTTACGCAAATAATTCACTGACGCAGATTTACACCCGGAAATTTAGGCACAGCACGGCCCAATGGCACCTGATTTTGGTGTGACTGAGATTATTGGCGTTTAATAGTGATTTTCCTTATCTTTTTTCTATAATACGGAGGCCTGCGCTATACTTAGCCAAAGTGCTGTCGGTCTCAGGGCACAGAAATATGACAGACCCACCACACGTTTCGAAGAACTAGGCAGCTGGAATGACCTTCCCAATGGACATACCCCTGTTCTGCATAATAATGGAAGTGGAAGAGGAGCAGCGGAGACAGAATTGGTCTCCTCAGAGCAAAGGTGGTTCAGGGGAGATTTGATAGAGTAAAGGAGGAGAAACTGTTTCCACTGGCAGGAGGGTCGGTAACCAGAGGACACAGATTTAAGGTCATTGGAAAAGAATCAGAGGGGAGAAGAGGAGAATTGTTTTTACGCAGTGAGTTGTTGTGATCTGGAATGTGCTGCCTGAAGCCTGAAGGTGGAAGCAGATTCAATAGTAACTTCCAAAAGGGAATTGGACAAATATTTGGAAAAGGAGAAATTTGCAGGGCTGTGGGGAAAGAGCAGGGGGGAGTGGGACTAATTGGGTGGGTTTTTTTTCCAGAGAGCCGGCACAGGCACGATGGGCCGAATGGCCTCCTTCTATGCTCTATGATCCTAAATTCTGAGAACAAGGCCCCATGGCAGAAAACAGCCACCCGATACATTCCCAATATTGACAGCACTCAATTTGTGCTCGATTTATGCCACTATAATTTCACATCAGCTCTGCAGGAAACATGCGCGCAAGTTCCGGTCGGCAAGATTGGTGCCAAAACCAGCGTCAATCGTGGTGTCATTTCTGCGCAAGTGCGATCCAAGAAATTACGCCCGTGTCAAAGAGCCACACAGTGCGAGGCGTTCGTGTTTTATACGGAGGATTGTATACAGTGAGTCACAGCGTGAGGTGCTCGTGTTTTATACGGAGGATTGTATACAGTGAGTCACAGCATGAGGTGCTCGTGTTTTATACACGGATTGTATAAAGTGATTCACGGCGTGAGGTGCCCGTGTTTTATACGGCGGGTTGTATACAGTGAGTCACAGCGTGAGGTGCTCGTGTTTTATACACGGATTGTATACAGTGAGTCACAGCGTGAGGAGCTCGTGTTTTATACACGGATTGTATACAGTGAGTCACAGCGTGAGGTGTTCGTGTTTTATACGGAGGATTGTATACAGTGAGTCATAGCGTGAGGTGTTCGTGTTTTATACGGAGGATTGTATACAGTGAGTCACAGCGTGAGGTGCTCGTGTTTTATACACGGATTGTATACAGTGAGTCACAGCGTGAGGTGCTCGTGTTTTATACACGGATTGTATACAGTGAGTCACAGCATGAGGTGTTCGTGTTTTATACGGAGGATTGTATACAGTGAGTCACAGCGTGAGGTGCTCGTGTTTTATACACGGATTGTATACAGTGAGTCACAGCGTGAGGTGCTCGTGTTTTATACACGGATTGTATACAGTGAGTCACAGCATGAGGTGCTCGTGTTTTATACACGGATTGTATAAAGTGAGTCACAGCGTGAGGTGTTCGTGTTTTATACGGAGGATTGTATACAGTGAGTCACAGCGTGAGGTGTTCGTGTTTTATACGGAGGATTGTATACAGTGAGTCACAGCGTGAGGAGCTCGTGTTTTATACACGGATTGTATACAGTGAGTCACAGCGTGAGGTGTTCGTGTTTTATACGGAGGATTGTATACAGTGAGTCACAGCGTGAGGTGTTCGTGTTTTATACGGAGGATTGTATACAGTGAGTCACAGCGTGAGGTGCTCGTGTTTTATACGGAGGATTGTATACAGTGAGTCACAGCGTGAGGTGCTCGTGTTTTATACACGGATTGTATAAAGTGAGTCACAGCGTGAGGTGTTCGTGTTTTATACGGAGGATTGTATACAGTGAGTCACAGCGTGAGGTGCTCGTGTTTTATACACGGATTGTATACAGTGAGTCACAGCATGAGGTGCTCGTGTTTTATACACGGATTGTATAAAGTGAGTCACAGCGTGAGGTGTTCGTGTTTTATACACGGATTGTATACAGTGAGTCACAGCGTGAGGTGCCCGTGTTTTATACGGAGGATTGTATACAGTGAGTCACAGCGTGAGGTGCTCGTGTTTTATACACGGATTGTATACAGTGAGTCACAGCGTGAGGTGCCCGTGTTTTATACACGGGTTGTATACAGTGAGTCACAGCGTGAGGAGCTCGTGTTTTATACACGGGTTGTATACAGTGAGTCACAGCGTGAGGTGCTCGTGTTTTATACACGGGTTGTATACAGTGAGTCACAGCATGAGGTGCTCGTGTTTTATACGGCAGGTTGTATACAGTGAGTCACAGCGTGAGGTGCTCGTGTTTTATACACGGGTTGTATACAGTGAGTCACAGCGTGAGGTGCTCGTGTTTTATACACGGGTTGTATACAGTGAGTCACAGCGTGAGGTGCTCGTGTTTTATACGGAGGATTGTATACAGTGAGTCACAGCGTGAGGTGCCCGTGTTTTATACGGCGGGTTGTATACAGTGAGTTACTGTAATTACCAACAGCAGCCAGGGATACTGCTACTACTGCATCATCAGAACAGGAGGTCATTCGGCCCCTCCAGCCTGTTTCATCATTCAATCAAATCATGGCTGGTCTGTAACTCAGCTCCATCTACCCTCCTTGGCTCCACATCATAGAATTACATAGAATATACGGCACAGAAACAGGCCATTTGGCCCAACCAGTCCATGCTGCCGTTTATACTCCACTCGAGTCTCCTCCCATCCTTCCTTATCTAAATCTATCAGCATAACCCTCTATTCCTTTCTCCCTCATATGCTTATCTATCCTCCCCTTAAATGCATCTATACTATTCGCCTCAACCACTCCTTGTGGTAGCGAGTTCCACATTCTCACCACTCTCTGGGTAAAGAAGTTTCTCCTGAATTCCCTATTGGATTTCTTGGTAACTATTGATGGCCTCTAGTTTTGTTCTACCTCACAAGTGGAAACTCTCTCTCTCTGTCTATTCTATCAAAACCTTTCATGATTTTAAAAACCTCTATTAGGTCACCCCTTAGCCTTCTCTTTTCTAGAGAAAAGAGACTCAGCCTGTTCATCCTTTCCTGATCGATGTATCCTGACAGTTCTAGTATCATTCTTGTAAATCATTTTTGCACCCTCGCTAGTGCCTCTATATAATATACATAATATGGTGACCAGAACTGTACACAGTACTCCAAGCGTGGCCTAACCAAGGTTCAATACAAGTTTAGTCTTTTATACCCTTGTCTAGCAAAAATCTATCAATCTTAGATTTAAAATGATTAATTGACCCAGCATCTACTGGTTTTTGTGGGAGAGAGTTCCACAATTCTTCCACCCTTTGTGTGAAGAAGTGTTTCCTACCTTCTCTATGAATGGCCTGGCTCTGATTTTAAGGTTACATCCCCTTGTCCTAGACTCCCCCCACCAGTGGGAAAAAGTCTCTCTCTATTTAACCCAATCAATTATTTTCAAAATCCTTAAACCTCAATCAAATTATCCCTTAACCATCTAAATTCCAGGGAATGCAAGCCCAGTTTATGTAATCTCTCCTCATAACCTAACGCTTGGATCCCTGGTAACATTCGGGTGAATCTGCGCTGCTCTCCTTCCAAGGCCAAAGCAATCACCAGCAGCAGTCAGGGAGCATCAGAATCAGACTTTAAAAGGGGAACAAAAAAAAGACCAACTTCAGTCACTTCGAGATTTCAGAACGCCTTTCTACTTTAAAGCACTAACTCGCGCAGTCTCCCAAGAATGCTTCAATACACAAAAAAAGGCGGAGAGCTGGCCAGGACTCAGACATTAGCAGCAACCCAGTACGTGGGGATCATTCTCTGAACGGCACTAACCTCTAAATCACGCAGCACGATGATTTAAACAGTCAAATGATTCATTTCTCAAAAAGTGTCAACTGGCTGAGTTGCTTGATCCCAGTTGACCAAGTGTGGATTGGGTTTGGTGCTGTGTCATGGGCTGTAGCTTAGCAAACCTCCAAAAAACATTGCAGGGAAGGACAACAAATAAATAAATAATGAAGGCATATGATGAAACACTTCCTTTCTAGGATTCCAGACGGTTTTGAAGCCTACATTGAGAGGATCCTAAAATATCTCTGTGTAAAGCCAGCTACATTTCCTTAAGTGCAACTGACTGCATAAGTGAGGAATGAGAAACTGTGATGGGTTCATAGCTCTCGAGGCATAAGCTACACAATCCCTCTCACACACGAAAGCAAAGCAGCAATGCACCAAATTTTGGTGCATTATTCTACAATAGTTTTCAAAAAATAAAATAAATTGTATTATTATACGTACACGCACGCACACTCCACAGAATACATTGCAGAACAAGAACAAGCAGGAAACAGTCCAATGCAATCACACAGCACAGAAGGAGGCCATTCGGTCCGTCGTGCCTGTGCCGGCTCTTTGGTAGAGCTGTCCAATTAGTCCCACTCCCCTAGCTCTTTCCCCACAGCCCTGCACATTTTTAATTTCCTAGTATTTATCCAATTCCCTTTTGAAAGTTACTATTGAATCTGTTTCTGCCACCTTTTCAGGAAATGCATTCCAGATCACAACAACTTTCTGCGTTAAAAAAAATATCCTCACGTCTCTTGAATTTTGCCAATTTATTCAAAGCAACTCTCAAGAGGTGCATAAAGTAATAGAAAATGGTGATTAAATCTGTTGAGCAGGTCACACTTCCAGGTGGATGGAGGCAGTCTGCATCACACTCTCTGGGGCACGCAGGAGCTGCCACCTTGTTGTGGGCCACCAATTATGAGTTGCTGAAGGGTCCCATCAAAAAATGTTTTCTTCTGTTTCAGTTTCTGATTCTGATTGTCCTGCTGTGCATTTCCAGAATCTTTCCACCACCTCTCTCGACCCGTCCACAGCCTCTGATTTGTCACACTGCTTGTCTGACATCCCGTATTGGATGAGCAGAAATTCCCTCCATGGTCTTCAGTCCCCGCCACAAACTTCACTAGCCACCGATTCCATCCCCCTCCCTGGTCACTCTCCGAGGCTGAGCCAGACTGCTCGCAACCTCAGCGTCCTATTTGATTGAGCTCAGGTTCCAACCCATATCCTCTTCATCACCAAGACCGCCTACTTCCACCTCCATAACATTGCCCATCTCAGCTCATCTGCTGCTGAAACCCTCATCCAAAGCTTTTGTTACCTCCAGACTCCACTACTCCAAAGCTCTCCTAGCCAGCCCCCCATCTTACACCATCCATAAACTTGAGCTCATCCAAAACTCTACACTGGCTCCCCATCCTGCAACGCCTCAAATTTAAAATTCTCATCCTTGTATTCAAATCCCTCCATGGGGATTGATCCAAATTAATCTGTGTAACTTTTGATCTGTGTACATTGTACAAGAAAATAATATTCCACTAAATTTAATTCTTTCTGACTAAATGTTCTTTTAAAAATAACCTTGTACCCATTAAACCTCATCGATAAAAGTGTCAAAATTACTGAGTATTTCCATGTAAACTTCTGCCTCGCCCCCTCCCGATCTCTGGAACCTCCTCCAGCCCTAGAACTCTCCGAGATCTCTGCGCTCCTCCAATTCTGGCCTCTTGCCCATCCCCGGTATTAATCACTCCATCATTGGCGGCCGTGCCTTCAGCTGCCGAGGCCCTAAACTCTAGCATTCCCTCCCTAAACCTCTCTGCTTCTCTACCCCTTTAAGATGCTCCTTAAAACCTACTTCTTTGACCAAGCTTTTGGTCACCTGTCCTAATATCTCCTTATGTGGCTCGGCATCAAATTTTTGTCTGATAATCGCTCCTGTGAAGAGCCTTGGGATATTTTACTACGTTAAAGGCGCTGTATAAATACAAGTTGTTATGAAATATTATGAAACTTGTCCATCTGCATATCAAAGTTAATCCAACAAACTAATTAAATTGCACTGGTTCTATGCTGTGTAATACAAATCATATTTTCTGCCCTGATAATGCAGAAATAAGCAACAACTCTGCTCCCATAGCCAATTCATGGCACCACAGAATGCCTGTGCTTGTAATAATGTGGTATTTATAATCACAGTTTATACACTTGTATACAAGGCAACCCCCATCGACCACATCCACACCACAAAACCCAAAAGCATCCATGGCCCAGATATAAAACAAGTGTCAACATTACAACAGGACTATCACAGGCAAGACTAGAATATGAATCAGATGCCTCCAGAAACACAGAAACCCATCTCAAGTGTTCAAATAATAAAAAGGAACAACTTTATACAGCACCTTTCATGATCTCAGGACGTCCCAAAACGCTTTACAGCCAATGAAGTACTTTTGAAGTGTAGTCATTGTTGTAATGTAGGAAACGCGGCAGCCAATTTTGTGCACAGCAAGCTCCCACAAACAGAATGTGATCATGACCAGATAATCAGTTGTTGGTTGAGGGATAAATTTTAGCCAGGACATTGGGGGAAAACACCCCTGCTCTTCAAAATAGTCTCTCAAGTTTTGAAGACTTTAGTTTCCAATGGGCTTCCAGGGATTACAACAAACAACAACAACTTGCATTAATATAGTGCCTTTAATGTAGTAAAACGTTCAAAGGCGCTTTACAGGAACCTAAATCAGACAAAGTTTGACACCGAGCCACATAAGGAGATATTAGGTCAGGTGATCTAAAGCTTGGTCAAAGAGGTAGGTTTTAAGGAGCGTCTTAAAAGGAGGAGAGAGAGAGACAGAGAGGTTTAGGGAGAGAAAGTTTCACAAATAATCACGACAGTTGGAATGCCAATTTTAAGCATACGTCCCTCTCTATCATCCCTGCAGTGTGACGTACAACAGAAGCAAATTTAAAATATTCACTGTGCATAATTCGGTGCCACGTCGCTGAATTGAAAAAAAACTGTGGGTGTTAAGCACCAAGGTGCTGTGAGCTCCATTAATATATTTAAATTTTATGTGACTTAATTCCACAGTTCTTGTGCCAGTTAGCGTGAAGCTCAGTCTGTGTCACAGCACAAGATTTCACAAACCAGCTGGTAAAAATGGAAAGGCAGATGATGAACAAACTCGTCACACAATCAGTCGATCTCCAGCAACTCCTTGCAGACGGCCCAAATATCATTTGGCTTTGCAAAATATTAACAAAATTATTTATTAATTCTCTTCTTTTATCTTACTCTGCCCTCCCCATACCTCAATTTGTTTTTCCTTTTCTTCCGAATGAGGTTTTTACAATTCGCATCCTTGCTTTCCAATCACTCCATGGCCTCGCCCCTCCCCATCTCTATAACCTCCGCCAGCCCTACAACCCTCCGAGATCTCTGCGCTCCTCCAATTCTGGCCTCTTCTGCATCCCCGATTTACCTCGCCCCACCATTGGTGGCCGTGCCTTCAGCTGTCTAGGCCCTAAACTCTGGCATTCCCTCCCTAAAGCTCTCCGCCTCTCTTTCCTCCTTTAAGACGCTCCTTAAAACCTACCTCTTTGATCAAGCTTTTGGTCACCTGTCCTAATATTTCCTTATGTGGCTCGGTGTCAAATTTTTGACGGATTATCGCTCCTGTGATGCACCTTGGAACGTTTTACTACATTAATGGCACTATATAAATGCAAGCTATTGTAAAATATTACGAAGCTTGCCCATCTGCATATCAACAAAGTTAATCCAACAAACCAATTGAATTGCACTGGTTCTATGCTGTGTGATACAAATCTTATTTTCTGCACTGATAATGCAGAAATAAGCAACAACTCCGCTCCCATAGCCAATTCATGGCACCACAGGATGCCTGTGCTTGTATGTTAAAGGCACTATGTAAACGCAAGTTGTTGTTGTTGCTGAACATACCTACTCCTGCTGGAATATGGCTTGTGGGCACCAGCAACTACGTCGTATTTCAAACAAGTGGACATGCATCACGTTGTGACATGACGTTGTGAGCGGCTGCGGGGGGGTGGGGGCGGGTTGTAGGCATTACACGGGAGACATATCCTCACATACACGCGTTGGCCAGCAGGGGTCGCTGGAGAGTAAGTCAAGAATGAGCTAATATGGAGGTTCTACCTATAACAACAACAACAATGACTTCCATTGATATGGTGCCTTTAATGTAGTAAAACGTCCCCAGGAGCTATCAAAATGCAAGTTGTTGTTTTTGCTGTTGTTACAGGTAGAACCTCCATAGTAGGAAATATCAGGAAAGATTGAACAGGCTGGGGCTCTTTTCTCAAAAAAGAGAAGGCTGAGGGGTGGCCTGATAGAAGTCTTTAAGATTATGAATGGGTTTGATAGGGTAGATGTAGAGAAGATGTTTCCACTTGTGGGAGGTTCCAAAACTAGAGGCCATAAATAAGATAGTCACTGATAAATCCAACAGGGAATTCATGGAGAAACCTCTTTACCCAGAGAGTGGTTAGAATGTGGAACTCGCTACCACAGGGAGTAGTTGAGGCAAATAGTATAGATTCATTTAAGAGGAAGCTAGGTAAGTACACGAGGGAGAAAGGAATAGAAGGATATGTTGATGGGGTGAGGTGAAAAAAGGATGGGAGGAGGCTCATGTGGAGCATAAACACCGGCACGGACCAGTTGGGCCGAATGGCCTGTTTCTGTACTGAAAATTCCACGTATTTCCCCCCCACCCCCCACTGAGCACCTTAATTGGCTCGAGATGATGGAGCTAAACAACGGCCAAGAATGGAGCTCGACATCGCCGTGGTGTAATGCTACACTCGGTCTTTTGTATGAGACGTCTGCCCTCCCAGGTGGGTGTAAAAGATCCCACGACACTATTTCGAAGAAGAGCAGGGGAGTTATCCCCGGTGTCTTGGCCAATATTTCTCCCTCAATTAACATCACTAACACAGATGATCTGGTCATTATCACATTGCTGTTTGTGGGAGCTTTCTGTGCGCAAATTGGCTGCCGTGTTTCCTACATTACAACAGTGACTACACTTCAAAAGTACTTCATTGGCTGTAAAGCGCTTTGGGACGTCCGGAAGTCGTGAAAGGCGCTATATAAATGCAAGTCTTTCTTTTTTCCTTTCTCGGTGGTGATACGCAGTGTGTTACCGTGTCCCCAAACACCACAGGAATTTAAAAAAAATATGCCGTAGCATTTTGTAAGTACTACTTGTGCAGATAAAAGTTAAACGATCTGAGCTTTGGTTTCACTTTGCAATGTCACTTGAACCCCTCGGAAAATAACTGTCCTCTAATCATTCTCAGGTATTCATTCGTATCTGTGTACACACAGATATAGGGACAGACTCAGAAACGTACACTCACAGGCACACACAGAGAGACAGACAGAGACACAGAAACATAGAGACAGACACAAACACAGACAGACAGGCAGACACAGACACACACAAACACATACAGAAACACACACACACACACATTAAGAGAGTGCGACATTACAACAGAATGAAGCCACTATCACACAAAAGCAATGTGCTTTGTCCGCTGGGGAGAAGGATTATTATTTTTTAATTTGACAGATCAGCAGTATTGCCTCTCTAGGAAAATGATCAGTCACAGTGCACACAGGGATCAGCACTTGTGACCAGCAGGATTAGCTTAAATAAATATTCTCTGGGTGAGCATTTTTCCTTAAATACAAAATAAGCAGAATATATTAGTCTGCGGTTTAGTTTTACCCCGGAGAAGAAGTATTAATGAAAAGTACTGGGACAAATCCTCAGTAACCCGTGTAAACATTTTGAGTCTGTACACGGAGATTGGGGTACACTAGTTCTAACTGTTGAATTGTGGCAAGACTCTCAGAGCAGCATCGGTACATGACCTTTGATCCGAGCGGGAGAGCAAGGCTCAACAAGAGTGACAGAACCACAGGAGGAACCTCACAGCCCCTGTTCATCACGCACCAAGCCATTTACTCACGGTGCAGGAGCTTACCGCTGTCCAGCCCAGACTCAGATTCTCAGTGTTGGGCCTCAGCTATTCACAATCTACATCAATGATTTGGATGAGGGGACCAAATGTAATATATCCAAGTCTGCTGATGATACAAAGCTGGGTGGGAATGTAAGTTGTGAGGAGGATGCAAAGAGGCTTCAAGGGGATATAGACAGGCTAAGTGAGTGGGCAAGAACATGGCAAATGGAATATAATGTGGAGAAATGTGAAGTTTTCCACTTTGGGAGGAAAAATAGAAAAGCAGAGTATTTTTTTTAATGGTGAGAGAGTGGGAAATGTTGGTGTTCAGAGGGACCTGGGTGTCCTTGTACACGAATCACTGAAAGTTAACATGCAGGTACAGCAAGCAATTAGGAAAGCAAATGGTATGTTGGCCTCTATTACAAGAGGATTTCAGTATAATAGTAAAGATGTCTTACTGCAATTATATAGGGCCCTGGTGAGACCACACCTGGAGTATTGAGTACAGTTTTAGTCTCCTTACCTAAGGAAGGATATACTTGCCATAGAGGGAGCGCAATGAAGGTTCACCAGGCTGATTCCTGGGATGGGGGGATTGTCCTATAAGGAGAGATTGAGTAGACTAGGCCTATATTCTCTAGAGTTTAGAAGAATGAGAGATGATCTCATTGAAACATACAACATTCTTACAGGATTTGACAGGGTAGATGCAGGGAGAATGTTTCCCCTGGCTGGGGAGTCTAGAACCAGGGGTCACAGTCTCAGAATAAGGGGTCGGCCATTTAGGACTGAGATGAGGAGAAATTCCTTCACTCGGAGGGTGGTGAATCTTTGGAATTCTCTACCCCAGAGGGCTGTGGAGGCTCAGTCGTTGAGTATATTCAAGACAGAGATTGATAGATTTTTGGACATTAAGGGAATCAAGGGATATGGGGATAGTGCAGCAAAGTGGAGATCAGCCATGATCTTATTGAATGGCGGAGCAGGCTCGAGGGCCGAATGGCCTACTCCTCCTGCTATTTCTTATGTTCTAATAGAGGGGGGGAAGGAGAAAGAAAAGAGAGAGAGAGAGAGAGAGAGAGAGAGAGAGAGAGAGAGAGAG